>OX596381.1:116800672-117400672 GCA_951394425.1 Tipula unca
ATACTGCTATTATTTATTTTTTAAAGGTTTTGATCACGAAGCGAAGATGAAGATCATCTTCATTGTTTTATTTGCATGACACTTTGTTTATTTACTTTTAGATTGTGTTTTCGTATTGTGTCTATCGACGCTTTACGCGTCTTACGAAATGCAAGTGCACGCGGCTGAGAAATAAGTTTGTTTGTTTGTTTTGATTACTTGTATATTTTGAAGATGAAACGGATGCTGTATATATATATACATATTACTTAAGTGTCGAGGAGACCCGAAAAATCTGATGTATGTTGATTTCATATCTCTAATTTGTTATGATCGCATATACAAATAAGTAATTTTTGTTTCCAAAAATCGGTAATAACTCATCGTCGCATATAAAGTGAAATTCTAAAAAATCGTAATTATGCCGACAAATCATAATAATACATTTTTTGTACGATTAAGTAATTTTGAAACAAATCTTTTACAGTTTTTTCTTTTTTGTGAAGACTGACATCCGGGTTGTATATATAATATGCATTTTCGTTTGTCATGATTTTGTCTACTTATATAGAATTTTCCAAGCCGCAGATAAAATACTAGTTTTTTTTGTGCACTATATGAAGGAAATGGCATTTCAGATTTTGGATATGTTTAACTTGATAACAGTCGCGTTGTAAAATAAATGGAGCATGCATATGTTGTGAACGTGCACATTTGTATGTATTACAGTTGAAACACGAATATGTTGAACGTGTAGTTGTCCGATCTAAGAATTAATTTAATACTATAATAATGGTAGAAAAAGTTCTAATACCGCCTGTTGGTAGAATTAATCTTACTTACTCAGACTTTTAGAGAATAATTTTTATTGTTACAATGTGATAGATGCTAAATAATTTATCTAATCCCGAACCTTATTAACGAAATTTAACGACTCATTTCGACTATATTATGGATTTAAAAAATTGAGTTGCACTCAAAAGTTTATGAAATTTTGTTTTATATATTGTCACTATAATGAAGTGAAGTAGCCAACATATGATCACTTCCTTTAGAATTAATCCTTCAACTTTAAAAACTTCCTGTTTTAGTTTTGTGGTTACACATTGTCAGCTCTGTGGTTGTTTTGACCGATCATTATATGTACTTGTCATTATATATTTGTACTTGTATATTTAAAGAGAATTTCATAGTTTCGTTAATCCTAATATCTGTTCAAAAGTTCTTCACTAAACCATTTTAACTTTTTAATTTTTAACTATTTACACAGCTCAACATTAAAAATATTAATTATTATATGACATACTAGATACATATGACACATATCGTCTATTTTCATATGAGGCTATAAAAAATTCTTACTTAATTTTTTTTCTTATAATAAGTATTTTAACACAAGACGACATGAAAAGGGATAACGTAAAATGTCAAGAAAATTGAGGGTTTTCGAGTCTTTCAGAAAAATAAATTTCCCATTACCATGATTAAATGTAATTTAAATTCTATTTTTAAATTAAATTTTAATTACTTCAACATTGGATGTTATGTCGCGCAAGATTTTTTTTTTCCTGTGTGAGGATAGATTTATGTTTTATAATAAACGAATGCATCATATTTGATCAAATTTGATGAATTGCTATCGAAAATGTAAAAGGTGGATTTCTCGGTGTGACTCAATATACAGCTTCAATTTAAATCTCTCTCCTACATCGACAGTCCACAATTTATTTGCTTAAATTTATAGCAGACAAAAGAGTTTATTAAATTAGGGTAGACTCGAAATAAGTTTTTTTATATTAGTTTCTTATGTACATACATACATTATATATACATTCGCGTCAAACAAGACGAAAATAATAAAATATGCTTGCCGGTTAAATCAAACACAGCTACTAATCGATTCTACTGATTTAGAAGCAACAAAATGAAAAATGTCTACTTCCACAATAACGTTGGTGTTACCATAACAACTTATGTTCTGCTAATAAATCAACATTAGAAAATGTAAATCAAATTTGTGGTTTCGTCGAAAGGAAAACCATTATTTTTCCATATTCTATATACATACTTACATATTAAACAAATACTTATTGTACATAAAGAGCGATCTATACATAAATTACATTTAATTTAATTCAATCATGATGATGATGTTTTTTGTGTAGTTTAAGTGAACGAACGCTCTGTAGATAATTAGAAAATCTTACACCTACAATATGCGTATGTATTTGTATTTAGCAACTTCTCAGTCTCTAGTCAACTCCGGAAGTTATTTGAGACGGAAATAGAATTCAATTGACTATGCCTTCTTATTTGATTTGTCTTATAAACTGCTGCTGTGCGTGAGATGTTTGTTCTTGCAAGTATACAGTTATAGATGATATCCGGTTTGATTTTGATTTATTTGTTCTATTTGCAATGATGTTTCTTCCTATATTCATATACATATATGTATATGTATATGTATGTACATAGTACATACTTCTTATGCGTACGAGGGTGAAATGTAATATTTAGTCATGTTTACCTAGACGTTATCATCTCTATAAGTATATGTGTACACATAATTGTAGGGCGTCTGCTGCTTTTACTTAACGAACAGATGTAATCTATATAAAAACTACCTTTTATATGTAAACAGTAAGGAATACTGTTTACTATCATCTTTGTTGTCAAGGTGATGAGTTTATTCTTGACAAATTTCCGGCAAAAAATATGCATTATTCTGGGTAAGTTTTAACTAAATTTAAGTTAGGTATGTTCAAGGTAGAGCAGAATCTTGTGTCACATATCTGGATTTCATAAATATCAAATCAAATTATATTATATTTTATATTCAGTTAATTTTTTTTTAGAAAAGTGGGCTACTGCCAAATAAAACTATCGCAACTAATTCTATCATCCGCCAAAAACTTTGTTGGTTAAATTCTGAATTCTTTTCATCAAATTTCATGGTTTTTTCTGACTTTGTTTATTCAAATTCAAATTACATTTACTTACTCAATATTCATTTTTCATAATTATTTGCAGCCGGAAATTCATACTTACCAAGAATCAGTATTTAAATTAGTGCCTTACGTAATTTCGACCACATTTGAGGCACATAGATTTACAACTTTGAACATAATTAGTGTTGGTTAAGTTTTTAAGTTCTTCGGTTATGGAAGTTAAAATAACGGAATTTCTAATGTCTATCTGGCTTTCCATATATCCATAGGAATCAAGATAAACTAATAAAATTAGCCAATAAAGAAGCTTTCTTCATCTCATTTACGAAGAGTATACTTATATGAAAATGAGAAATTTAGATAAATGGTAGGCGTTTGGCAAATTACTTGAACAGGCGTAAGCTTGATTAAAATGTGGAATTAAAATAGTTTTTGCTAAATCCAGCTCACTCGTCAATATATTCTAACAAGCATTGCAAAAGAGCTAGATTGTTTTACATTTCCTCTCCAGCCACTTTGCGAAACTTTTAAGAAACGGGATTTTCAATATATTTTGATAAATATAGTAAAGCATAGATCACTTCAAAACGGCACCGTTCAGTCTATTAACATTATATCTACAGTTAGGTCAAGATGTTACTGCATGTGAGGTAACAATAAGACCTTAATGTTCATATTTAAACGATTCTTAATAAACTGACAAACAGATTCCGTCTTTCAATTCCACGAAATAAGTCTTATCTCGATTTTTTTTTGACATAAACAAAACATCCAACAGTTATAAAAATTAATAAAAATATTTTTTTTTCGTTATTACGTTCGTAAACAAATAATAATTTTCCATTCATGCCATGCGCTTGTTGGAAAATTCAAAATAGATTAGATTACATAAACAGAAAATCATAAAAAACGTTAATTTAGCTGAATCTTTGTTTTTGTTATTTTTTAATTAAAATGTATTTGTTATACAAATCTTTTCTACTGTCTTAAAATAAATTTAGAAAGGTAAATATTGTACACCTACCCATCATACACATACCCAGTTCAAATTAGCAGAGGGAAATAAATTACGCAACTAATTCGTATTTCTAGAGTGAAAGTGATTTGTTTTGATTTTGTTGTGACGACTAATAATCGCCCAAACAAACCATCTGACCACCATTTGATTTCTCTTAGTCAGTCGATAAAAGTATAGAAATACAAGATATCAACAAAAAAATTTAAATTTGCAATTTATTTAGCAAAAAGCAAAAATTTCTAAATTTAGCATAACAATATAATAAAATTAAAAAAAAGATTTTTATCGACAAAAGTATTTAAATGAAATCAATAATCTGCAACAGTTTATTTCGCGTCGTTGTATTTCTTCTTCATCATTCCTGCTGATGACTCTGATCATCTTTTAATTTAGAGATAAAAATAATACGCGATTGAATTCTATAGACAAAAATCTCGTTTACATTCTAATTATAACACAAATCGAATAGAATTTCAGTTTTCAATCAATGTATATAGGACGGACGTAGGTTGGGTACTGCGTATTGTATAATATGGAACTAGATGTATAAGAGGGATGAATAGTGATGTAGATAGAGTTCGGATCAAATTTCAATTTATACCATTTTTCGTTTGAATATAAGATTTTATTATAATATATTTATTATAAATAAATAAGGGTTATAACGATAACTATATAAGTAAAGGATATTAAATATTAATTTTGTATTACCACTTTATGCTGTATTGCTATGGAATCTATAGATAGAATATTGGTAAATAATTATGAAATATAAAAAAAAATCAATATATTATAGAGGACCAACCGTTTTAAGGAATTTTGGATTGAAACTTGTAAAAAAAAATGGAATAATAATTAAACTTTAAATTAAAATATTGTATTATGTTTACTAAATAAATGAACTTAAGCATTAAGAATATGATTCTTCTCTCAAATGTAAGGAGCAATCTCTCGTACTCATCCGTCAGCACCCAACTTTCACATCCAAACATAACAACGGGCCTGATCAACGCTTTGTAAAGCTTCAGCTTCGCGGCTGTTGATAGGTGTTTAAATTTTAGCAGGGGCCTTAGAGGATACAAAGGACGACTGCCAGCTGCCAGTCGCACTTTAATATCCTCGCCCACACTGTTATCGTGAGTGATAAGAGAACCCAAATATTTGAACCTCCTCAGTTTCTCAAACGTGTCGTGGCCACTACTAAAATCTGGTGTGCCATTGTTCCAATAACCAGAGATCATGGATTTCGTTTTGGACTCGTTGATTTGAAGTCCAACAGAAACTGAAAACTTTACAAGCGGATCAAGTATTTCTTTCACTCCGTTGCTATTCAGTCCAATCCCGCAAATATGTCTTCTGCATATGCAAGCACCTGATTGGAGTGATGATATAAGATATTGCGCTGAGGTGTTCCAGTTTTACGAAAGATATACTCTAACATGAGATTAAAGAGTATCGGGGACAGAGCATCTCCCTACCAAACACCCGAGTTAACTGCAAAATTTCGATCAATCGAGAGAGTTTGTTGTCTACTCTAGAATATCTAGGAATGCCAACAATTGTTCTGTCGCCGATACTCTTTAATCTCATGTTGCAGTACAGCTTTCGTAAAACTGAAACACCTCAGCGCAACATCTTTTATCGCCAGTCCAATCAGGTGCTTGCATATGCAGATGACATATGCGTGGTTTGGCTGAATAGCAACGGAGTGAAGAAAATACTTTGAGCAGCACTGACAACCCTAGTTTTCAGTACCTCCCAGATAGAGCTCACGCAGTCAGACTGGTAATTAGCTTCCTCAATGTTGTTGCTGACAAGATCCTGATATCGTTTCTTTTGATCTTCATTTATCAGACCTTCACAGTCGAAACGTCCCATGCGCTTCGCTGTGTTCCCAAACTTGTACGAAAACTTCCATTGTAGCTTTGCAGCGACCAAATGATAATCGCTGCCTACGTATTTGGTTGCTGACCGATAAGTTCTCACATCCTGCACAAGCCGAGCTCGCTTTTTAGATACTAACACATGGTCAATTTGGCTGCGGGAAGTTCCGCGAGGATGTGTCCATGTCTCTAGCTGCATCTGTTTGTGAGAGATTAACGTGCTTGCTACTATAAGAACGTGAGCAGCTGCAAAGTACCTCATTCTCTCACCATTATCGGTCGCAGTTTCGTGTCGGGAGTACGGACCGTCATTGTAAAATGAGTCTTTATCTTGAGGCTGTCTGACTTCATTAGATTGCTTAGAAATCCAAAACAGCGTTCTTTACCTGCGGCCCAAGAAGAAATCCAGCTCCAAGATTTCCGAGGTTATCTCCATTGTAGAGCAACGTATAGCCCTGGGACACATGGTCTCCATTTTTAGGCCAGCGAGTTTTTTGAAAAGTAGCGAGTTCCAGCTGATATTCCTTCATGTACGTGATTAGATCCTCCAACGCTCCTGATTTCCTAAGTGTCTGCACGTTCCACGTACCGATCCTAAATGATGTGTCCGGGTACTTGAGCGGGGGTCCGGTGTTATTCTGGCGGTATCCATTTTTCTTTTTGTTGACTTTATTAACAATTGCTTTTTTTACGGAAGCGCGTACGTTTAGTCGCCTCCTACGACAAGCAAGGGATACTGTGGTGGTATTCATGGAAAACATGTTCGTGCAATTTAGATTTACGGGACATGTGAGTAACCCCCGACCACAGAGGCCGAATTGAAATAGTAAGTTAATAATTGTCTATTGATTAAATTTTGATCTCCACTTCAATTTATTTTTACAGATCATTTTCATTCAAAGTGCTAATGAATTGATTATAATTTGAATGAAGTTTCCGAATCAAAATAATTCGTGAACACCTTCAGATGAGGTTTAAGAAAATTAACTTGATTTAGAATGAATTTGCAAAATTGACAAAGTTTGATGTGAATTTGAATAGACAGATATTTTTGAAATCTATTACAAATTCATTTTCTTTAGATATTTTAATCTTGTTATATCTTCTAAAACGACTTTCTCCAAATAAATCATAGTATTAAAAGTCAACTCAAAGTTTAAACAGAATTTTCTAAATTCCTTATTGAATATAAAATTGTTAAGTAAATCCTAAAATTCTTAATCGCTAAATACCCATACTTAGTTAAATATATTCTCTTATTACCAAATATCCTGATGCACGAATTATTTAATATCAGGATTTCCTATAACACAAATATACTTTTCTCCATACAGAATTGGAAAAGTGAATTATGTGGTAGACATAGTTTATGGAACCGAAGTAAATTAACTACAATTTGGATTATCAAATTTTGAATTTATTGAATGTTGATCTTCGATTTTTAGTCTTGAATTCTTAAATTTTAATTAATTTCCAACTCAAAAATATTAAAATATGATGAAATTCTTCATAATCTTGTTTCCCCAAACAGAGTTTTGGTTAGTATGTGAGATATTAAATTCAATTGAAATATTTTAAATTTATTTATCAAATTTGTGCAATTATACCTCTTATTACTATTAAAGTATTGATTTTCTTTTGTTTTTAAGATAGGCTGTATTTATTTTGCGACGATCTATATCGAATCTCAAAATATCTAGAAAACGCATTTTTCTCATTCCAAATTCCCAATAAAGTTTAGCCTGGAGTGTTTCAAACAAATCGAATGCGAAATTTGTTTCTTAGACCGCTAGTGATTTTCTACTTTATCAGCATTACATAAAAACAAGATGGGTTTTGCAAAGTTTTAAATCTTTTTTCGGCAAAAAATTAAATTCAAATGAAGGATAAAACGAAAACTTTGTTTTGTTACAAATTTCAATGGAAAATGAGAAAAACAATATTTCATTTTTGAAGTAAAATTTGAAATGAATGGCTCAAAAGTTTATTACGCTTTTTTGTGTAAAAATATGTTATCAATGTAATGTATGTTTGTATATGCGCGCGGATGATATGTTAAGGAGAACAGAGCTGTCTGTATGTTTATAATAAAAAAGACGAGGTTAAAATATGACATTTTTTTAGTTTGGTTTTGTTGTTATATCATCATCATCTGTAATGTAAACATCCCGTTTTAAGTCTTGGAATTTTTTGTTGGTTGTGAAACCCTAATATTTTGTTTTTGATGAATGTGTTAATGTTTAACCATACATATATCTATAGGGATGCTGAGTTCAACGACATACGAGTAAGGATATGTAAAAAAATCTTTTATTCTCACCCGCTTCATTTTCCGGGACCTTAGATTATACATACATAGATACAAATAAATTTAATTATTTTATCTCTTAATCAACATCATCTCTATGTTATAGTATAGAGTTATATAATTTTTTTTGTTTAAAATTAAGCAACTGTTAAGTATAATGTTCATTAAAAAAAAAATTGAATAAAAATTGTAATGTAACCCCCATATGTTTTAAAACTTAAATTACTGTAAACCAAATTTGAAAGTGAAATGAGTTTGAAATTTTTTTAAATAACGCTTTACCGCTATGATGAGTGTGAGTATGTAAACAATTAATACGGTTCAAACGAAAGTTAATTTTCGAAATGACAAATTATGATAATGTTCCCCATATCTAAATGTTGGCATTAAAAATTCAACAAAAAGAAAGCAAATCTTAATATTTTATTTATTACATCTTTATTAATATTTTTAAAAACATCAAAAAACATTCATATTTAAAAAATTCTATTTGCCTTAAATTTTTACAATAAACTAACAAAAATAGCAAATCTCGCGATTTAAATTTTGTGCAAGTGTAAATTCTTTCTTTAATGTGCAATCAAATTATACAACATGATGAAATTTATTTAATTAGAGTTTTACATAAAATTTATTGTCTTAAACGAAACTTTATGTGTTATACAAAAATTACTAAAAGTATTTATTTCAATTTCAAAATTTGCGCGGTATTTTTGTATTCGATTCATGAGTTTAGTGCAATTTAATGTGGATGCTAATTTTTTGCCACTTTGCATATTGAATTAATGAAAATTAATTAAATTTTAAATTCCACGAATTTAATTGCGGCTTGATATATGTGGCGACAATTTTTTTTATTTAGACCGAATTGATGTTTATGGTAAATAATGGATATTTATCGAAGTTATCATACTTAATACCCAATAATTAAGTTCATTAATGTTACAGAGATTATATACAAAGGTTTCTATAAACTACGTATGATCCGTATATACAGACAAATTTAATTTTATTATTTGATGATAGATATTAGATAAATTTAATTTTATTATTATTTGATGATAATTATTTTTTAAATTACACACTTAATTACACAAATAAGTATGTTGTGTATATTTAATTGGTGAATAAAATTAATATTCGCTTGGCTGGAATATTCAGATCCCAAAGCTTCAAGATTATGGAGAATTTCTTGTACATTAGCTTGATTCACCCTAAAATGTTTTAAGTTATCATACTCCCAAGAAAATGGCAAAATTTCGGTTTGAAAATTATTAAATTTGAAAAATTACTTTGAAATGCAGTTCTATACTAAAATTCAATTCATAAATTTCCGTTTTATAACCCGATACTATGTTTTTTTGTGTTATTAAACCGGCTCGTAGTATCGTACTGCTGAACATCACAACAGATCGAAGGTGCAATACACACCGGAGACCTAGTTACAAATCAACCGTACTGAGGGCAATCATTAAAAATAAAAAAACATTTAAAAAAAAGTTTGAAAAGCTTGAAAATATATAACTATGACCTCTTTCCGAGAATATTTTGTAGCATGTGTAATTCTGTAAGTGCGGATAAGAAACATTTAAAAACTTTAAACTGAATATTAGAAATTTGCTATTATGTTGTTGCTATTAAAGATTTCTATCTTTCTAAAAGCGCTAGGTCTCTCAAGTTCGATATTTATTTTAAATTTAAAAAATATTTGATACCTTGTACAAGCCTGATATGCAGTCTCATGATGCTCTACATTTATATCCCTTATCATTTCGCGGTCATTTAGATAAAATATTACAAGGTATAGGCATTAATATAAACTGTGATAATAGATTGTAAGTGAATACTTAAAGAACACTCAGTTCATGTTGCATTTGATAAGATTAATTTTAATCAGATCGGTCTTCGATTACAAATTTTATCAAGCGGTATCTTCAATAATGTTCACGTTTTTTTCTAATCGAAAATATTTGTATCTTATAAAAGTGTAAAACTATAGAGAGAACTGCCTATTACTCATATTTATTAATATTGTTATGTTATTAATTCAACTTAAATATCTTCAGTTGACGAAGACATTTGATCCATTTTGATTACGCGACATGCTAAAAGGTTTATGACTTAAATAATCAGCACCTATATTCCCTCTATTATAGAGTTATAAGTTCCTATAAACTCTACTTTATTAAGCCATTAACGCCTATAATTTCACTTAAGATGCAATTGCTTTGTATATTTTAATCGGCAGTATGTGTCCGGCGATTAGTGTCCGAACGGTATATCCGGTGAATTGGTGAATTAAATGTAACAGTTAAATTTTTTTTCTGCAGCTCCTGGCATTTGTAGGAATCGCAAAATTTATTATTTGTTCAAACGCACCATGTATCGTAATTCAAACAATAGGTTTCTCCGATCGATCTGTACATTGTTCTAATCGTGATTAATTTGAGGGATTGGTAAATTAAGTTTGTACGAGTATAAATACATAATTATTGTTGGTGACTAAGGAACTATAAAATAAACATCGTATATTTTTTTTAATTAAAGATTTATTAATTAAAAATAAACAATTATAAATTGCCGTTATGAAATACAAACAAATAATTGTAAATGAAGTAATTAAGAAATCGCATGCTTATGGGCATCATTCATTCATACTAAACAACTCGACGATGATGGGGGCCGACGACTACCGCATATTTTTAATCAAATTAACCTAACCTTGCTCAATCGAACGATCGTATAAATGAATGAATGGAAATGGAATGACTTATATATTTGTATATTAAATTAAAATCAATTGACATTATCATCCGAAATATATCTATTATTGTTTGTAATGGATAAAAGAATGCCACATATTGTGTAATTGTTGAAGAGGTATATACAATATAAATGAGTCATGTAATTACTCTATATAAAACATAAAATGATCACATGAGACCTGAAAGCCAAAATGCACCAACATCTGGGTTCTTTCTTTTATCGTTAAAACTTACATTATAATATTCCCTTTCTTTAGGTTAAAACTCAGGTATACATATATGAACAATATTTGATTGATGTGTGTACGTTCAGGATCGCACACAAATCTAGATGGAACCTTAAATTTCTTGAAAAATAAGTAAAATAACACGAAATGGTTTTTAAAAAATTCTTGAAACTCCTTTATCCAAATACTTAATTATGTTTTGTGATGAACTCATACCACGTACATAGTTAGTATTTACTGCACAGAATTAATTGACATATTCGTATATATTACAGTAATATAGTTATTTGCAATTTTACATCGTGTCTTGCGTGCGGTTTGTTTAAAACTGGTTGCAAGAAACACTCAAACAACGCGTTTCATAATACAATTCGCAGTTATGTCTTAAGAAGTAGAAAAAATGTTTTGTGTAGATACATTTTCCATTACCGGTAGTTTATTATATGATATATGTTGTTTGTAATCGAAGGATATCAAATGTTTATAGGTTAACGATATCAAAATCAATTTATATGTGTTATGTAATCACATATGTAACGGGTGATTTTTTAAGAGCTTGAGAACTTTTTTTTAAAAAAAAACGCATAAAATTTGCAAAATCTCATCGGTTCTTTATTTGAAACGTTAGATTGGTCCATGACATTTACTTTTTGAAGATAATTTCATTTAAATGTTGACCACGGCTGCGTCTTAGGTGGTCCATTCGGAAAGTCCAATTTTGGGCAACTTTTTCGAGCATTTCGGCCGGAATAGCCCGAATTTCTTCGGAAACGTTGTCTTCCAAAACTGGAATAGTTGCTGGCTTATTTCTGTAGACTTTAGACTTGACGTAGCCCCACAAAAAATAGTCTAAAGGCGTCAAATCGCATGATCTTGGTGGCCAACTTACCGGGCCATTTCTTGAGATGAATTGTTCTCCGAAGTTTTCCCTCAAAATGGCCATAGAATCGCGAGCTGTGTGGCATGTAGCGCCATCTTGTTGAAACCACATGTCAACTAAGTTCAGTTCTTCCATTTTTGGCAACAAAAAGTTTGTTAGCATCGAACGATAGCGATCGCCATTCACCGTAACGTTGCGTCCAACAGCATCTTTGAAAAAATACGGTCCAATGATTCCACCAGCGTACAAACCACACCAAACAGTGCATTTTTCGGGATGCATGGGCAGTTCTTGAACGGCTTCTGGTTGCTCTTCACTCCAAATGCGGCAATTTTGCTTATTTACGTAGCCATTCAACCAGAAATGAGCCTCATCGCTGAACAAAATTTGTCGATAAAAAAGCGGATTTTCTGCCAACTTTTCTAGGGCCCATTCACTGAAAATTCGACGTTGTGGCAGATCGTTCGGCTTCAGTTCTTGAAATGTTAAAGCATACTGAGCATATTTCTCTTTGACACCTTGTCTGAAATCCCGCGGGATCTGTCAAATACTAATGCATGAAAATCCTAACCTCAAAAAAATCACCCTTTATAATGAAAATCGATGTTCGTTACATAATTCAAGACAATCAAACGGAAATCATAACCAAATCATAATTTTTCGTATATATACATACACACACACGAAAATATGATTATTTTTATGTCGTCTTCAATGAAAAACAATAAAACTGTCTATAATCTGATAAAGAAATTAAAAATTGTTGTAAGTACTTAAAGTTTCTCGACTTATTGTGTTCGAAATTTCCGCTTTGGTGAATGTAAAAACAAAAACGGTTTGATATGGTGAACCATGGTGAATGAACTCTTCCATTAAATAATGAACATTTTTTTTTGTATCGTCTCATATATATATATATATATATATATATATATATATATATATATATATATATATATATATACATATATACATATATATGTAGATACATACACATACCAATACCACTTTTAATAATTACGTTTATACCAGAGTAGTCCCATTCGGTAAAATCACGTTACGAATGATTAGTTTTCTGTACAAAGTTAAAACTTAAAATGGGGCGAAGATAGAAATTGAAATATCCATTTATATATCATAAAATTCATAATTTCTATTTCTAGTAAATCTAATTTTAAATCTAAATCTTTTGCACTAGATCAACAATCAACATGTGTTTCAGGCATGTGTCACCGGTAATTGCATATTGAAATTCAAGCAGGTGGTTCATATGTTTTCGTTTCGTTTCTTTTCTTCAAATTACAACACAACACGAAAAAAGCACAAAACTATAAAAAGAAATATTTCTTATATCTAAATATATGTATGTATATGTATATTCTATTTATTTACTCTATATATACAAGAATTATAACAAGGCGTACAAAAATATAAAAAGTGGAAAAGATCGTATCACAAACAGAAAAACAATTAAAATAAATCGAAAACGCAAGTCTTTTCCGTAGTCGTACGTTTATAGAATAAATCTTATATGAAATTTAGCAGATGTTGTAGCACAGACAGGCGATGAAGGACATATGCTGTGGAATATTTTGAGAAGGATTAACTGCTGTCTATACTATTAGTTGCAGATTATATTTCATAAAAAATCACTGTGATCATTGTGTTAGTAAAAATCGTAATCTTTTCAACTGCTCATATCATTAGGTTTAAAATAAAATACAACAAAATCGACCAATCTTGACAAACCGAATGTTGTTTGCTTTTATTTAAGCTGCTGCTGAACTTTCATTTTGCTTTCCCATTACGAAGTAAGGACAGTTGGTGACAATTGGGATGAAAAACGAACCTACCTAATTTAATAAGTATGAAGAAATAAGTAATTAGAGTAATTGGAAAGTCAATGGATGTACATTATATACTTTTCATCTTTCGGCTACATTTTTAAATAACGCATAATACTGGATTTTAAATTATGTCGCACAAGCCTTTTTTTATGTGATTCAATTAAATTAAAATTAGTAATTCGAAAATTATGCTCAATTATTTCTGACTCCTTGTACTTACTTAAACTCTCTTGAGAATTTTCATAGAAGAGTGAATGGAATGCGTACAAATTATAGTAATATGCATCATCACTCTTTAGTTTTTGGTATTTAAGGACTTGTTCTTTTTTGAAAAAATGAAAATGTTAAAACCGATTCAGTGAATGGTTGAATGTGATCGGGATATGACCACAAAGTTTGTATCTGCAGTCGTGTTAGTTTTCGAGCAGAAATTTATTATCAATTCCATCCAGAACTCTAGTTTGATTTTTTAACAATTAAGATGAGTATAAAAAGTAATAAACGATTTTGCTCGAGGTTTTGATACGCATACTAACAGGTACTTTTTGAGGCGGTATTTTTTTAAGGCCCGAATTAAATTTTTCGATACTAGAATATAATTTTTACCAATTTTGTAAAGGATATAATTACAATGCATAGCGCCAGATCTAAAATTCCATTTCTAGCTTGGGCACTCTATACAAAGTATCGACATTTTAAGTTAAGTACTCAAGGTATACATTTTGTTCATGCATTACTTATTGAAAATTGTTATATGTCTGCGTCATATTCTGAGTATTGTAACAAAATAAATTAAGAGATTATTTTATTTAAAATATCGTCATTAAACACAAATCGTGTGTGCGTCATCTAATTGGTGTGATGATCAACAATTTATTTTAAATTGTTGGCATGGCAATTGGTTTCTTGTCATTCTATAGAATGAAATTGATTAAGTGCCACGCCAATTTGGTTTAATACAATTAAATCGGTTGCACCTATATTTTGAAATAAAATAAAAATTGCAGAAAAGGTTCTGGATTTTCATATTCGGCATACAAATTTCATATTTTAAGACAAAAGTTTGGAGTCGCAATTCGATATTAAGATGTAAGTGATACCGTTTAATAGTTTGAAACTATTGAATAGTATTCGTCAGAAATATTGTTTCGCAGTAATCATTTGACAGAAATGCTTAAATCTATTAAAATGTACACAAGCCTGGGGATTTTCAATTCACATTAAGCCAATACTCGAGCTTTACTATTCCTGCATTTGGAAGCTTGAACCGTTTACGTCAATTGAAATGATAAACAATTAAAATTACTATCTTAGACTTAAACCCTTTGTGATGTCAGGGTTATGTAGTCGAGGTCGATGATTCACATGAATTAACTTAAAACTTGAACTATCTGTGTAATAAATAAACTTTGTATAGGAAATATAATATATAAGTCATACAACTTCTACTTTAACTTTAACTAAGAAAGCATTCAAATTTCTGACTTTAAGAACTTTTCGTTCAGTTCCGTTAAATTCATCTGTCATTAGACATACTAAAAAAATACTGATATTAAAGTTAGCGAGTTGGCTTGAAATATAGTGAGTATAGTGAGTAATGGAATCAAGGGCTGATCAAGAAAGGATTTTAGTTAACTGTAAGGGATAGACAAATGCGGGAACTCAGTATTGATGGATGGAACGATTGATTAAGCGATGGTCAGTAGAAATAAATAAAATAAAGATGCAGGTGTATAAATCTGTATTCGAGCCCACATTACTATATGGAGAAAAGAGCCTCATCTATGTTTCTAAGAAGAGTTGCAGGTAGAACTAGAATAGAAAATGAGCATAATATACGAGACGGCTTGCAGCAAAACCCATTTAGTGAGCCACCCAAAAAATAACCTTCAAAAATAAAGCGGTCTATAATGGTATGAACAAGCAGTGTAATTTTACTAATCTCGCCCAAATGTAGTCGTGCCAATTACTCGCTTTATATAGGGGCTTGAAAGTTAAAGATCGGAATCGAAATCGAACGTTAAAAAACGTTATTTATCAGTTTTCTCTTTTTTGTTAAATATAATTTATTTATTATGTTTTTAATAACTATTAGCATAACTATTATCATCACCCAAAGGAATCAAATGGTGGTAGCCGACATAACGGAAAGAAGGAGATAGGTCAATCAGTCACTGCTACTGGTTCTCGATATCGCGACATGATAACACACTTCTTTCTGCTTCAGTTGGATGATATTGACATAGACGACATGTGGTTTCAACAAGATGGCCATGCCATACAGCCCGTGAAACAATTCAATTACTGCATGAGACATTTCCTAGTCTTGTACTCTCTCATTTCGGTGATCAGAATTGGCCCCCTAGATCTTGTGATTTAACCCCATTAGATTTCTTTTTATGGGGTTATTTGAAGTCAAAGATCTATCTCAACCAGCCCATAAACACCCGTGCATTACAGGAGGTAATTAAACGCTGTATCAACGAAATTCAGCCACATTTATGCAAAAAAGGTCATGGAGAATATCGGTAATAGAGTGCGTATCTGCCAGGAAAGCTGTGGAGGCTATTAGCCCGATGTGATATTCCATAAAAAAACCCTATCCTATGTATGATCCAATAAAAAATTCACAATCTGAAGACTAAAAACTGTGTTTTCTATTTAATTCAAATCTTGCGTTAATTTTGGGACACTCTTTATATTATTGTGTTAATACTTTAAATGTTATTCATTTCGAAGCTGCACTTTTAAATTTCAATTGCATCTGGTTCAACTACGAAAGCGGTATTGTTATACAAAATTAACAACGAATAATCTCGAAAATTTTATTTATTGACAGAAGTATGTATATGTACTTAGTATCATCGTGCGATTAATCCGATGAACAATTTGTACTTTAATCAGATCTGTATTCTAATTTTCTAAGCTCTTTCGCAAGAAATATGTTTTGTTTCAACTAAGTGGAAATATTAATTTACATCAAGCGGTGTAACGTTTATTAATTACGTTACCAAAACAATTATTTTAATCAACATTGCACATCACACAGACAAAATATTACATTTTCTAAAAAGAAAATTGATTTTTAATCTCGTTTCGAGTAACTTAATTAATTCTGTCGCCATAAGTATTATCATCCTCATATACTCATAATTACAGACCAGTTTGTTTTGTATTTTGGCGCTTATTTTGCATGCGACTGGAATTTTCAAAGGGTCTATTCACATAAAGTGCTCAAAAGAATTAATTTGAAATCGCGTTTTTCATTTTGTATTCTTGACTATCGATATCTTTTAATTGCAATTAAATAAATTTTTAACTGATACCATTATCAAATCATACAAATGACCTCATTCGCGTGATTTCGCATAAATCCACTCATTAAACAAACCCATTGAAAATTAGTTCCGATTTGTTTCTTATATTATGTTGTTTATGTGGAGGGAAATTGTTTAGTTATGAATTTATGATTCTTAAAACATACCTAACCCACTTAAGATAAAGATATTCGTATCTACAATATAAAAATCCGGATGAATGAAATAAAATTGTTGTGTTCATCTTTAAAAATTTGTTTGTAGTAGTACATTTATACTATAGTCTTTCAATAGTGTTAAATTAAAAAGTTCAGTTCGCTTGTTTCTAATTTTTAACAAACTGGAAATTTATGCAAATTACTCTTTAACTTGGTAATAATTCTTATAATTTTTATTAATTTTTTTCTTCTCATTTTTTGTTTTGTTTTAGCTGTTCATCAACGGATGATGCTACACTCTGTAATTTATTTGTTCCAAATTCGGTAAGTAAATTAACTTTATCATTATAACTAGAATTTTTTTCTATTTTAGTCATAAGTAGTTTAGAATTTTTTAATGTATGTGCTGTGTTGTGTGAATAAGAATAATTGTGTGTGCATGTGCACTGATCGAACTATAAATTTTAGAAATTTTTCCAATTACGTATACGAGTAGGAGTTTTTTAAATTTCTATTTTTGGATTTTAACTTCCATAATTGAAACTAAATTTTCTTGTCTGGTGGATTTACGTAAATATTGACTAAAATTTATTTCATTTTGTTTGTACTATGTGTATACTTCCACTTGTTTGTGATTAAATATTTAAAAAAGAATCTGAAAAACAAATTGCCCTAATTATTTGCTCAGTTCTATTGTGATTCGTTCAATTTATTTCTCAGATAATCGATTTATAAAGATGAAAGAAATTATTGTTGAATTTGAGAGTTGTTCTCGTTTCTTTGAATTGAGATAAATCTACTTTACGAAATAAATAAACAAATAAAATTCGCGCATGATATTTTATTTACTCGCTGTTGTTGATGTTTATTAAAAAATAAATTAGTTCTTGATAGCCCTAATAATTTATTTATTAGGCAAGATTATTTATAGGCTATAGACAGTTTTATGGGACAAAAAAATAATGTTATTTAAACGTAGAAAAAGGCATTATGCGTTGTTAGGTTTAAGAATTACATATGTAAGCATGGAGTGCAAACCACCGTTATGGACAAAAAAATACGTAACTGGCTTTTTAGCGGATAAAACATTCTGGGTTACTTTTTGAAGATCTTAACAAAATATTTTGAATGTTTATTGATACTAACGAATTTAATAAAATTATCTAGTTTTTGATTTTAAAGAAATACTTAAATGTTACATTTTTCCGACATTGGGAAATTTTTATTAAATATTCCGTGAAATTTGAGTGATTTATAAAATTAATTAACCAAAAACTGTTAAAATGTCTAATATAAATGCACATTTAACAGTAGAACAATGCTTACAGGGTGTGACTTTAATTCAAAATGGAGATATGCCTCTGATATGCCCAAAGCTCACCATCGATATCTGATATGCCCAAATCTCACCACAGCACGTGATCATGAAAACTGAACAGTTGCAATAGCAAATAGTTTGTTTACTGACGAGCTCAGTGAATCGATGAATTCGAGTATGCGTATCGATTATCGATATATTCTGGCGCTATAAATGCAGCTTATTATATCGTGTTGTGCCCAGAGCCACATGTAATGGTGTATTCAACATTTACTGGTAAAAAAACGTTTATACTATATATGCGTTTTGTCCCCGAGTTGATATATCTATAAATTAAAACTTGTTAAATTATACTGGTTAACTCAGAGCTGGGGGAATCCACTATCAGGAGGCGGGTGGCTAAGGGAACCCCGCAGGGAGGAGTCCTGTCTTTTCTTCTCTGGAACATAGCAATCAATGGATTGTTGTTGAAGCTGGAGAGAGAGGGGATCGGGGTGATTGCTTATGCAGATGATGTAGCGATAGCTGTCTCTGGCAAATATCTAAGCACGGTGAAGGAGGTAATCCAAAACGCTCTCCTAAACATTACAAGGTGGGTCATCAGATGTGGACTGGCAGTTAGGTCGTCCAAAACTGAACTGGTACTATTTACTAGGAAATATAAAATCCCGGTAGTAGAACCACCTCTCTTAAATGGCAGGAGACAAGCTTTTACTGACAAGGCAAGATTTTTGGGCGTAATCTTGGATAGTAAGCTTAGTTGGAAGCCCAACATTCTGGAGAGAGTAAACAAGGCTAATATAGCCATGCACTCGTGCAGGAATGCCATCGGAAAGAGATGGGGCCTGCCTAAAGCCGGAGCTGGTACACTGGCTATTCACTGCCGTAATAAGACCTGTACTTATGTATGGAGTGAGTGTGTGGTGGCCAGCTCTTGATAAAGTAACGTACAAAAAGGGGATCGAGAAGGTGCAGAGAACGGCCTGCATGCTGATAAGCGGGCGCTAAGGGCAACACCAACACGTGCCTTGGAGGTTATGCTTTACCTTCCCCTCGTCGATATTTATGGTAAGCAGATGGCGGCGATTACGGCCACCCGACTATCAGCCATATCTCAGTGGAAGTGTCTTCAGACAGGACACTCGACGATAATTAGATCGCTAAGGAAGGAACTGGCGAATCTAGACTATGTTACACCAACTTTGTGTTTCGAGAAAAGGATCCGAACTTCCTGCCCCTCAAGAGAATCTTGGAGGGGCGGGTTGGTTGCGGAAACTAAAGCACTGCAGTTCTTTACGGATGGCTCCAAGCTAAACGGTAAAGTAGGAGCTGGAGTCTTCTGTGATAAACTAGAAGTAAATATATCAGTTCGTCTCCCTGATCACTGCAGCGTGTACCAGGCAGAGGTAACAGAGATTGAGGAGGTGCTGAATTGGTTGAGGCATAATTTATGTGGGCAGTCAGGCGGCAATCAAGTCGCTGCGGACTCGGTTTCTTTAACGTCTAGGGTGGCATTGGGTTGCCACTGGTCTCTGAATGAGATGAGTGAGCATTTCAATATCCAGATAGTCTGGGTCCCCGGCCAATCGGACGTCATGGGGAACTGCAGGGCGAACGAACTGGCGAGGCGTGGTACAACTCTCCAACTGCTACCGGAAAGAGCAAAGTTGGGAGGCCCATCAAGGCACTCAAGACTGTGCTTAAAAGGGAGGCAGTAGCCTCAGCGAATGAAAGATGGACGAACACCCTTTCATGTAGTGTAGCAAGGTAAGTCTGGCCAAAGCTGGACTTGAAACGCTCAAAGACACTGATCTCCCTACGAAGACGTGAACTAAAATCGATCGTGGGGATACTCACAGGACACTGCCTACTTGGAGAACATGCGAGGAGGCTAGGTCTAGAAGCAAATGACTTTCGCGGAAGCTGTAGGGACGAGGAGGAGGAAGAGACGGTAGTCCACCTCCTATGCTCATGCCCGGCTTTGGCACAAAAAAGACATGAATATTTCGGTAAATTCTCAATGGACTGCCTCTCTGATGTGGAAAACTGTAAGGTGCGAGACTTATCACGCTATATAAGTAGCTCAAACTGGTTCACATAAGGGTAATAGGGAAGTAGATCCTGTGGTATCACAACGGACCGTCCCCGGTCTAAGTGTGCTGTGCAGCCACTCAACCTAACCTAACCTAACCTAAATTATACTGCACATCGATGAAAAGCTGGTTTTAATGTTTATGTTTGAGAAATTCTGGTCTTTTTGGCCTCGTACTAATTTAACTGTGCACGTTTTTAACAATTTCTAATAATTTTTCATTTACTAGTAGATGGTAATTTATTGCCGAAACCCACAAGAAGTATAATACGAAGTCATTATATATAAATAATAAGGCATAACAATAACTCGATAAATTTAATAACAAAATTCTATATAACTAAAATGATTCAACATTTTCAAAATTTAGTTACACAAATTCAAAATTCAATAAACCATGTCGAAAGTCAATTTCAAGTCATACTTTTGTCAAATTAAATTCGAAATGAAAATTCAAATTCAGACTAGATAGCGTAAAATTCCGGTTTAAAAATTCAAAATATCCAAATTTAATAAAAAGAAATCGAAATTTAACATCTAGATCAAAAACCTGATTATTGCATAAATTGTAATTAACTACAGAAATATTCAAATTTTCAAAATTTTATTGCAATAATTTGATTGTAGGAATTTACAAATTTAAATATACATGATTGATTTTGTTTTAAAAATTCACTTAAACCTTAATTTCACCTTTTAATTTCATACAAAACATTTATTATCCATTTTTGAACTAATGTTTGATACTTAAAAATCAATCAATGCCAATACTGTCATTATCTGAAAAATAAATTGTCAAAAACTAAAATTACAATAATTCAAATCAAATTTGGAGACCTTTGAATTCATTCAAGTTTAAAATTATTTATTTATTTAGTTCGAAATTAATTTAATTCATTTCCAATTAAAATTAAAAGTATTGATAGACTAAACTAACTTACCACATTTCGAATCTAAATTTCTATTTAAACTTTAGAGATATATTTTATGGCCAAGAGCTTTGTTTGGAATATTTCATTTGTATACCTGTGTACTTGATATCTTGTGTACAAGATATTTTCTCTTGTCACTACCGGGAATCGAACTCGAAACGACTGATGCTAGCCAACCGTTCTACTTTTCTACTATTGAAGATTGATAAAATCCAAGGATTTAAATCCGAACTTTAGTTTTTTTATGAAACACAGAACGAGAAAACTTATCGTAGTCATACGATATATGAACTTTGAATCTTACTGACCAGCGTTTTAAGACATTTTCGTTCAATTTTGTTTAATTTATCTATCAATTGACAAAGCGAAAATTATCACGTAATGAGAATGAAATGTCAAAATAGTTATGTATATAGCAAAATACTTTCAACAGCACACTATGCTTGCAAATGATATACTGTGTGTTACGGTTTTTGTGACCGATATGGTATATTTTACTAAATTTGGCCGATATAGTAAATAAATTCGTCAAATTCTGAAAAGTTTCTTCCGGCTCAGCCCTGAAATAAGAAATAAATAAATAAATTCGGCAAAACACATAACGTCCCCCAATACAGCTGAAATACCACAAAATTGATACATTATCAAAGTAGTTGTATCAAATCACGTTCTAAAATATTTTGTATAATCAACTAATCACCATTCTACTAAATTTTCAATTATTTCATGGTCTCTGGTCATTACGACGATACCGTTTTTGTTTGTAAAAGTTTCACAGTAATTTCAAATCAATGGAAATATTTAATTATTGATAACAGACGTAAATTTACAATACATGTAGAAAAAAAGTATTTGCAGTGAAAATTATTAATCGGCGGAATAAATAAATAAAAATTCTTTTGATAATACGAGATAAGAAATTTTTGTTGTTTTTATAATGAATGCGCAAATTCCAACCTTTTGTGTCTGATAATATGTGGTTTTTCTGGCTTATATACAGCCAACGACGTTGAATATAAAAACTTTCGGGGAATTATTATCATTAAAGAGGATTTATGATAATAATTGATTTGTAATTTCGGCGACTATTTAAGAAATTTATTAGAACAAATCAATTATTTTTCGTGTCATTTGTAAAAATTCCCCAAATTAATTTACATTATTTAGAACATGAAAATTCAATTTAGTGTTCACCACGCATCAATATTATGTTATCAATGTCGGTGAACTTCATAAATTCTAAGTGGCACTGTATGGCGCTTTCTCATTTTTTTTCCTTGATCGATGACCGTTTGGACATTATTATGAAAATCATGTTGACGGCTGCAGTTTGTGCTAATCGACAAATCAAATCAACAGAATTTTAATCAAAAAATGTTATCTGCCTCTTTATTGTTTCTCATCGCCATATGCATTAATGAATAGCGCATGCGGTTACCGAAATAATGATTAAGCTGTACAAATCGTTCGATCTTTATTCTATGTTGCTTTTACGTTATTTTATGGATATACTAACTTCTCCACAAATCCAAATCGTCATTGTAATCACATAAACTGACCACAATACTGTAGTTAAAAATATAAATTATGATTCATGTATAATTTAACGAGTAGTATATATGAGATTCAACCACAGTACACTGAGTAATAGGAAGGATGCGTGCTAGCTAGTATAGACGGTTTTCATGGTATTAATGGAATGAGTAATATCAAGTTTCAGCGTGCAATTTAGTTGAAGCACAGAAATAAATTTCACTCAATCAGATCTGGTTATTGTTAGAATATTTTTTTGTTTATTCAAAGCAGATAAACGTCACACCTGTACAAATCTAATAATCTTCTACCATTTGTTCATAATTCATTATTAAATAATTGTTTAAGTTTGTTGGTAACTTTGAGAGCATATTATGAGTACCGGTGAAGTTTATACAAAGTATACAAGATGGAATGTTTAAATCATCACTTACGATACTTTAATTTTCATCTGATAATTTGAAGAACTTATA
Organism: Tipula unca; assembly: GCA_951394425.1. Taxonomy (NCBI): domain Eukaryota; kingdom Metazoa; phylum Arthropoda; class Insecta; order Diptera; family Tipulidae; genus Tipula; species Tipula unca. The sequence continues at coordinate 116,824,351 of OX596381.1, forward strand.
CAACAATCAATGTGAACTAAATAAAATTAAAGATCGCTAGCCAGGTAGTTAACAAAGACTTGGCTTCAAGAAACTTGGCCGAGTTTCATCTAATAATTGACTATAAACCAATTGTGTCTTACAAAATAAATATTATTATTTGATGAGTTCGGGTTAGTTTTATTTGAAAATGAAAATAGAGAATAAATTTTGGGCAAATTCAAGAAATATTTTAAAAAAAGATTAAAACTAGAATTCCAACAAAATCCAAAATTGTTGGATCATTTTCGAGAAACAAAATTTCTTTATCTAAACTATATTCGGTTTTGCATTGTTAATTTTGATAAATTTTTTGTCGTTTCTTCTAATTGATGGTTTACTTGGCCGAGTGCAGTGTACAAGCTAATATTTTTTCGTTTTTCAATTATGGATCCACCATATCCGCAAATAACTTTTAGCTCGATTACAGTAGCCTGACGAAAACGGATTGTATTAAAGCGTGTTGGTTGCACGTGTATATAGTAAGCAAGCGTTACAATAATTTATCTACATATGCACTTATTGTCTCCTGGCATGATATAATAGTATGCGATGACATATGCACTTAAACCTTCATCTACTTTATAGATAATGCTAACAGTTGTTTGTGCAGCTATTTGATGACCGTTTTATTTACATATTTACAAATTAAATGTGTTGAACATCACTATATTAGTGTTTTTAAAACATTTCCAATAAAAGAACAATTGTGTGTGCGTGCACGTTTGATAACTGGCTGACCCATTGATTCACATATCTAATAAAATAAATTGTAACAACAACCAAAAATATTTGAACTTCAAATCCATAAATTCCATACAAAACTAGTATACACCACACATACCTACATACAGAGTACTTTCTACTGTACACTAAAATCAGAAAAATGTTTAACGTACATACGTTTTCTATTTTATTTATTTACTATATTTTTGATAACGATTTTTTTTTATCAAAACGCAAACTAAACCGTCGTTGTTGTATCGCGTATTTTTTAAAAACATTTTTTGTTCGGTTAGTAATTTAGTATGGATAAGACGTTCTAAATGACAACAAGTGAAACTACACAAAACATAAATAAATAATTTTTTTATTAAATTTTGAATTATTGGCTTGTTGAACAACAATGTCTGTGATTTGGTATACGAGTAGTTATTTTGATTGTAAAAATTATCGATTTGAAATGATGGTAAATTAGTTTGATTTGAAAGTGAAATTATATTGAAAACTGTCTACCTGTTTCGTTGAAATATTTTGTGTGCGTCTATAAAGTGATTGAGTGGTAATTGTGTATGGCAAATTCTCGGGACTTGTGTATGATATAAACGCAATTTCTGTGTATGATGAGTGTTTAAAATGATATTCAATAACGAATAATATGTTTTACAAAACTTTAAAAAAATCGTTAGTATTTAAAACTTCTTTGTGTGACACAGGGTGACATACTAAACTGCGCACTTTATAATATTTTGCACATAAAGTGTTTGATAAATCAAATACAAGCCATCTACTAGAATTAGAGGTTCAATAGTTTATCATCTATAATGTGCTTGATGTTTTGAAATAACGATCGTTTTAATATTTAGTAGGTAGTGTATATTGCCGGAAGTATGAAATGTATCTGATAAAGTGTATGAACTAAAAATTGATGGGTGCCTTTACCCAACCGTTCTATGTAAGAAATACGGAAATATGTAATATTTTGGTTTTTAAGGCATTATTTTATCAACATCAATATGTTCGATTATGTGTTCTACCCCGCATGTTATCTATTTATAGTCTTGTTATAATCCCTTATCAGGTTTAGACATTGATAAACCTGCGCGATAAGATTTTTATTAATCTTGAGAATTTCGCTTTTTAATTGAAATATTTTACTCTGCAGCCACTGCAAATGAGAACCGTATCAAGTCCTACGTTATCGGAGAATCCATTTGAAATCACACAACATATACAAAAAGTACAAGAAAAAGCGGCGATCGAACGGAATCAACCGAAAAAATCGAAATCGGGAACAACATCAACAGTGGATATTACCAACAATATATTAGGACATCATCACAATGGTAAGCCATATTTGGAGTGGTAGAAACATAGCATCATCGTAATTGATTCTTTTAATTTACAGAAAGTGTACTTCAAAAATTCAAAAAAAAATTTCCACATTTCAAAGGAAAACAAACAACAGTTCTCGAAACTGCAGCAGCTGCCAAGCCGTGTGCCACAAACGATTCAGAAGAAAATACAAAACATAGATTTGGTCCGCTAGTTTGGCGGTCAAGTAAAGAGCGCCGAAAAACTAAACACTATCGCCGTGATAAATGTAATAGTGGTGATTCTGGGATACAGGTTGAATTGGAAAACGATGAATTCAATAATGAGGGATCTGACAGTGTGGTAAGTCTAGATTTTCATATGCACAATTTAATTGTTTTCAAATTAAACCCTATCGATATTTGATTTAAATGAATTAACTTCAATTTTAGATAGTTATGAATTATGATCCATTTAATAGCAATACCTAATCATTTAAAAAAATCTAACTCGCATTTAATTTTCAGGAAAATTCGCCATCGGTGAACATTCGTGTGCGCCGAGCAAATTCGGCCAAAATATCAAATTCAGCTCTAGTCCGGGATAAAATCATCGCCAAAGATGGTGGTCAGAATACACCGAATCGAACTGCATCACCACCCGTTCGATCACTAAGTCAATCATCGGGTCTGGATCGTATAGCGCAGGATGTCCACGATGACAGTGATTCGGAAAGTGTTTCATCACAAACAGATTATCCAATTTATGCGGAAGTTTTATACCCATTTGAGCCCGCCGGCCAACAAGAATTACGTCTTGAGAAAGGTTCTTTGATTGAGGTGTTAAGGCGCGAGTCAGGTCCATGGTGGTGGGGACAAGTAAAATATGATGATGTTGTGATCAAATCAGAGGTCGATAAAAATGCTAAAGTGAGTAGCACGAACACCAAAAAGGAGGGGTGGTTTCCAAAGGAATTTGTTCGAGTTATTCCACCGTTTCCGGAGGCACACAATACCACAATAAAATTGAACGGAAAATCGCCAGTCGATACCAAAATCTGTGATAGCTTATTAGAAAGCAATAATAGTAGTAATAGTAAAGACATAAATGATCGTACCGATGGTTGTACAACAAGAAGGCCTGATATTGTATCACCCAGTCATCCAATGTCCTCGTCTAGTCAACAAGTTAGGGATAATATAATTAGGGAATTATTAGAAACCGAAATTAATTATGTTAAATTGCTCTCATCATTATGTTTAGGGTAAGATTTCATGCGCCGTCATTAATTATTAACTTTAATAATAATTTTGGTCCCTTCACAAACAGATTTGTCAATGAGATGCGATTAAGATCTGATTTATTTACCAATGAGATGATTAATCTAATTTTTTCTAATATCGAAAAAATTTGGCGGTTTCAGCAAACATTTGTTGATGCGCTGAAAACTGCAACGGAAACTAATCGAATTGCTGAATGTTTTTTAGAATTTGTAAGTGATTAAGAGATTTGAATTTTTAACATTGTTTTAATTTGTCGGTCTTATTTGCAGCAATCAGCTTTTATGGTATACTCAACTTATTGTAATTGTTATCCCCGAGCTTTATCCGAACTGGAGGGTATTACCATGAATAAAGATATTTTAGGATTTTTAGAAAGGTAAAATCAGAAAAACCTTAGGTCGGTTTCTGTAATATGACAAGATTTTTTATCATAATTTTATCGGTTACAGTTGTCGAATTAATGAGAATTTACCAGAGCTACCATTATCAGCACATTTATTGGCGCCAATCCAAAGAATATGTCGATATCCGTTACATTTAATCGAATTGGTGAAACATTCGGCAACGAAGCAGGAAATCTATGAGTGCCAGAGTACAAATCATGATGGTTCGATGAAATCATTTGATGATTCAATTGATTGCAAAGAAACATTTGAGCAGGCATTGAATGCGATGAAACGAGTTACCGAAATGGTGAATGAAGGTAGGTCACATGCTTTTGAATTGTTTGAAGTATTTTATATAACAAACTCGCTTATATAATCCCTTTACGCTTGAATTGCGGATGCTTGCCATTTTACCTTTATAGAGATCTCTTGCTTTTTTATTTTTATTATTCCTGCTTTATACTGACAGATTAAATTAGTCCTACTTAGTTAAATATATAGAAATTGAGACACATTGTAAATGAAATAATATTTTTTTATGTTATTCAGGTAAACGGCACAGTGAATATTTAACACGTGTTCAGTCCCGTTTTGATAATTTCCAAGGACCACCAATTAACGTATTGAGCTCCCGTTTATTTTTGCAAACGGACGCAATCCGTGTCACACCAAATCTATGGAATAATGCGTATACATTGTTTCTATTCGATCGCCAATTGATTTACTGTAAAAAGGACATTTTAAAACGTACGCAATTTATGTACAAGGGACGTATTTATTTAGACAGTTGTCGTATACTAAATTTACCGGACGGTAAAATATTTGGTGTATCGCTAAAACATGCACTACGAATTTATTGCGATACAAGAAACAAATGGTTTGATTTTTGTTTTCGTAGCAGTAGCAGTAAAATGCGTTTTCTGAACACACTGTCTGCGGAACGGCAATACTGTGGCGAGAGTCTCTTCGTTTCCGAAATTGAAAACGGGAATGAGTTCGATAATTTATCCGAACGTGAATATAATTACGAGGATACCGAGAATAATGTGTACGATAATGAATACGATACGGTTGAAAAATCATCTAGTCTTGAATCTAATAAAATGGTGTTGAAGTCGCAACAAATCAAGTATAGTGACACGCTGCCAAAAAATAAAACGCGTAAAATAGCCAAGGATATAAATTATGAATATAGTACGAGTTCGTTGGGTCGGAAAAAACTGGGCAATTGGTTTCGCAAAGCGAAGAGTACGAATAGTACGCCAAATCATAGTCCAACACATCATCCATTATCGTTAACCACATCAAATACAACGGGTGGTAATAACACAGATAGTTCGTCACAAAGTAGCCCGACTACGCATAAAATTGTAAAAGTTGCCAGTGATCCGGCCACAACAACAACAACAATGTCAACCACCGCAGCAGCAACAACGTCATGAGGGTACGAGAGTACCTTGTTATAATTAAAATTTTAAGTTTTTGTTTCTGTATTTTAATTTAATCGACTAATTTTAATTTTAATTTAATTTAATTTTTAATATTTAATTTTTATATATTTTTATTAAATTAATTTATATTTTTAATTAAAATAAAACCAATTTAAGATAATGTCGATTTTTTTTTTATTATTTAATTTCTATAATTTATTGTTGTTAGGTCGGCGGCGTTAGAAAACCTTGACGTTAATCAATTCGTTTTTGTGCACCCGAGTAATTGATTACCGCTACACTAACACCGCCGATCAGGTAAGTATTATATAAATGTAAATACTTATATAAGATTTCAAGTTTAAATAAAATATTTTCGACATCAAAAAAAATTAATTCTAAAATGTTAGGAAAATTTACAAAACATTTTAAATATTCTTGTCAAATTATCAAAACTTGCGAAATTCTAAAATATATTACATTTTTCAAGGTAATATTTGAACACGACATATCATTGCAAGTATCCAATACAAATAATACCCTAGGCAAAAAATATCGTGTTAATTCGTTTAAGCTCATGTGATTCCTATCGTTACATTTTATCGGATTGTTTCAAAACATTTCATAGGTTATAACTGAATTTGTTTTTTCTAACGTAATTTTATTTCAGGAGAATTGATTTATAGGTTTTCGTTTTAGATTATAATTTGGAATTTTGCGGTTAGGTTTGAATTCATGTGCAAACAATTTGATTGAAATTGAATGGATACCAATAAGAGAGTGAAGAATATGATTTTGAATATAATATTGTAAGATAATAAATGACTATGGTGATTGGATATAACTATTTAACCACTATTTAATTTGAACGTTCAACCCATAATGTACATAATTTGCAGTTATTTCAATCCGTAAAATATAAAAATTCAAAGGTGGATTGGAAATAAGAATTTCTTCATTTGATAAATTTGGGATATACTATTTGAAAGATTTTTAATCGAAATTGTTTATTTGAACTAGAAATCCTATATATGTACAACTTACACACGAATTCAGCCTACAATCTCAAAATGTAGCAGAATAAATAAAAAAAATAAACGTGTTGGTCGCCGGAAGGAACAGTAACAAAATGGCGCCGAAACAGGGATTATCCAGAACCAGACATTTTAACAAAAATCGCAGTGAACTTGTGTAACTATAGCCTCTAACTGTATCTATTCTACATATATACATATTTTAATGCATATTTCTAATTCTACATCGCTCTCTAACTATATATAGATATACGAGCACATATAAAGCTCAATGAATTTATTTTAATCTAAGACTTAGATATTTTACAAAACTAGTCGCACATCCTGGTGTTAGTGACCACCAGTCACATGTTAAATTAAATATAGAAAATGTTAATTGTGTAATTCTAAATTTATGTAAAATTTAATTATGAAAAACATTGGCCTAAAAAAAAATTAGAAACCTAAACACAAGTTTATACATTTCACTTCGCAACACAACAATCCTTTTCACACATACCTAAGACACATTTTTTTGGCCCTATATTTTGTAATACATACTGTTCAGTATGATTAATATGCATACGAGTAATATATACTCACTATATACTATGTGCGTTAAATATTATATTAAATCCTTTCTAATATACATTACATAAAATACATGCATACATTAAATTTAGAAATTTAAGATTGAATTAATTTTAAAGAACCAATAAATAAAAGAAAAATTAAAAAAATTAATTAATAAATAATAAAAAATTAAATTGTAAAGGGAAACGAATTATTTACCGCTAATAAACGTTTAAGAGTTTAACAAAAAAAAAATTGAACGCACAAAACAGAAATTTTAAAATTTTAACAAATTTTCAAGTTTAATTTCAGTAAAATTATTTTTTTTGTTGTTAATATTAAGTCGAGTTGGAATTTTGACTGAGAACATTGCCTCGTAATATTCAAATTAAGTATCCAAATACATATCTCGAAATAGGGACAAAAGCAACAAAATTTGTCTATTGGAATTTGCCGCTTCGGTAAACGATTGTTTTATACATACTCGTATTACATCATTATTATTTAGTATTACATCATTATTATTTCATTACCATACTTAGGATAAAAGAATTGTAATAGGGGAAAAAATTGTTTCTCAGATATTCGGTTTTTCACATGCCCAGGACATCAAAGCCCTCTGAACTCAATTTAATCATTTGTCGAAAAATGTATGTGATAAATTTTCTGCCAACGGAAACTCAAAATCTATCGAAGATTATATAACATTCGTGTGTTGTAAATTGCAATGAAGATTTATTAGAATTATGGTAGAAGTGTACAGAAGAGAAGTAGAGATAGGTAATGAAAATTCTTCCACTGGAATTTCAGTTCACAAGTATTTGTTTTATGTTTATATTGTATCTTTTGTTTTGTAGTTCAATATTTTACTGGGCTGAAGGGAAGGGGATATACGAGAGGGTGAAAAGGCTTACAGATTAGGGACCCAAAATTTGTAGTTACGCCGCTTGATGATGCATTAAAATTTTTGAATTACAAGTAGGGATTAGGTGATATCAAATGAAAGGTTTGTAAATTTGGTTTTACTTATCTTCAGAAGCGATAAATCAATCGTTCTACATAATATTAAGGCTAAATGATAAAGTCATATGATACCAGAAATTTTGTTATATATTTTCGATAGCGCAGGAATTTAAGAGTTGCAGTTTAGTCTTCAAATATTCTACTTTTGATATTTAGTTTTATACCCATATTATGATTCTCGTCTCACATCATCTCTCGCTGTGACATCTAAAGTGGTGCGAGGCGAATTTTGGTATTATGATTCTCGCTTTTATTTATGTGAGTGACGTACGCAGCGCTATAGTTGTTATTGTTTTGAGAATCTTTGACAATTGGTCAAATTCGAATCTGATCCTTTCACACTATCTGATGAAAAGTACTTATTAATTGCATGGTGTTATAAATGTCTAGATTTACAAGCATTTTTCGTATAAATGAAGATGGACTTTCATATTTACTGGACAAACTAGAAGGAACATTCAAACATTCACTCAATGTCAAAATTTCTTTTCTCGTTCAGTTTCGCCACCAAATTATAGGTGAGGATATGTGACATTAGACTCACTCACGGCGAGAATCATAATTGAAAAACGGTGACGCCCGGTCCCTCTGTGTCTCGTAGGTGAGATTCATAATAGGGGCATTAGTCTCAATAAGTTTTACGTGAAAAAAAAATGTTTCCTAGTCTAGTCCATACCACAACTGCACGGTTCTTATTAGTGTATTCAAATATCAGTTCAAGGTTGTACGGATGATCTAGTCGTCTTAGAGTTCTCGGAAGTTCTAAACGCTTATATGAGCACATACCGTAATATTTGAATGATACACATAATGATCCTAAATTTCGATGGTTGGTCAGCAATTCAAGGGAAGCGGAGAATCCACTAAACCACCGACACCTTTCACCACTAAATTTTTGTGACAGAAAATAAAATTTCCCATCCATGATATCAGCGACTTGATGCAGTTAATCCCAACTTCCGCTGCCAAAATTATGCCAGAACACGGTCGAAAACCTTCGAAATATCGAGCGCTATAAATTGAGCCAAGCAAGTGTAATATATCTCTTTTCGTCCACAGTTCTGTGACATAGCTGATCACATCACCTGTCGATCGTCCACAACGAAAAGCAAACCGTACTAATGATCTGATATAGGATAGTGATGAACATAACATTTTGAAGAAATTTCTGAACGTGGCGACGTCGTAGTGCCATAATTCGTTGCTATTTGGAAACATTTGTTTCGTAACTGTTAAGATTTAAGATGGACGCAACACTTAAATGCAATAAAGTTTGTATAAATGCGTGTAAAATGTTGCTTGTCAGGAATCAATTTAGGTTCTGACGTATAGTCACGAATTACACCAGATACATTAGGTCCCAAAATGCTATTTGGGAAATATTTCTTCAATTGAGATTTATTTATTGATTCCGCGACTTTTAATAGCAGAGAGACTATGGCAATTTTACGATGTATTGCTTTTTTAGCGCGGTATGAACTATTTATCAAATTAATGGGAAAAATAATGATACAGATCGGTGAAATAACATAGGTTTGATGCAGATTTCGAAAATAATTGAACGATCCTAGTAGGACTAGGTTATTTATTGATTTCATGATTTGAGCATGCCTGAACGCAATTGAACTAAGTATTGTGCGTTTGGAGAGAATAAACTACAGCATTCCTTATCAAATGATTGGGGGGTACTTGAAATACTAAGTATCGCGAACCGAACTCTCGGAGGAACTTGCTGAATTTTACCAGTTAGTTTTAATTTGTATCCTCATCTCAACTCAAAACATGAGTCAAAATGAATCAGGCCTAAATTAAAGAAATTGCATACCACTTGGTGTCTCTCTATAAATTTAGTCATAAGCCTGATCATTTAGACGAAAGAAGCTTTTAGATTTATTTTCCTTTAAATGAGGATGTGCCTTAGCCGTGGACCAGTTCAGTTTAATTTTCGAGGCTGCTTAATTATTAATTACGATTTGCCCTTTGCCATAATTTTAATATTTCATTTTCAGATTGTTATATTGATTAACATAATGCATCTGTATAGGAAAACAAAATGTATAACATTTGATTATTATTCCAATAATCAGAAGAAATGCAACCTATACATGTATCTAGATTAGCAAATACTATAGTCTAGTTACTTCCACTCAATTATTAATAGAGTAAAACCGCTAGAAAGTGGCCTATACATCTATGCATTTGGCTATTTTGTATATGGAAAATTTCACGATCAAAGAGTGATAGGTAAAAAACGGTTAGCAGTTAATGATACCACAGAAGCCTCTAAATATGAATTAGGGATAATTTTTGAGTGTTGCTAATGTCAAAATTCCAATTAAACTAAAATAAAAAACGTAAACCATTAACTCCACTTAATGATTAAACAAAATTTTAATTTTCAAAATAATAAAAATAAAAAAAAAATATTATCAGGGTATTTTAAATTAGAATTGATATTTAAACCAAAAAAAATACAACTATAAAAATTAATTTTAAAAAAAAAGTTAAAATCCCTTTTAAACTGTATTAATTAATTATCAAATTTTTTTTTTAATTAATTAGTACTGCTGGCGGTACTCTTAAATTATATATACGTTTATATTTATTAAAATATAAAAAAAATAAATTAATTAAATTAAGTTATTTTTGAAATTTTTTAATTTAAAATAATTGGCGATTTTATATTATAAATTAAATTAAATTAGAAATTATTTTTCCAATCAAGTTGTTGAATTTAATATTTATATAAAAAAAATAATAAATTATATATAAATATAAAATAAATGTATATGTATTTTCTTATATATATTATATATTATAAACAATAATTAACTAATGTTTGTTAAAACTAAAAAATAAATTAAATATTATATACATATATAGTGATTATAAATTAAAACTATTTGGTTTAAATGACATAATGAGAAGAATGTCATTTGAATAATTTTACTATTTTTAATAATTAAGAAATATTTAAATGGCTACTAATTAATTTTTTAATTTAACCATAATTAATGGGGTGGTAAAGTCTCAGGATATCCCTTGTGCACTATAGTATAGATGCATTTAGGCCAATGCAGAGACAAAAAAAAAACAATAATTTTAATCGGGTCCAACCAAGGGTCTCTGCAAGGCCTTTTGTATAAATTCACAGTTCCACTCCATGCACACAAACACACATCTCATCTCCTAATTTATATACTGTATAGCAAATAAGCATATATTTACAGGGTGTTTTGAAAAGTCGGCACACTACTGCATTTAATCAAAATAGAATGTCATTTTTGATTAAATTTTAACGGACATAACAAAGAACTAAAAATAGTGTGTCCTGCGACATATGGTTTAAAACGCAACTCGTTGTATCCAACCATTTTTATGTATAAGCTTCTACCACAAATAGGTCTTTAGACCTCATAATGTTATTGACTAATAAAAATTAGAACATACCTTCTCGAGTGACTGATAGCTAATTAAAATTTAGTCAAAATCAATATTAAGTATGATTTAACTCGTCATAAAATCTAAAAGGACAAATAATTACTTAACTAATTAAGTAATTATTTGTGCTTGAACATTAAAAAGTCTATAGTTTCAAATTTCAATGCGATCTAGAGAATGAGTTGTATATACGGTAAAAATTTGATTTTAATGACTCTTGATACGTTATTATTTATACGCAATAATTTTTTTACGGAGATGATTGGAAAAGGTGGCTACTTCAAAGTGCAAATATTTGCCTCTGTCAAGAAACGTTACTTTTTCAACAAAATTTAAATTTTTTATAATTGATGTGACATTGTTTTTGTTAATTAATGTCGTTTTCGTTTGAACATAAAAACTTGCACTGAGTGCAAAAAATTACTCGAAAACCGTTCGTTTGAACCAAAAAAAATTGCCTGACAGCTAAATTTTCTGCACTCAGTGCAATTTTGTCTACTCTGGGTTTTTCGACTGAGTTACCCCTCTCTTACACCAATATTATTAGCTATCTGTCACTGTGCTGCCATTTTAACTTTTGGGAACAAAACCGTCTATCTATAGACGGTTTTGTTTGTGAATATTAATTTTTTTTTTTCAGAAAACAAACACAAATATAAATGAGGGTAAATCGGTTTCATGGTCGATTGACGCACAAAATCAGTGTACTCTGCCAATGAGGAGAAAAAAATCAAACGAAAACGACATAAGTCACCAACCGTGCCGTTAACCAAAGGGCAATAGGTTCGATTTGATCACAAAAATGTAGTTTTTTGCAATGAAAAAAGTGTTGAGCAACATTTTTGTGTTTCACTCAAAAAAATAATCTTCTGATTCGGCAATTCTTTATTATATAATGAGTAATTTTTTAATGTCATTTTCTAGCTAAGTTTTGGAAAATGTCATAATAACACTTTATATCATTTTAAAATAGCTTATAAATTTTATTTTAGAATTTTTTTCATAGTAAATGATATGGGTGGTGGAAAATTTTACGAAACGAAATTACAAAAATAAACGATAAATGAGATTTTTTAGTGTTATTTATTAACGATATAATATCAACTACTAACGATATAGTAATGAGTCTAAAAAAAAAGAACTATTGCATATATATATGTATATATACTTAAAATTATCCCCTACTCCTTATAATATAAATATAACTATAAACAAAGATTTCTTATGTACTATAATATCTAACTATGACTACCTGGTCTATATAATATACATCTTAAACTAATTAAGCTTAAACCTAACAATATCAATTTTATTGCTACTATTAAAATTAGGGCAGAAACATTTATTTTAAATTGTTGGGAATTTCAAAATTATTGGTAATTTTACAGAGACTAATTTGACCATCTTGGTCATGGGTTTCTCCATTCTCCTCCCTTTGAAGTACTATAACTTCAATGAAATACATTTACTATAAGTAAATTTTAAATTCTAAATTACATGTACTTAATTCTTATATTTTATTTTAATTAAAAACATTTATTTAAACTATTCTAGAATAGGCAGTTTACAAATCTTGCTGATGGGGCGTTTTATTACCCCAGTCTTAATTTTTATGTTAAATACGCGATTTACTCCATCTGATCCCGAGATAACTTCAACTATTTTACCCATTAACCATTGTGTTGTAGGAAGATGTTCATCAACAATCAGTACAATATCATTTTTTTTAAAGTTTTCACGTTGGTCTTTCCATTTTTTCCTCTGTTGCAGCGTATGTAAATATTCAATTGAAAATCTTTTCCAAAATAACTGAATCATTTTATTGACATTTTGGAATCTGAATAGTTTATTCAATGGTATATCAATGACATTATCTTCAGGTAAATTATTGATTGAACCACCGGTCAAAAAATGTGCTGGGGTTAATGGTGTTGGATCATTTGGATCTGTCGAGAGCATTGTAAGTGGTCTGGAATTCATCACTCCTTCAATCTGGATTACAAGAGTATTCAATTCCTCGTATGTCATTATTGAATTGGATGTTACTCGTTTTATGTGTGACTTCAAAATTTTTATTGAGGATTCCCATAATCCTCCGAAGTTTGGAGCTCGTGGTGGTATGAATTTCCATTGTATTTCTGAGAAGTTACAAAAATTAATTATTTCATTCGCATGGTTTTTGTTGTGAAATAATTCGTATAATTGTTTAAGTTCACGATTTGCGCCTACGAAATTTGTGCCATTATCCGACCAAATACTAACTGGAGTACCTCGACGAAATATAAATCGTTTAAGGCTTGCAATAAACGATTCCGTTGTCATGTCTGATACGATTTCCAGATGTACACCTTTAGTTGCAAAACAAATGAATAAGCAAATGTACACCTTGTGATTCGATCCTCCTCGTTGATTTTTATTTTTTGTAAAAAACGGTCCACAAAAATCAATCCCAGTTACTGCAAAAGGTCTAGCAGGAGTTAACAGACTTTCGGGCAAATTTCCCATGATCTGGTTAATTGTGTATGGTTTTGATTTGAAGCATTTTATACAGTAACGAGTTATTTTTTTTTGCCAGAGTTGACATACCATCGATAATAATTGTTGAGACTCGCAGTGTAGATGCTTTACATGTTCTTGTAGAAATAGTGGTCCGTTCCACCAAGTTTGTGATTCTACTAAATTTTCAATACTGGTGCCTCTTGAAATGAGATCAGCTATATTGTTTTGACTATTTACATGTTGCCAAGTGCAATTTCCGGTTAAGTTTTGAATTTCGGCTACCCTATTTGCTACATATGTTTTTAAACGTACTGGGTGCATTTTGAGCCAACTAAGAACGATGGTTGAGTCAACCCAAAGACAAATATTTTTAAAATCAGTATTGAAAGCTTGAACTACCTTGGTTGTTAATCTTGCTAATAGTAGTGCCGCATTTAATTCGAGTCTGGGTATTGTTACCTTCTTTAAAGGAGCTACACGAGATTTGCTAACTATTAATTTTGTAGTATAACCACCCATTGGATTCATACTGCGAACATATAAAGAAGCACCGAACGCTTTTTCAGAGGAATCGGCGAATCCATGTAGTTCTATCGTCTCATCGGCGAACGGCGACAAGTATCTATCTAGGCGACAATTTTCAATTAATGAGATAGAGTTTCTGAACTCTAACCATTACTTTTCGTAATAGTTTGGAATATTTTCATCCCAACCAACATTCATTTGCCAAAGACCTTGTAGAAGTATTTTGCCTTTAATAAGAATTGTAGAGAGGAAACCTAAAGGATCGAAAATTTGGGCAATATCTGCTAAAATTGTTCGTTTTGTGATTTTGTTGTTCACGGATAATTTTGGAACAATAATTTGTAGATTATCAGAAGTGGGATTCCAAGCTATTCCTAGTGTCTTTATAGTTTTATTATCAGATTGTTCTAGGTCCGAAATTGGAATTGCTTTTAAACATTCCTTTGTATTAGATGACCATTTTCAAAGGTGCATTCCAGATTCTTTTAAAATGCTGATTAATTCGTCTCTAATATAATTCAATTCGTCCAGATTATCACAACCAGTTAAGCAATCATCTACATAAAAATCTTCTTTTAAAACTTTGGAGGCCATAGGATGATTTATTGAATTGACCACACCGATTTCTTTAAGAACTCTGGTAGCTAAATATGGGGCAGAAGTCGTGCCATAGGTGACTGTCTGTAGTTCGAAAGTTTGTATATCAGTGGAATTGCACCATAATATTGTCTGAAGATGTGTTTGATTAATCCTACAAGTATTTGCCTATACATCTTTTCAATATCCGCCGTAAATACATACTTGTGGCGACGAAAACGTAATATTATATCAAACAATTCCGATTGAACCTTTGGTCCAGTCAATAAAATATCATTGAGCGATATATTATTGTCAGTTTTACTAGAAGCATCAAACACAACTCTTAATTTCGTTGTGCTACTAGTCGGTTTTAAAATTGGATGATGTGGTAAAATGTAGCTGAGATTACTATTTTTAGTTGATAATTTCATATGACCTAAATTCAAATATTCTTCCATGAACTTATTATAACCAACCTTTAAATTAGGGTCCCGAATCAATCTTCTCTCTAAATACGAAAACCGTTTTTTGCCACTGAAAGCGAATCACCAAGACAGTTTGGATTGAGTTTTAAAGGTAAACTCACAACGTAACGCCCTTCTTTATTTCTATAAGTGGTTGATTTAAAGATTTCTTCGCATAATTTTTCTTCCGAAGTTTCGACAAGGGAATTTTCGCATGCCTCACTGTGAAACCACTGTTCTAATTTCTTATTCAATTCCCTATCTTCATTTTCATCTTGTAAATGTAAAGTCACGGGATCTATTTCGACCTTTCCTCCTAATACCCAACCGAGTTTTGATTTAAATAGAGTTGGTGCGGAATTCCAATTAAGCTGAATCTTATCTTTTAAAAGAATATCGAAAAAGATTTCAGCACCTAGTAACAAATCGATCTTATTTGGAATATTAAAATTAGGATCAGCTAGAATTATATTTTTTGGTAAACTCCATTTAGAAATGTCTAATTCAAATTGAGGTAATAAGTTTGTTATAGTTGGAACTATTGCAAATTCTAACTGGGCTTTATAGTCAGAACATTGTGAATGGATAGTTGTGGACAATTTTCCAAATATATTGGTTTTCTGTTTATTTAGACCAGATATTACTAGTTTACTAGTTTGTGATTTGAAACGAAGTTTTTCGAACAGATCTGTGGTAATAAAATTAGATTGTGAAGCAGAATCTAAAAGAGCACGACATGAAATAAAATTACCATCTGAATTTTGAATTAGAATTGTTGCTGTTGATAACAACACTTGGCTATGAGACATATTATTTGAATGATGTGTTACACTATTTTCAGAATTTGTAATATTTTGAATAGTTTTAGTTTTAGGTTGCTCAATTATGGTTGCTTCTTTAATCGGTTCTATTTGGTTTCTATGTAAAAGTGTATGGTGCTTTTGAGAGCAATGTCTACATGTCGATCTTGTGCATTGAGAAACCATATGGTTTGGCCTAAGACAATTAATGCATAACAGTAATTGCTTTACCTTCTGGAAGCGACCTAGTGGAGAAAGTTTAATGAAAGCTTGACACAATGCCAAACTATGATCACCATTACAATTAGGACAACGAACGAATTGATATTTTTCAATGTGCGAAGATGAAGCAACTAGTGTAGATCTTATTTTGCGGTTATGGTCTTGGGATTCTATTTTTTTATGTGGTCCTATTGCCTCTAAAACTCGTATCTTTTTTAGTAGGAATATTTGAAGTTTTACCCAAGTAGGAAACTCATCTAGGCCTAACATACTTTCAAATTCCTTTCTTGAATTTATGTCTAATCGCCCTATAATTATTCGAAGGATTAAAGCTTCAGACAACCTGTCCAGCCTAAATTCCCAGGTTTCTAGCGAATCAATGTTGGCAGTTGAAATATCAAAGATGGATTTTATTTCGGCTAAACTATTATTTGACACTTTCGGTAAGTTCAATAGGGCATCTAAGTGACACTCGACTATCGTTCTTTCATTATTGTACCGATTCAAAAGAATTCGCCATGCGTTTTCATACCCGGTAGCCGAAATAGGAATATGAGCCACTAACAATTTAGCTTCACCCCTCAATCTACCCAATAAATACGAAAATTTAGCAATATCACTAGCCTGATTATTGTCATGCACTGCTGCTTTAAATGTGTCTCGAAAGCTGCGCCATTTGCTGAATTCACCATTGAATTCTGGTAATTGTAGTTCTGGTAACTTAATTTGACCAACTTTCTGTTCGATAGCACGTTTGTCTACCTCGATATTAAGTGTTTCTTTAGCACTTTGGACTAACATTTCAAATTTAGCACATTCATTGTCACATTCACGAAACAACTCATCTGTACACTTATCACTGTCAATAATTTCATTTTGAAAATGTTTATACTCGGCTTCATATTCACTTACATATATATTTCACTTGATCTTTAAGTGTACATTGTGCCGTTTTACTACTATCCTGGTTTTTAATCACTTCATGTAAACGCACAAACTTTTTATTAACGGCATCTTTTCTTCTAATTAACCGATCCATATTTATTTAAGAGTTTATTTATTTCACTTTAACTGTTTTTATTAATGGACTGTATTATTTAATTATTTTTAACTATGGCGAGCACTATTTGACAAACTATGAACGATGAACGATACAAATTCTATTGTGATTAACTATCCGGTTTGATGGACCAAAAATATGGTGGAGAATTTTACGAAACGAAATTACAAAAATAAACGATAAATGAGATTTTTTAGTGTTATTTATTAACGATATAATATCAACTACTAACGATATAGTAATGAGTCTAAAAAAAAAGAACTATTGCATATATATATGTATATATACTTAAAATTATCCCCTACTCCTTATAATATAAATATAACTATAAACAAAGATTTCTTATGTACTATAATATCTAACTATGACTACCTGGTCTATATAATATGCATCTTAAACTAATTAAGCTTAAACCTAACAATATCAATTTTATTGCTACTATTAAAATTAGGGCAGAAACATTTATTTTAAATTGTTGGGAATTTCCAAATTATGGGTAATTTTACAGAGACTAATTTGACCATCTGGTCATGGGTTTATCCAATGGGGCTTATATGATGGTTGGCCGATTGTGTATATTGCACATTATTCTGTATTTTACATAATTATATCGTACATTATTTTCCACTATAATGTATTTCGTTTGAATTCTGCACGTCTGCATTAAATTCCCTGAATTAAGATTTTTTTATCTGGCCGAATCTCGAACTTTTAAGAGAAAACAATTTAAATGAACCAAATGATCAGTTTTCAAAAATTCTTGGTTCCATATAAAAATTTTAACTCTGAAATTATAGTAAATGAACCTTGAAATTTTTTCATTTTTATATAAATTTTAAGTTTCATTTCCTATCATACGAAAAATTGTCTTGCATCAGTGCTAGACAATTTTTCGTGTGTTTTACTATATGAGTGCTTACCAAAGTCATCCAAATTTTGGTATTAATTATTTTAATTAATATTTTTGTTATCATTATTTATATATTATAATTAATGGAACTTTGTAAAGAAATAAAAGTTCGAATTTCGTTTACTAACATTTATGAATAATAATAATAAAATGTATTAAAATTTGTTAACTAAATTAAAGTGCGAAATTTATTCAAAATATAAGTATTGAGCAAATTTCCAGAATTTTTCTAAATTAACACTTCGAAAAGCTAGACAAATTCAGAAAATATTGAAAATTGTATTTAGAAAATGTTGTTTTTTAAAGGGTTCAGAATTTTAGAGAAAAATTCAAAATATTTGATGAACTCGGATTGGTCGGGAGAATTTATTGTAAATGTTGAAAAGCATGATAGAGTTTTTTTTTTCGTTTTGATTTGACATGGGGTGATAATTTTTTTTATTTCGTGCTTATTAAATTTTCAGCTTCTTATTGTTGTGAGGTTTCACTGCAATGAAACCATAAAAATCAACATAATGGGGATAATTTAAGATAAGTACATATACATGTACAAATATTAAGTGCATAATTTATGTATTATCTTAGGACGTGTCCGATTTCCATAATAATAACCTTATTTGCACTTCCATTTTTTGCGTTAAGTTCATTTGCTGTCCGAATTCTGTATAATAGTGTTTACAATAACAATTTTGACATTATTACATGAAATCCCTCTAAACAAGGTGAATCGTTTCCGAAATATAAACGAAGAATGCTCTTCATACAACACTTCGCAAACGAAACATTTCTGCGACTCAATAACGAACCATTTATAATGTTCCAGTAACATGATAATTAGAACTTTTAACGAATGGTCAATGTATTGGTAGTTCGCAAAAAGTTCACTTTTCGCGATACATTAACGTACAAGAGAAATGTGTATTTGCTGGGTCTGAAATAATGAGTTTTAGACAAGTTCGCACAAATTTATCCAAATTTTGGTCAGAAACGTTTTCGAACCGTTTGAGCAACAAATAGTATAATAATACTTAAATAGTAAACGAAATAAACACTAGTTACGTAAGCACTTACCAATATTCGTTCTTTAGCCTTATCTTTTATGTCTTTTTCCAGGTTCAGGAACTCAAGTTTTGATGTTGCTGGAATTTGAAATGTTTCAGCTCCTTCGGGAACTTCAGTAATTTTGCCTTTCTCGTCCATTCTCGCCTCAATAATTTTGCTTTTCGTAATAGTACTTTAATCATATTACCATGGTTGTCCAATGTTTTATGAACATTTGTGATCGTTGGAGGTTGGGCCTTTGTTGGACTAGATGATGCTACTGGATTGACGGCACCTATACTAGTAGGTATAGAGGTTATGGGATGAAAATAAAATACCTTCTGTGACGAACTTATTTGTGTGCTTGTTGCTGGAGTTACGTTTTCATTTACGCATAGAAAATTGCGTAATTCGCATCATTGTCGGAGTCAAACAACTCCATGTCTGTGTCATATCGATTATTTACATTTTGATATTTCGCCATATCATGTAAAAGAAGAATTTGTTGTCAATCTAAATGCTGTAACGAAACATACACAAAGTTTGATTTCGTTGTTATTCTCATAATTTTATTTTTATTATTTGAAATTTTAAAAGTTTGCGTTCTCTATTACAGAATCCATGCAATAAATTCCCACATTAGCAGAATCTATTGGTTAGTTGAAATAATTGTTCATAATTTTAAGAAATGTTCTAGTTGCGGTGTCCCCATCAATTGTGTGTATTTTCATGATCAGATTTTATTATAGGGTAATGGGATACATAGTAGCATAATATATTTTTCCAATTTTCTATTAGGCCCCGAACCATAAAGACACATATGTATATGAGTTCAAATTTCAGAACCTCGTGAATTTTCCCCAAGATCAACGTATCCGTCAATGCAATTTCTTAACATATTATACTTCAGAACTTGTCGGATTTTGTCTTTTTCCAAATAATTTCGGGTTTTTTCTGTCAAAATAGACTAAAAATGATGAAAATCTTGTTAAAAACGAGAATATTCAAGAAAAGATCCATATTTTGTGCAATGGTTTTAAATTCATCATCTTTGTCGTTTCTTTCTATCTAATAAAATCATTTTGCAGAAAATTTTAGATTGCTCACCTTTGTTTTGTTCATCAATCACAGCAGTTAAATTTATTTTGGTTTTAAGCTTTAAATTATTCACTTTCTTCTTCAATATATGATTTTGTTGTTGTAAATTTTTCATCTGTTTTCCGAAAATAACTTTTTCAATTTTCCGTTTATAAATTTGAAAATCTCACGAATATGAACTGGATGATACTGATTTTTTGACGAAATAAGCAATTTGTTCTAAATTTAAATTAGCAGTAACGGCAACGCCACTACACTTTGTATAAGTTTTTAATTTCGAAAGATTATTGTCAAATTTAGGAGTATATTCTGTTTCATTAACTGACCATAAATATAAATCAATACGTGTAGGTACCATTTGATACTATCCAGCTTGTTGTATAGAATGGAATTGCATTTATTTTATGTAAAATGTATTAGGGCTCTACTTTACTCAATTTTACTCAAAGTTTTATGGTCACATAAACTTAGGTATTGACTTTTTTTTAATAGCAAACTTAAATATATTTGCAAGCGAGTAATACACGTTTTTTTTAAAATTCGCTATAGTTTTCTCGTAATTATGTCTCAAAGTTGAAGAATTTTTGACAAAAACCATTTACTCACAAACCAAATTTATCAATATTCTTCCACTAATCTGTAAACGTTTTATATATGGGTACGTTCAGGATGATATTATCTAGCGATTAATACACGGTTTTATAAAAATTCGTTCTAATCAGCGAGAAAATTGAAAATGTAATTGAATACTATTTTATATCGATAAGTTGACAAATCAATTTATTGAAAGAAATGTGTCTTCGATGTAAAAATGGTATCGTATATTTTTTACTTCACATCTTTTTAATTAGATGTCATAAGAGGCAAAAAAACAATTTTTCATGGAATATTTTGTAATTTTCGATAGCGGAGATTTACACTATTTGAAATTTAATTTTAGACACATTTTTTGGCATTTAAATATCGACATGAATTTTGATTTTTGTTCTAGGTAAAGTAGAGCCTTAAACAAAAATATTTAATTACTTACTTCTCGTATTTGCAGCCCGAAAAAAAATCATTTTTTTCCTTTTGTTTTTGCATCACCTTTTGATGCCCACATGACCTTGTATATTGTTATATGCAATAGAATAAAACGAGATCAAGATTAAATTTTGTTTGGTTGTTGTTTTTGTTTTTTCCGATTCTGAATCTAGTACCAAAAATTACTGTATTGGCTTTGTCGCTAGTTTCACTAAAGAATAAATAAATTGTTCTCATTAAGCTCTCTTCTATTCTAATTTACTTTATGATAGCAGCATATGTTAGAATGGACAATATTCGCCACCAGCGCCTAGTTTTGAAAATTTGGAATTTTTCGGATTATACATTATCTAGACTAGAATTTCATATCTTGATTCATTTTTTAAAATTAATTGGACACTTAAAATCTGCGACTAAAAAAATGTATAGCGGAAATTTTTTAAAGAGGTTGTTGTCCGACCAAAAAAGTTGTCAAAGGCTTTAATCGTCAATTGAAGCCCTGATTTTAGACAAAATAATTATGATCGCTCCGCTTCAATAAATTTCCGCTACACCACATTTTAGTCGTTCTACGAAAATGAAAATACAAATCTTTATGATTAAAAATTGAAAATTTGGATAAAAAATATCCAATATATGGGAAAATTATCTTACGAAACTTTTCATAAATAATCATAATTAAAATCCTGCTGTACGAAAAATGATTGTTAGGCCTATATTTTAAGATATAAGAACGTAAAGCGCAAAAACATGCGTAAAATCAGCTTTTGCCATTTGATTTTGTTAAAAATTGTTGTTTTCTAATTCATTACGGCGTGAATGTTTTTAAGGGGCCCTTAAATTATTTAATTTAATTTAATCCTTGAAAGTGGGGTTATATATATATATATATATATATATATGTATATTATATATATATATATATATATATATATATATATATATATATATAGCCTTCAGTGACCATACGAGCTACTACACGTGAAAATCGGACAAGGAATACTTAAGATACACGAATTTAAAGATGTGAACATTTGAGTTTCCGACAAAAACAAATTATAACGGAACTCCGCGTATCAACCCCTTCGAGTTTTTACTCAAATTATATTTTTTTTATCTATATCTACCATCTCCCCGAATTTCAAAAAAGTTGGACACCTTGCCTCATATATATTTATATATATATATATGTATATATATATATATATATATATATATATATATATATATATATATATATATATATATATATATATATATATATATATATATATATATATATATATATATATATATATATATATATATATATGTATTTATATATATATTTAATTCCAGAATATAACATAAATCAAATGTCAATTTTAGATATTATTATCCAGAGGTTCTCTAAACGGCGACTGTCGAACTTTAATATTATCTAGAATTTATAGGAATTTAAAACTCGATAAGAGTAGAAGCATTTCTGTAAATAGGTGATTTCTCATCAATACAAATCCAACAAACAAGTATCAGAATACATAAATTAAAACGTCAATTTAGGTACATTTTATCGTCGCCCAAGTAATATTTTTAAAATAAAATATTTTATTACAAACCATTAAAATATCAAAAACATAAAAATATGAATGTACAATTATCAAAAATGCACAGTTAGTACATGTACCTCGTTTCTTGTAACCGTTAAAAATTTAACCAAATCATATGGCAACGATTCTTTTGGTAGAAAAAAGAGTCTTTCAGTCTTTCACCACTTGCACCACTAGTGTCCCGGCTTTTTAAAAACAAACCAACTGTAAAAACAATTAAAAACTAACATAAGCAATAAAAAAAATATATATTTCAATTTATAATTCATGTTCAGCATTTGGGTTAACTAATTAATTTATACGTTTTGTTAAAAAAATAAAACAAATAAATTATATAAATTAAAATTATTAAATTCTGTGATATCTTATAAGAACATTAATTAATTAAAATTAATTAAATAATGATAAAGAATAAAAAGAAAAATTAAATTTACAATTAATTTAAATGTTTTTTTAAATAATCATTTTTTTTTTTATTAAATAAATTTAACTTTTAAATCTTATTTTAATTATTAAACTAAATTAAATGGCAATAATTATTAAAAAAAAAAAATATTGAGAAATACATATTATTATTATTAATTAATTAAATATTTGTAAATTATATTTATTTATAAAATACATACATATGTATATTAAAATATATTTGTTGATTTTCTCTTGTTTTGAAAATTAATTAATTATTAATTAAACATTTATAAAATATTAATTAATTATAAGCTATTATTATATTTATAATAACACGTATACACATATGTACATTATATATATATATATATATATATATATATATATATATATATATATATATATATATATATATATATATATATATATATATATATATATATATATACATATATGTATATATATATACATATATGTATATATATATATATATATATATATATATATATATATATATATATATATATATATATATATATATATATATATACATATATATAAATTATATGTATATGTATATCTATATACTACAATAAATTTAAAAATTCGCCAAAATGGAAGGAACAAAAAAACTAATACATACACATATTTTTCTAATGATAATACATAAATAAATTAAATTAAAGTTATATCATAATTAATTAAATATTGTAGAAAATGGAACAAAAACTACTTTTTAACTGCCTAGACAACTAAAAGTGTTTCTAAAAATAAAAATAGAAACTGAAATAGTAGTTACATATAATATGAGATAGTAAACTAACTGGAATTAATTAAAAAAATAATTATAATATGAATTATTTAAAAAAAATTAATTGAATGTATATTAAATTATTTTATTTATATTAAAAAAAATAATAATTATATATTTTTGTTCTAAGTTTCTATGTTTTATAAAAATACAATATTTTCTTTTGTTGTTTTTCTTTTTTGAAAAATGTATTTGCAAAATGAAAACTAATTCATTAAACAAAAAAAAAAGAAATTAAGAAAAATAAAAACTATTATTAAATTAATTATTAATTCGTGACGTATTTTTATTATATGAATGAAAGGAAAGTAATATGAATGCTAATCTATGAATGCTAATCTAACCTAACCATGTCAATACATTTTTGTTTATAGTTTGAGAAATGTCCGAATAAACGAATCCCTTCGTCTTCTGCAACAGTGAAAAACAATGACTATACAATAAGAAGAACATTTTCAACAGTGATATAAAGTTGGTAAAATACAAAAACAAATAAACAAAATTACAAAAACTAAAAACTTACAGAACTACGGAATAGAGGCACGCAAAGCCTGTAGCCGGCCACAATGTAAGCAATGACATAAAGGGTTTTTCAATAAGAGGTTTCATTTTGATATTTAAAAAAAACGAGTATTTTTTAAGAGAAATCAATGAATGTTTAATTTCATTGTAAAGTTGTATGCCATTAACATTTGAAAATGATATCAGCCAAATGGCCGCCACGGCTACGCTTGCAGCACCATATCCTTTTCATTAAATTTTCCATGACCAATTCGCACATTTGCGGCTGTATGTCCTCGATAACTTCACGAATTCCATCTTTAAGGTCTTGAATCGATTGTGGAGCATTGACATCAGGAATGGGCGTTTACGCGCCATCTATTATTTTGCTACATTGACGTGTCGACAACCCGTAGATAACGTCAACAACGTAGGTGGAATTTAAAACTAATCGTGCTCAAATACCATGAATCTACTACAGCGTCTTGTTTATCCATTACAAAATTATTAAATTGACCCAAAAAAACGATATATAACGTTATATAGGTAGAATGGGGCCCTCTTTATAACGGTGGAACAGACAAAAAGGTTATAACTTTCATTAAAACTAATCCGCGGAACTTTAACTATGACTGTGACATAAAATTTAACACACCTCACTCCATGGTAAGATGAATTCGAGATCAGGAAGGCTATAAGTGCTACCGAGTTATTATAAAGCCAAATCATTCAGATAACCCACACTTGTTCATCCATATAAAAACCAACAATTTTCCTATTATTGTGGCAGGATTGTACTGTCCACCAAAACATTCTAATAAAAACAAACATTACATAATAGATGGTGACTTCAATGCGAGGAATACTAACTGGTATTCTAGATTAACTACAACTAAAGGAAAAGAATTACTGATTGCCATTAAAGAAAATGGATATGAATCCATTTCAACTGGAAAAATAACATATTGGCCAACTGACCAAAGAAAGATACCTGACCTGATCGAGTTTTTTATAACCAAAAGTATTTCTGGACTCTGCTTATTTGACCATCGCCGTACATGTACATGTTCATTGCTGCTACATCCCTCTCTTATACTTGGCAATTAATTGGAAAAATTTGAAAATTTTAATAGAAGTTGAGTTGAACTAATTTTTAAGATGAAATTAAATTTAAAAACCTTAGCCCGAATGCTGCATGTATACTCACGTCCACAAATCAAAAGCCCATTACTTTGCTTACTTGACCACTGCCGTACAATTTCATTACTGATAAATCCATCTTTTGAATAGAGAAAAATGAAAATTTAACAGAATCTGAATTGAATTAATTTGTAAAAAGTTAAATTAAATTTATTTTTAGTTTTAATCGAGACTTAAACTCAGCTATACTTATTTGTTATATGTACTTTCAGTTTGTATAGGGAAAATTTTTATTTGGACGTTATTCATGTACTGACTTAAATTTAAAACTTGTATGGGTCGGTAGTCAATATTTTGGCCCAACTAGAAAATCGCATCAAGCATCATTGACTGGAACGGAAGTTTTATAATATTTAAGAACATAAGGAGGAATAGCTTGTCAGATTTTTAACTTCTTCGAAATACCCTGCTTGGAATGTCATCGCATTAAATGTTGCACCTGGCACTATGTAGTTCAGGTAAGTTTCGAACGATATTAATGTTGGGACATTTTTGGTTCAACTCAGCTTCTGTTAAAAATTTTCCCAAGTTCCTCAATTCAATTGGAAAGTATTAAAGATTTGCATAACATCAATTATATATACGGTAGTGGGCAAGGTAGTAGAGTGATTAAGTATGGACCAAGGTTCCAGTCATATTAGCGACGGTATTATTTTAATTTAATTTCTTCTGTATTCAAATTGGTTCAACACACAGCTTCTGTTAAACATTTTCTTTCAAGTAGTGGCATGTATACAAGATGGGTATAACGTATAAAGCGAAGGTTGGTGAAATAAACGCAGAGTCCATTGCCTTTGCTAAAATTTTCAATATTTTCTATTCAAATGACAGATATAAATGATTTGTATACCAAGAAATATATATGATTGTGGCAGTGGTCCAGTAGGCAAAGTCAGTGGCTTTGGTTTTATGGATCTAAGTTCGATTCTCGATCGAGCCAAACATTTTTTGATTTACTTTCTCCTGTTAAATTGGTGATGGTGAAATAAAATTACTCAAATCCAACTCAGCTTCTTTTCAAAACTTCAATATTCTATTTTTCCTACCGACGTATTTTGCCGCTAATTATTCA
This sequence comes from Tipula unca, assembly GCA_951394425.1. Classification (NCBI taxonomy): domain Eukaryota; kingdom Metazoa; phylum Arthropoda; class Insecta; order Diptera; family Tipulidae; genus Tipula; species Tipula unca. Next base: position 116,851,354 of record OX596381.1, read on the forward strand.
ACATGATTCAGCACTAAAGTTTTGCCCATATACATAGCTCGTTCACACGACTCTAATTCCAACAGAAGCAATACATTTGCACGAGATTAATCAAATCACTTTTATCTCAAAGAGTCCACAGGTTTTCGATGTATCGAAATATTTTGGTGTATAGTGGAAAGAGTGCTGAAGTGCTAAAGGCCCATCGGCAGTTATGCCAGAAATATGGAGCATCAAACAACATGTGCGTGATTTTATCCGTAATAACGAAATCTATAGAGGTGATTTGTGCAAAAATTAAAAAAACTCAAAAAATTCAATTTAATTGTGTATGGAAACTTTATTATTCGAAAGAACATTTCTAAAAAATCTTGGAATCTCTAAAATATAAATGGCAAATTTATATTTTAGAGATTCCAAGATCTTTTAGCGCCGGCTTCTTGGAACCAAATGTCGTCGAGGTTGGGGATTCAATTGCAGGAGGCAAATATTCCGTTATCATGGCGCAATAACGAGCACTATTCACAGGTACGTCCCGGCCGTCTTTTTTTTTGAGGAAATATGGACGAATGATTTCACAGGCGCATAAACCACACCAAACCGACTATTTAGTCGCGTATCATCCAATACTGTAAACTGGGATTCAAACTTTTCGATGGTATTCCAAATAGTGGTCTCGACAGGCCGATTATGCGAACCATAACTTGGTCTAAGTGCACGAAATACATTCCTCACAGAACGCTGATTTTCGTAATAAAGCTGAACAATTTGTAGACGCTATGCCGGGCTCAGTCTTTCCATGTTGAAATGGCAAACAATACTGAATAAATAAAAACAGTATGACAGTTTGAAACTATTCATGCGTCATTTGTGAAATAGAAACAAATGATAAAATTACCTCTAGATGAACGCTTTTACAAAATACCGCGAACTGGCGCGAATGAGGCTGGCCCCTCGAAAGTTTTTTGTCAACTTCGACAATTCAGTTAGGGTGACCAGATTTACTCTTTACAAGAGCATTAGCATCCACACATCGTGATGCCGTTCGTTGAGTAAGGTTGTAATTTTGAGTGCTCGTAATTATATTTATGAAGATCTATTTTAACATCGACTATGGTTGTGTTGAGTTAATATTAATATTTGTATTAATAATCGTAAATTTAAAAATAACTTTTTGTGCTAGTCAAATTAGTTAATTGTGCAATCTGTAATATAACATTACTTTTATCACGGAATATTAAACATTGTTTTTGTGCGTGCGTCCATAATGGATAAATTAAAAGAATCGATGAAAACAATTCAAGATAAATTAAATTTAGTGGACGAAACTTTTCTACATTATAAAAATGATTTAGATAAAATTGTGACTGATTTGAAAAATGATCTAAAAAGTGAGTTAGAAACCTTTATGACCCAAGTGAAAGTTTTATGTGATCAAATGATTAATCCTAACAATAGAATTGATAAACTTGAACGTGAAAACAATAAATGTCATATGATTGTTAGTGGTGTTCCTAAACTTAATGATGTGTCGGACAGAGCTCTCATTAGTAAAATTTGTGCTGCTATCGGTTACGAACAAAATGATGGTACCTTTACAAATATTTTCCGCTTAAAACGGACTGGCGAACGCAAATCTACATCAATCATCGCTGTATTTAGTTCTGTGGTTAATAAATCAGGATTTTTCATGAAATATAAAGCAATGGGTAATCTTAATCTGTCGCATATTGGGTTACAGTTACCTTCTAGAATCTACTGTAATGATGGTTTGACTGCTAAAAATGCTGCATTGTACTATAAATCTCGACAGTTACTGAGAGCTGGCATAATTTCAATAACATTTACCAAACGTGGCCTTGTTTATATTGTTACACCGGAGACGAATAAAATTGTATTGATTCGAGATTTTATTGACCTAAACGTTAGAGGACTAACAACCAATAATAACGGTGATGTGGTAAAAGTTACTGAAGCTGATAAGGGTGTAAATATTTTGGGCAACGAATTTAATAGTCCAGCTGATGAACTTAGTAATCCTATGGATGATGAATTGCCTAGGATAAACATGAATTTTGATAAATTAGCAGCTTGTTCTTCGGCATCGGTTACCACGCGAGGTCGCACCAAACAAAAACAATAAAGCTAATGACACAATAGAGTTAAGTTATTTTTATTGATTTACTGTAAATATTTATTACGACCTCTTTAATTTTAATTTTATGAATCAATTTCATGTTGTTATTTTTCATTTTTTTAATGTCATACTACTTCATCATATTAGATTTTAAATTATTGTTTTCATTTTTATTATTAGTGTTTATACTATTATTATTATTATTTATGATTCTATTTCTTTTATTAGTGTTTATACTATTATTATTACTATTTATGATTATTATTAATTTCAATATTATTATGTGCAAATGGCTGATGCTTCTTGATTGTCTTTTAGGAAAATTAAATTTGGAACTTGCATCTGGCGGGATTTTGGGTGGATGGTGAACCATAACACAACCGAACCTTGCAATTTATCAAATGTTGTTCTCAAGTGTGCTCTTAATAATAAACCTGGACTTAAATTTGGATATTTTAATGCACGTAGTATACTTCACAAAATGGACCAGGTAAAACAATTGTTTGATAGTGTAGCGTTTGACGTTATCTGTATATCTGAAACTTGGCTGAAAGATCATATTTATGATGTATCTGTGTCACTTTGTGGCTTCAATTTATTTCGGAATGACCGAACTACTACTAAAAGTGGTGGAATTTGCATTTACGTCAGACGAGGACTTCAATGTAAAGTAATATATAAAAGCACATCGGCTTGCCTTGAAATATTGTTAGTGGAAGTTGTTACTAATTCATGTAAACTACTGGTTGTCCTTGTATATAAACCACCAAGCAAACCCTTCGTTGGTGAATTAGATCATGTTTTGGGGCAGTTTTCAAGTATGTACAATGATATTGTTATTTGCGGAGACTTTAACTGTAACCTATTTAAGAACTCGAGTAACATTAAAAATCTAACAGATCTACTAATATCACATTCCTTAGCAATATGTAATAAAGAGCCGACGTATTTTTATGCTGAATCTGCTTCATTGCTTGACTTGATCATTACTAATAATAATCAAAAAATTAAATTCCTTAATCAAATTAGTGTAGGTTTCTTGGATCATGACGTTTTATTTTGGACATACGATATATCTCTATGCAGGTCCCAAAAAACTTGGTTCAGGGATTACAAAAATATTAACATGTTCAACTTGCTTAGGGAATGCGCATATTTAAGATGGGATGACTTATTTAATTACAGTGACGTTAATCATCAACTATATTTGTTTAATGATATGGCAGTTTATTTATATGAAAAGTATGTGCCACTTCGGTCTTTCAAACCCAAGGTTCGCAAGCCACCCTGGCTTACGGTAGAGATTCTTAATTTGATAATACTACGAGATTTTGCATTTATAAAATGGAAAAATGAGAGAACCTTGGATAACCGACAAATCTACAAAGAACTACGTAACAAAATTACTGCCATGATTCGCAAGGAAAAATCTGTTTATTTAGACAATTTATTTGATTCCGATCTACCACAACAAAAATGTTGGGGCTTGATCCATAGAATTGGGTGTAGAAAAAAAAATCGGGCCTCAAATTGCCAGTTCTCAACCTATGACCCGAAAAACAATTTTTGACCTAGCGGTTCGACGTCCGTAAATAGTCGGTACAAAATTACAACAAAAAATTGATGTTGGTAAGATACAATCACACGAATACCTACTATATCGTGGTTGAATACGTACAAATATGTGACGATGTCAACACGAATTAAAAATTTTCCAGTCTTTCTCAACGTAAAAAGTACGAAGTAACTGTTGAAAAACGAGATGAAATTATAAAAACCACGTTTCACGTCGAGTTTCCGAAACGACTTAACGATTCATATCCGAAAAACATTAATATTTTGTAATGTAAAATAACCGCGAAAGGACCGCCGATGTAAAAAAATAATTTTTTTAACCGGTAAAATCGAAATAAACGAAAATCGAATCATTTGCAGAAGTGATTTCAACCATTGAAAACCAGTGCTAGTGAAATAAATTAAAAATATAATTAATAGTTAATAGTGAAAAGTTATACAAGTGTGTAAAATAAGATAATTTTATTAAATTTAAAATAATTGTATTGTTTTGATTAAACATATTTGTTTCCACAATGTAAGTATAGTGCCTTATTGTCTAATTAGTGTCTAATTCTAAAATTGTGTGTTAAAAAAAAAGTATGGATGCCATGTGTGCTTAGTTTGATTAGCTTTCATATTAAGGGAAAATTGTTACAATACCAATAAAACATTGCTTTTACATGTGTATTAACGATGCCTTAATTTGGCTGAATTAAATATTAAAAATATTAAAACAGAATTATGTGCGGATCTCACTTTAATAGTGTTTGTATTTTTATGCGCCAATTGAATTTTTTCTAGTTGTACTTTTTATCAATCTATATTGTTGAACAAGTTAATAATGGAAATATGTATAAATATTTTAGTTAAATGCCGAAAAAGAAAGAATTGCGCAAACTATCAAAACAATCCTTAAAGCGGAGATTATATCGCGAAAACAAAATTCGCAGGAATGAAGAGACATTGGATCAGAGCGTTGAATTTGGACAAATACATGGCGATGCAGAAAGAATTGCGCGAACTATCAAAACAATCCTTAAAGCGGAGATTATATCGCGAAAACAAAATTCGCAGGAATGAACAGACATTGGATCAGAGCGTTGAATTTGACAATTTTGGACAAAATTTTTGGACAAAAACAAAGTAAACTAAGACCCAATAAAATTAGTATTGTATTATTTAATTATTTAATATCCATTAATATTTTGTCGTTCACAGATATAACAAAATTAATTTTTAATGAGCACACATTTGTCATTCAACTGATTGCGGAGGTCCAAAACTATATGAATTCGGATAACCCTGCAACCCTTCACCAAGTTAAAAATAGCACAAAAGACTTTCTAAAACGGGCGAATTATCGGAACAAAAAATTAAACTAATTAAAAATTATTGATTAATTTATTTTTATTTTTATTATACTATGTACTATATTACTATGCTATGAATTTTTAGTTTTAATTTCTATTTAAGTTAGATTATTTAACATTCGTATATATGGATATATATATGTATATATATATATATATATATCTATATATATATATATATATATATATATATATATATATATATATATATATATATATATATATATATACATATATATATATATATATATATATATATATATATATATATATATATATATATATATATATATATATATATATATATATATATATATATATATACATATATATATATATATATATGTATATATATATATATACATATATATTATATATATATATATATATATATATATATGTATATATATATATATATATATATATATATATATATATATATATATATATATATATATATATATATATATATATATATATAAATCGATATAAAATTTTATTTTTAATAATTACTAAACTAATGTAATTTTATGAATATACATACATGAAAATATAAATTCAATTAAATATAAATATGTTTTAATTAATTATAGCGTCATTTTGAGAAGCATTTTTACATTCCTTGGTCCGTTGGACGGTTGTCCGACGGTTAGATATTAATAATTTGGACCGTGAAATGTTATAACCAAAGTGCTCTACATTTGCTTATTGTTACGGCGGTTAATTGTAATTCCACGGCAACGGTGAAATGACTGCCTTTTAGTTGACCATTAGTCAGTCCATTTCACCTTTATATTTCGTTATTAGTCGGTTTAGATCGACCTTCTAAACAATTCACAGTCTTTGTGACGCCCCAAAGTCCGACAAAACATGGTCTCTTTAAAGACTTTTTCTGAAAAAGGACTGCAAATCAACCGTACGGTCCTAGGTCTCTCAACAGTTATTTGTCGTTACCAAAATTTTAGATTGTTTTTCGGGTGAGGTTTCGAAAGAATTCAATAATCCTCTCGGAAATACACAAATTCCCAATTATAATCATCAAAACGCACAAATGAACCCAACATCCCAAACTTCTAAACTATCATTTACATGTATCGATTTCCAAACATTAGATAAAGCTCTTAAATCTATAAAAAGCGAGAGTATAGGGCTTGATCTAATCCCAATTAAGTTCATTAAACTAATTTCTCCGATTGTTCTTAAGTATATCTTATTTATTATAAATAACGTTATTACATATTCTTGCTTCCCTGATGCATGGAAACAAAGTAAACTAATCCCTATTCCTAAGAACAGAACTCCTTCGACAGTATCGGATTATCGCCCTATAAGTATTCTCCCTAGTTTGTCTAAGGTTATCGAAAAAATATTGAAAGAGCAGATTACCGAACACCTAAATAAATTTGGTTTACTGGATCAATATCAATCGGCCTATAGAGTTGCTCATAGCACGTCTTCGGCTGTTTTGAACATTGTTGACGACATACGTCGAAGTGCTGACTCTAATAAAGCTACTATTTTGGTTCTATTGGATTTTACGAAGGCCTTTGATTCCATCAATCACCATATTTTGATTAACAAATTACAAAGAAATTTTAAGTTTTCTCGTACTGCGTGCAGTCTTATTCACAGTTACCTTTCTAACAGAAAATTCTGTGTACAATGTGGTGAGACTTTTTCAGATGTTTTTACGAATTCATGTGGTGTTCCTCAGGGTTCGGTATTGGGTCCGCTTCTATTTTCTCTTTATATTAATGACCTGCCGAAAGTACTGCGAGATTGTAATTATCATTTGTTCGCTGACGATGTTCAAATTTATACCGCGTGCTCACCCAATGAAATTAATGCTGGTATACTTAATATTAACAGTAATATCATTAAGATTGAAGATTGGGCTACCCATAATGGCTTGGTCTTAAATCCCAAGAAAACGTAATCCATTGGAATATATAAGCACAAACTTAACACACGTCATTTCCCGTCTATTTCAGTGTGCAATGAGAATATTCCGTTTGTGGATTGTGTAAATGATTTGGGTGTTCTAATTAACAACTGTTTATCTTGGGACGAACATATAAACATGATTTGTTGTAAAACCTACATGAAGCTTCGTACTTTATGGTCGGTGACTGACTTTGCATCAATTAAGTTAAGACATAAATTATTTTTATCATACATTTTTCCTTACTTTTCATATGGTGAAATGATTCTATTTGGAATGCATGAATACAATATGGATAAACTTAATAAAGCGTTTAAAGCTGGTGTTCGTTACATTTTTCGCCTCAGTAAATATGATCACATCTCTTCAGTTTTACCCAAGGTTATTGGATGTTCTCTAAATGACTATTATACATTTCGTATTTGCCTATCAATATACAAGGTGCTAGATACACGGATACCGTTATACTTATTTATGAGGTTTGAAAGGTCCAATTTGTTGCGTAATAATATATTAAAATTGCCTAGGAATAAGACCAGGCTATTAAATTCGTCGTTCTATGTCAAGGGTGTCGGTTGCTGGAATACTTTACCATCTTCTGTTAAATTGGCAGCGTCACATGCAAGTTTCATAAAATTATATTTTGCAAATCTTTAAACTCTTTTGTTCACGAAAAACTAACTAGTATCAGGGCATTTGTAGATTATTTTAATTGAAATTATTATTATTATTATTATTATTATTATTTTTGTTATTAGTATTGTTATTATTATTATTATTATTTCATTATTACTTCTGTTATATTGTTGTTGCTATTATTATTATTATTATTATTGTAATAATTATTACTATTATTTTACTTTTAGTGTTAATTTGTAATTTTGCTAACTTTGTTTCAATGTACTTACCATAATGTTAATAAGCTTTAAGCTTTTTTATGTATTATAAATAAATGAACAAATAAATAAATAAATAAAATAAATTAAAATAATGTCAACTACCTACGAAATTTGATTTCAAATCGCTCAAATATCTAGGTAGTTGACATTATTTTAATTGTCGAAGTTGACAAAAAACTTTCGAGGAGCCAGCCTGATTTGTGCATGCCCCCTTTTGCGCTTTGGAGACCGGGCCTAAAGGTCGATGTATCCATAGCACTAGATTCCGATTTTTTAAGAATACCGGTCTCGTTTTCCTTATTATCTTTGTTATTCATAATAAGTCCCACGAGTAGCGGAGAAAGGAGGTCCACCTCTGCAGAGATCCGCAATACACAGGTAAGGCTGCACGATCAGGAGGTCGCCAAGTATCGGATACGCCGTTAGAGACTGAGCCCCCAGCCTGGCCGGTTATCAGCACGGTACGGTTAACACCTTAACCCGGCCCAGTTGTTTAGCGCCGTGTTTTCGCCTAGTACACCACATAAAACATGGTGTATTAGTTGCCCGGTGGTCACCACGGGGAGGTAACAGGCTCACGTGTGGAAGCTGCTAGATACGGAGCTGGTAACAAGTACCAACTTGAATCCCCCAAGACAGCTTCGCACCAGATCACCCCATGTATACATACCGATATAACAAATTATTTCTTTTATTTCAACAAAACTGTGGCAATGGATAAACTCAGTGATTTTTTAAAGATTAAATGCCTTTTTCACCACCTTTAAACGATATACATAGATGACATATAGGAAATTTGTTGTTTATACAAATAGCTTCTGGATCTTTGAAAATGCTACTAAACCCTATATGGATTATAGCCGTTATTTTAGTCCTCTGAAATTTTAAGTCTACTCCAACATAATAAGAAACCGCACAGCATACCATTATGCCTCCACAATTCCTATTATTGCGGTTCAAAAACAATTCAGGCTTTCTTGAAAGTAAGACATGAAAGTAATACTAGAAGCCTTCCAGCAAACCGTAATCGAAACAAACCGAATTATCTTGCAGTAATTTTGTGATAAGACCAAGGCAACTCGTTCTTCGTTGCAATTGCCATACTCGTCTTATTTCTTTACGACCTAATTTTTGTGCTATATGACTACACGATATGCCTTCAGAGTGATGGATTATCGTTTCGGGCTCGATTATATTTTTGTTCTCACCCATTTGTTAACTTTTATCACCACAAACTATAGATTTCTTAAGAAAAAAATGTTTACTACATTCAAGATCAAAAATTATTGTTACCAACTAAAAACAAACAATATTCTAAAAATTAAAAAACAAACTATTTTTAGTAACACCGTAGAATAGCAAAACAAATTGTTTTCATCTATCGTTCAGAGATGGCGGAGGAAAACGATATTTAAGCGGCTCTAATACGAATGAAGCTCTCATGCAAATGAGTCTAAGGTTTTTTTGAGCTGAACTCGTGACGAAGTCAACATAATATAATTTCAATAATTAATTTTTGTTATCTGACGAAGAGTTCTTATCGAAAAAAATCTTAGGATCATTCGTATGAGAGCAGCTTTAATCTTAAAAAGTCACAGTCACACTTCATAGAAGTGCAGCAATATTTACGTACATACTCATGCCCGTTTCTATATTGCTGATTTAAATTCAACCGAATGCCATTAAATTGGTGATATATATCAGTGATTCGTACGTTATTTACGAATAGAGTAGAGAAAAACTGTAATTACGAAATACAAGAACGCAAATTGTATCACAGTGTAAACCGAATCTGCAAGCTAGTCTTAAACACTTGACATAAAAATTGGGACATAAGCATTTCATTTTATTTTATCACGGAACGGGAATTAACCACTGAGTCGGCCGAAAATTATGTGCCGATGCATATATTATTTTATAATATAAAATTTATTTTTATATAATTTTTTTATAAATGCCTCAATTGGGGGGCTTTCCCATGACCCACTGGCCCAGTCTGCCAGACAAGTAAAAGTAGATTTACCCGACTGTTCGACCACAGTCATTGTGTGTAATTAGTAAGGCACGAAGCAATCCAACGATCCAATTTCTCCAAACATAAAGTGTGATCTAATTTGTCAACGTTTTTGGAGAAGTAAGTCGGTATAAATTACATCAATCTAACTTCTTTCACTTTCTCGTAACACATTGAATAAGTAATTAATCTGGCACATAACCGTGCTGTGAAATGTTTCTATCCTTTGTTAAAATAAACTAATGTTTCTCTGTTTAACCAGGATCTCAAAGAGATTTGCAATCACAAAGGGTATCCTCTCTAATTGGTCTCTAACAAAGATGTTGCATTTATTACCGGACTTACATACTGGACGAACAAATGACGCCTTCCATATATATCTGGAATTACACCAGTTTGAATGCTCAGTTTTAACAAATGACGCCTTCCATATATATCTGGAATTACACCAGTTTGAATGCTCAGTTTTAATATATAATAGCGGTCCGACTAAAGAAATAGCTCAATTTTTTAAAAAATAGCCGATGAAATGCTAGGACCGATCCTGTACTTTTAAAGGTATCACGATTGCATAATCCAACCAAGATTTCATTAAGATTCTTAAATTCCTTGCTTAAAATTTGATTTCTTATAATCTGTTCTACAACCAGTACCTAGTTGTTCACTTAAACAATTTACTACTACTGCCTTAGATTTGCACTTAACTATTCTGTTAAACTTACGATTGAACCACGGTTCGCTGTACCCACATCATATTTTCTGGTTAGGAACAAACTAATCGAACCCCCCCCCCCCGTATTTCTTAAACTATAGGATTATCTCGGAAATATCACTATAAAATAATATTTCAGTCTAATCAATTTTATCAAAACAATGATTAGGAGAAACAAAATCAGAAATTGGAAACTCAAATTTAACATAATTTTTAATAAAATCAGTTTGCAAAGCTGTATTCAAGAAAATTAATTTTAAAAAGCGAAAGAGTACGGAATATTCTAGAACTACCTGCTGTATCAGTGCAATCAAGCAGTTGAGCTGAATGAAGGTATTTGAAAACCAAATCGGAAATACGTCCCATGTTATTATAAATATGATGTGTTAATTTCCTGAGTTCCAAAACTCGAGAATGTGTCCAAGGTAATAGTTTGATATGAAATCATTAAAAGATCCAACGATTAGTTTACAATTTTACTGCAGTATTCGTCATTACAAAATTCCGAAAGCATGAAACGAAGAGTTTTTTTGTTTTAAGTTCCCATTTGAACGCCAATCGTTGCCATTCATTGCATACAGTTTTACCTACTATTTAACGCAGATCTTCCTCGAAATCGTAACGCCAGCGTAGGCTATGGGTGCCTCTCTACATCCTACACATATTGTTAATGGAAGTTATTAAACTTTTGGATCCCTGCCCATGTTTTCTGCCACAGCTGCGGTGATGAGGAGGAAGAAAGTGTGCTCCATCTGCTCTGCACCTGTCCTAGTCTAGCGTACAGCAGAACAAAATTTATGGGAACTTCCCCTTTGAACGACCTCACGGATCTTAGTAAGATCGAGATCCGGGACTCTAAACGCTTCTTGGTAAGCTCAGGATGGTTTAACGAGTGAGAGGAGGCAGCTCTAGGGCGGCCATCCTTACCTAACCTAACCTGATAAACTTTTTAGGCGATTCCTGTCGGTTAGGGCTATTTTGGAATAGTCGTGCATCTAATTCAGTAGGAATGAATTAACTCGGTTTTCAATAAGGTGGTCGCATATTGTTAGTATCGAATATGGTAGGTTACCCAAATGTTAGTATTACAAGTATAACACGAGTTTTGATGACTAACACGAGGTCTCAACCGCAATAATCTCAAATGTGGGTAGAAGATTCCACATCCAGCAGTTACATTTGGTTATTATATCTGCCTAGACATAGTTGGTATATGTTACGATCTTACGATGGAAGTTATAGTCGCTAATTTTAAAAGTGGTTCTCGAAGTCCTAGGATATGTTATCATCAACTTTGTTTGATTGTTGTTAATTTTAAAACCGAGCCGATTAGCATTTCGGTCCAGCTATATGAGAATGTCTTTGATATCAACCGAAATTTAATTTAATCGGTTGGAGCCGCTATACTGGTAGCCGAAGATTGTTTATTTGGGAAAAGGAATTAGTCTGGCTGTGAGTTAAATTACCTTTTTCGATTGTTGTTTGCGGAGCAGCTGTTAATAATAAAATATTGTTTACCAGTTTTCTTGGTCGTGCTATAGTTTTCATCTTCAAACAATAGACATGAGGACACCAAAATCATGACTACCATTATCGCAACAATGCAAACCTAGAAGCTCCAATAAAGCAAGTATATCCTATTCATGGCGCTGTATTACTATCACGTCTTCAGAAAAATTGAATTTGATAAAACCACGAAAATATTCTGATCTAACTTAAAATAGGTTATTCATTATAACATCTGGCCACATTAAGAATCGTGCTTCAACAGTAGGCTACATAACCCAAGTCACACAAATTTTCTATTGTTCAAAAGCTATGCAAACTTATGTATTTGTTTTATTTATTTAAATCGTACGCTTGCCACCACAACACAACATTAACCCAATTATAATTATTTTTAGATTGGTGAGAGCTAAAACAAACGATAGATTCCACAAGCCGTTTGCATATCTACATATTTAGTTGTACTCCTACACGACTTGCCACTATTAGTTGCACTCCTACACGAATAGATATCGCAATGGGTTAATAAATAATATTCATTCATTCTTTTATTTAAATTTTTATTTTCTCAAGAAACTTAAATTAATTAATCTAATCAACTTTTGTTTTTAATTTCTTAGTACAAATGTTTTGAGCATCTTAACAATTTTTATTTTAAAATTAACATACGAAATACATAATTAATATATTAATTAAAAAAAATATGTAGTAAATAAGGTGGACTAGTAAATAATTAAAATTACATCTTTATTCATAAAAAAAAACATGACGTTTTAAAATTATATCCACCCGAAATATTCGATTGTAACTAGAATAATACAATATAAACATACATATCTAATTACTTGTGGCACCATTACAACCAAAACAGACCCACATTCATCACTTGCGAACGCGTAATTAGTTAAAAATTAGTTTAAAAAATTTCGAATTTATTTAAATTTTAATAATATCACAATAATTAATTTAAAAATTATTAATAAATTTAATTTCACTCATACACACAAGAATTTATATAAAACTCTTCACACACATTATTTATTTATTATTGTCTAAAAGGCTTAACAATTAAATTAAAAATTATTGATTGTCTCTTGATTATAAATTAAAATCTCAATTTAATTAATTATCATCACGATTTTCATTTGATTTTGAATTACTTTCCTTAAGCTTATTATCTTTTGGCTCGACTGTATCACCATTCATACGGTGATAATGTTGCTTTATTGACGTACCAGGACGTGAGTAGTCAAGATGATCGTATTCCATATCTAAAATAAATTCGGGAGAAAATTGATTTTAATTAAAAAAAACTGGCCAAGATTACAGTGTATACTTGTTACTCATCGTAATTTATTTTCCATCTATTATTGCATGCATCCAAATTAAATTTGAACAAAATAAAATATCGGGACGGAATTAAATTAATTCATATAAGAAATCGGTAAAACTCACCTGCTTCTTTGTACCCCTCCTTTTGTTTAATTTCATCATAGACATGTTCACTATTCGCCAAATCTATGCTGTGATAGAAATTTGGATTTGTTAGGTCAGCATTTGTATTTTTTTCATTAATATTACAATTAATCGAATACGTTCCGGCCCTGCTGCTGCCGCACGACGAATCGTCATCGATCAGTGAACCTAATTTATATCGATCCAGGTTCGAAGGTTTTGTGTTTCGTAAGTCATTCCGTATCGCATTATTCAAGAGCTGGGTATTATCATTCGCTGTCGGATTAAATGCGTAGACCGGATTATCAAAATGATGACGATCGGGTAATGATTGTGGATCGGCTATATATTGTACATGAGCAATCTCTGTTTTTAAATTTTGTACACGTCTTTTGAAATACAACAGCAATCCAATGATGACAGCTACGAGGAGAATAGCAACCACAATTCCGAATGTCACACCCGTTGAACTGGTTTCTAAATTTAAAAAAAAAAAAAACAAATAAAAATATTAAAATCCTTACAAAACAACCTATAAATCGCTTCGAATCTCAAAAAGAACAAAACAAGATCATAGTCAGCAAATATTCGAAGAACATTTTGAAAGGGAAACGTAAGTGATAGGATACAAAACAATAAAGCATAATTCGTGTGTGTGTGTGTACTAAAAAAACTACAGAAGACAAACTCGGCACTCATGATTCGTGTGTTTTAAACAAAAATTTGTTCACAAACCTTTCTCGTAAATTAACTGATCGATTTCATTTTCACTTTCGTTTTTCGAATTCATTATGTGAACGGAAATATTTTCCGAATTTATATCAACTTGAAATAATTTATTAAAAAATACAACATAAATTAGTAAAAGGATTAGTCTTGAATAAAATCACTTACCAATATTCCGTTCGGCTATCCTTTCCGATACAATTGGTACATCACAATTTTTACCCGTAAATCCTTGTCGACAAACGCATCCGTGCGATACATGACAAGCAAATTGTTGTGTCGGACAATTGCATGTTTCCATACAGTGTAAACCATAATATCCCTCCGGACAAATCTCTTCGCACCGATTTCCCATCCATCCGGCATCACAAATACAGTGGCCATCGTTTTTACGACATTTAGAATTATTGCGACATTTGCAATGTTGTGAACAGCTCGGCCCATAATATCCTTCCGGGCAAGAAACATTACAATTTGCACCGGTCCATCCCGGTGGGCACTGACATTGCCCGGTTTCATGTGAACATTCGCCACCATGTTCACATGTACATTTCAACGCACAGTTTGGGCCATAATAACCCGTTGGACACGGATGTTCACACGCGATTCCAATATATCCTGGTTTGCAGACGGCTTGTCCCGTAACATGATTACAAGTTTGATTTTGATACTCTATATCTAAGCATTTCTCCTTGCAGCCCACTCCGAAATATCCAGAAAGACACTTTGTGCTACAATCATATCCCATCCAACCAGGTGCACATACGCATCTTCCGGTTTGTGCATCACACGATGAATTATTAGAACAACGGCACTCTTCTTTACACGATTCACCATAAAATCCGATTGCACATTTTGTCTCGCACCGTACACCTAGAACACCGAAACGAAATTCATAATTAATACGTTACGATCTAAGAATTGGGGTAATGATTACCGTAGCTAATCGAGCCTATGTTATGTAAAGCAAACAAATACAAATGTTGAAATATGTGGTTAGTACTTATAATTTATAAATGAATTACGCTTCTACGAATTAACTTACCGCCCCATTCCGGTTTGCAAACACATTTTCCGGATGCCGAATCACACACAGCCGTATTATCAGGATCGCAATTACATTCCTGTGAACAATTGTTCCCAAAGAAACCTTTGTCACATTTGAACTCGCACTTTGATCCACTTCTTCCAGGCGGGCATGTACATTGACCTGTTGAAAAAACCAAAATAGGAAAATTATAATCATGCTAGGAAATATAGAAGTATGGGAGTTCTAGGGATATTGGACAAGGGTGCTGTGCTATACAATATGTTTATATACAAAATAATGCCAAAATTGTAAAAAGCGAGAAAAGCAAACAAAATGTTTTTTACCGGTAATAGGATTGCACGATCCTTTATTTAAGCATTGGCATTTTTCTATGCAATTTAATCCAAAATATTTTTCACTGCATGGCTTATCGCAACGTTGTCCCTGCCAGCCAGCCGCACAAATACATTGCCCAGTCTCGTGCGAGCAATTAACACTGTTCACACAATTACACGTTAAATTACAATCCTGACCAAATTTACCAGGTGGACACGGTTGTTCACAATTTTGTCCCAAATACCCGGATGCACAGTAGCATGTACCATTCATCGGCGAGCATTGAGCATTATTTTGACAAGTACACGCAAAACGACATTGATCACCGTACGTTAATAATGGACAAGGGCGATTACATAAATCACTACTCCAACCCGCATTACATTTACATTTACCAGTCCAAGGGTCACATCTAAAAAATTATCAACCAGACAGAAATTAAAAAACTAAATAAAAAATCCCAAAATGTGTGCAGTGAGGAAATAATTCTTACATTCTTGTGTTATCCATTTCGCAATCACACGTTTGATTGCAATTTTCTCCGAATTTATTTTCCGCACATATTCTAGTCATACACATTTTCCCCCTCCAACCATTTGGACAACTACATGATCCATCGGTATGCAGACATTTCCCCCCATTTTGACAACTGCATTTTCTATCACAGTTTAATCCGTAAGTATCTACTGGGCATGTGTCAATGCACTATATGAGGAAATCAAAATCATTAGTATCGTCTGTATGTGCCGTGACTTGTGTTACAAACCTTCTCTCCCGTATAACCTGGTTTGCATATACATTGACCATTTATATTATCACAGTCGGCCCCATTAAAACATTCACACTTTTGTTCACAATTTTGACCGTACGAATTTAAGGGACAACGATTTGCACAAACAGACCCTATCCAACCAGGTGGACATTCACATTTACCTGTTGTTGAATCACATTTTCCGTCATTTTGGCAGCTGCACTCTTGCTTACATTCAACGCCATGGGTACCTTCTGGACACCGTTCCATACATCTTGTTTACATTAAACATAAATTAGAACCAAACACAACACAAAAACAACAAAAAAAAACTTACAATGGCCCGGTAAATCCTGGTTTGCATACGCACTCACCCGATATATGATTACATGTCCCGTCATTGGCACAACGACACTGCTCCTCACAATTCTGAAATAAACGTTAAACCAATAAATGTTATACCGAAAGAATTCTTAACTTTTGAATTCTAACAATTTTATGAAAAATTTTAATTTATAAATCCACTATAAATTAAATTACCTAATATGTATTAATGTTATATCTATTCAAAAAACCATATTAAAAATTGGCGCATAGTCCAGTATAATTTTGTGATAAACTCTTATTAGTTCCAATTCATATTATAAGGCATTTACAATTATTCTGATCAGTATTTTAAGTAATGTGGAAATTATTATTAATTAATTTGATTGGAACTGAAATTAACCGTAAAACTAAATTAATTTGAAAACTATGAATTATTTTAATAGAAATGGCACAATTACTTATATTAAAGAAAATTTCAAGGATTTCAAATTCTCTCGAGGTACATATGCAGTTTAAAATTATCAGCAAATTTAATTTAATTTCTAAATCTTAAATACTATTAGATGATAAAACAAGTTCGTGCGTTTTTTTAAATGAAATTAAAATTCTATTAATAATTTATAACTAACAGGATTTATTCATCAGCATATGCCTCTTCAGCTTCAGTTACACTGTCCTAACTTGCATCCTAATTCAAAACAGTTGCTACTATTTAAAACTAAAAGTCCGTACCTGATTTATCGCGTTATGTCATTTGATCATCCTCCACACTTATACCAAATATTCGAACTTAATATGATTGGTATTATGGCTCGTCAGTTTCCAGTGCGACGCATATTCTTTGAGGCGCGAATTTCTCTATACATAAGATACAATCATTTTTCTTATAATAAAAATAAACTCGTGTTGTGAATGGAATAGAAATGGGAATGCCATTTTTGTAATATTACAATTTTTAAATAACACACCAAAAAACGCACGAACTTTATGGCATACCTCGATATCATATGGAAATATTGTGAAAAGGTGATATCTTACCTGGCCGTATTTATCTGGAGGACACATGATATTACAAGTTTTACCGGTGTATCCTTTTGAACATAAACAATCCCCTGTTGCCGCGTCACAAGTACTATTGTGCATACAATCACATTTTTTTGTACAATCACGACCCCAACGTTCGGGTGGACAATCTATTATAAACGGACAAATTAATAAATTAATAAAAAAATTGTAATCATTATAAAATATAAACAACATACTTATATCACACGATGGACCACCCCATCCATGTTCGCATTGACACTTCTCAGGCGCTACACAAATACCATTCTTACATTGGTTCGTACACACCGGTATACAAGCTCGTTTCGCTTGATTTTTCCCATATCCCTCGCAGCATCGCTTAACGAATCGCTGCTTTTCCAACGGTGTTGTCTTATTCACCGTCTTAAAATTGATAACATATTTCGAACACTTTAATTTTATATTCCAACACCATTGCGTCGAACGCTCGTGATACGGTACACTCTCAGTCGTTGTAACTGTAATCGTGTACTTTTCAATATCTTTACAAACGTTTGGTCCCTCCAACTCGGGTTCTTCGGGCAATGTAGCAATGCCATCGACAAAACCAAATATAAATTGAACCGATATCACAGTTAATGAAATTTTTATTAGATTTATCATTTTAAATTGGCTAGATTTTTGTTTTTACCACTATGTAGTGTTTACTTCTAGATAAAAGAATTTATTTTTAAATATACTATTTGTTTAATGATTTGTTTAATAATATTTGAACATTTTGTTTGTAGACTTTGTACGTACGTAAACTTGTGTTTTTATTATTCGATAAAATTATCTTAAGATTGTGCTAATTGATTTCATATTTCGTGACTTTTTCGTCGAAAAACTGAAAATAAAGTTAAAAAAAAAATTAGTTTAAAAATTCCAAATTCATTTTATTTTATTTAAAAATAATTCATGAACAAAACATAATAAATATGAAAGTGTAGAGGTTTCAGCTAAATGGTGGAGTCACGAAATGTCGAATAAAACAATTTCCAGAACTTGAACAAGCCGCTAAATTTATGTTATGCTCCTTACGAGTCGTGTAATTCAATTTAAGAAACCGCGAAATATATAGGCATTGCGAAATATAGTCAAAAAACATTTTCACGAAGTTAGGAGCATTTTTATTTTACTGAAGAAGTATTTCTGTTGCAATTCTGAGACATGGGCGGTACGTTTTCTCGTAAAAGTAATTTAAATACCAACAACACACCTTTTGGCATCCTGTCTCTCTGTTGGGATTCGAAACTCGCTACTTTCAAATGTCACAGCTTTTACCACTACGCTATTTCCTCGGTAAATATTATTTTTAGAACTCTTTAAAACCGGAAAATTAGCTAACAATTTAATAAACCATAACTGCGCTGTTATTATCGATGTACATTCCGTGTAAATCACTATGAAAAATGGAAACAATTGTTTGACATAGGTAACAACAAATAGTCCTTTGGGTTTATTTTCACATAATTTGCATTCGAAATATAGGATGGTCAAGGTCACTATTTTTTATAAGAAAGTGTGTTTAGCTGATAGAAATAAATGACATGGATAAATTTAAAAAATCTAACGATAGCGTTTGCTTCGTCATTCTATTGGCTATGCTCTACGTAGATCTACAAAATCAGAATCGTATTTTGTAACAGTAAAACATAGTTCGGTTGGCCTAAACCAAGACCAAAATTAAAGTGGAAACTAGGAATATTTTGTATTTTGTTTAAGAAAGCAAATATAACGTTTATAATATGGTATCTAGCTCCTCTAGAGCTAATTACATTCTCTGCAAAGCCGATCCATACTCCTATTATTAATCTGTTGATAACCTATTCCGTGAAATTACTCTATTCTGATTTAGCCACTTCATTCAACTCCGCTCGTTTGAATCCCCCTGTTTACCGTGTTCGATCGGATCAAGTTGGGACTATTAATCGGCCACATCCTAACGGCAATGCTATCACTCCTAAGAAACTTGTAACCGATTTTTGATGTGTGAGGCCTATAGCATTATCAAGCATTCAAATAATCCTGAGCCGTACTTCTACTGATTTCCCGTCGATCACCACAACCTCAGTTTTTTAAACTAATACCACTCTAAACTATAATGAAACTCCTTGGAATCAATTAGTTTCTTGGATACAGCAGCCAGCATACCGATTATATTACTTTGTTACTTGTACTCATCTGTAAACAGATCGCCTACCAATGTTGCAATTGTCAATTTAAATCGTTACAAAATGACAATCTTGCAATGTGTAATGGCAGTAAATTAAGCGGCCGAATAGCCGCTTTACGTGATGTGAGTCGAAGACAATTACGAACAGATTGATTATTGAAAATTTGAGGTAATTGCGAAATTGCATACGATGGGACGCATTTTTCATATTATTATTGGAATTGATTTACGGCTTTATTCATAGATTTTGAATAATTCATCTGCACAAAAGTTATAAAGAAACGAATAAGTGTCCACCACATATTTTGTTTTTAAGTAGTAAGTATACATATGTATTTCAATTCCCTGACATCAATCAGTACTTATTTCGTTTTAATGACTCTGATGATGCTATAAGATGGTAAAATTATATATAAGTAAATTACTTAATAAAAGTTGTAACAAACAATTTTTGTCTGTGCTACGCAAACTATACAAAACGAGTTAAATGTATTCGAATAATCAGCATAACATCGCTTTCACCCGAAAATTTGAAGTGATATATAAGAATGGAGGCAAGCAAAACGTTAGATTTTGATTTTTTAGTTCTGTTCTCTGTTTATACAAAATACAATAATTTAATAAATTAGGTAACCAAAATATAATAATTTAAAATATCTTTTATTTATTTATATATTTTAAATTTTATTTTCAGGAAAACCACAAAATGTAAACAATTTGAACGTATGGTGGAGTCGATGAAAAATATCGTAGAATTAGCTAAATCACTTTTTATATTACATTTTGGAAGTCATTCACCAAATTATGAAATAAATTCTTATTTTTTAATATATAAATAACGGAATAAATATATTTCGTCAAAAATTGATAAATTATTGATGTGCCCAGGTAAGCCTTGTTAATAGCATTTAGCGTGCCATGCCACTTTGAGGAACTAAGAGAATATCAATTTATATATGAAGTGACGAGACAGTAGTGAAGTTGAATGAAGTTCCACCACTAAGGGCGTGAAACTTAACAAAAAATCGTGCTCAGTTCATTTTACTGATCTACGTATAAAACTATAAATATACAACTTATTATTTAATGTTTCGATGCGTACAACAACATTTCAAAGATCAGTTATTATGTGATGTAAGAAATATGTCTTTATATCATGTGTACACAGTACGCAGACATATTTTAGTTTCATAACATACTTAGAATTAGATCGTCATCAATCATGAATAATTGCTGTTAAAGCGTGAACTAGAAAATTTTGTTCAACACGATAAAAATTAAATTTTACTTACTAACTTCTATGTTCGAGTGTGTCCCCAACAAAAATAGCACCAACATTTTTTGCCAAAATTTAAGAAAACGCAGAAATGTTTGTTTCATTTGAGATATTTTTGGACCTCGACTATACTTATGCGAATGTATTATACATAAAAACATATGCGTACATTACACTTTCAATAGATTTATCATTGCTAATAGACGGCGTTGGGGCTTTATCTTTCGATTTAAGTAACGAATGTTAATAATCCCCCTAGAATAATATATCATATTATGATCACTGACCAAAAACACAGAGAGGCGAATCAAAACGAAGATTAATTAATTGTTATATAGTACTTTCCTATTAAAGTAATTATATATATAAAGACAATCAAAACTTATTAAATAATTCAATGATTACAACAAATTGATAGAAATTGTTATTATGTGTTTTTTCTTAGCTTCACGAATCGCGATAATTTCTATAATAGTGTAATGTAACCTTGTGTTACCTTCAATTTTATATGCTTCGAGAATTTCACGAATCCAATTTTATAAATTTGTATTTCTAAAATCTAAAGTATGCATAAGTATTCAATGTGTATAAGACTGTGAATAAATTAATGAGAAATAATAAACTGATTTGTGATAACGAAATATAAATATGCGCGCAACAACTAACAATGAACAATAGTAAAAATAAAACTTTTAAATAGTTTGTATTAAACTGTATACAAGTCGTACTCTTCACAATGTTGTTGTCATATGCTTTCAATTAAGATGGTTTGAGTTTAATGATTCAATACTTTATATGATAGTTTTACATATAGCTATAGTCGTAATTCACAAACGCTTGGATTGGAAGATATCGAGTTCGTAATCTTAGAGGTACTGTATAATGTGCAAAATTAACGCTAAAATCAAACTGTTTGGCAGAGCATTGAGCCGTAGAAAAGGTAGATAATCAAAACTAAAAAATGTTATTTTCACTGTGCAGATGACATAATTCATAGTGAAACTAACCTCACACTTCACTGTGCATACTTCCCCGTGCTCAATTCAATGTGAATTAATTCACTATGACAATCAGTTGGCGGACAATGTCTGATGATTTAACACATATATTGGAAATAGCAGCAAAAGAAGTCATTCTAAAAAATGAATAAGCTTACACCTAATGTACTGCAGTTAATTCAAGAAAATCTGACAATACGTCGGCTATGGCAGCAGAAATATCCATTACTAAACTGGAAATTAAATAGGGCTATTAAATCTTTCAAAGAAGCTTTGAGAGACGAAGACCAAGGGATCCATAATTACCTTAATGAACTCTTGAAGTCCGGGAAAACTGTGGAATATTTTACCGAGCAAATAGCGCAGTGGTTAAAGCTGCGACGTTTGGATCGGGAGGTACCGGGTTCGAATCCCAACAAAATGGCGGGATGCAAAAGGGATTTTCATCTCCCGATTACGATCGGTGATTAAATTGAAAACATCTATGACCCTCTGTTGGAATGTAGAACTCATGGGCCGACCCATCTTTCATGTCACTGTACAGGGTGACATGGAGCTATGCAATGCGCAGATGGGGTATACTGTACTTGTGTGAATGGGATGAATGAATGGATTGAATGAATGTTGTGTGAATGTAAGGTTAAGGCTATGAACCGTAAAAGTGTCTATGCCAAGTCCTTTTTAAAAAAAAAAAAAAAAAAAAATGGAATATTTTTGAGGCAACCAGATAGACGCAGAAAAGGCTACTGCTTTCTGTAACCACAAAAAACTATTCACACCAAATGAAAATCTAATAACAATGTAAAATCAGAGTTACGGCGGACAGAACGTACACAGACCGTGACCTAGCCAGCGTACTTGTAGAGATCTTACTACATGCACAATATCGGGAATCTTCATCAGATCTCTGATCCCGATGTTGAACAGAGCTCGGTATGCATCATCTTTGCGTTTTGTGCTGTGAACACACATTATTCTTCTCTTCTGATTTACATTTAGATTATTCATTTAATATTATTAGTTTCAATTACCTAATAAATTTAATTTACTTATCAGCTAAGTTAACCTGATTTGGTTATCGTTTTCTGATTATTTTCCGTCACTTTCGCATGTTGAATTCAACTCTTCTTTTTTTTTTATATATATATTAATATGAATAAATATACAATGAACTCAATCACATGGTATCTAACTAATAAGCCGTGGCCACACAATGCATGATATGAACAAATGTTAGTGCGTGATGTGCATAAGTTTCTCACAGCGTGTGTACAATGCACATACGGTTTGCATATGACAAATGTACACCACCACCATTGTCCTAATATATTCGTCAAACAAACGGTACCTGAAAACATTTAAGGAAGCGACTAAGGTCTAATTATGCATGAGATGGGCAAAAATAAAATGTAATAATGTCATATGCTACAATTATTCATGCGGAGCGTGCCACAAATGTAATTGAAATTTATTTATTTTCGCGCCGCACGTGAAATTGATGATAACTTTATTAGTATTAACTGATTTTTAAAACTATTGTTTTTCCGTTTTATTACATATATATAAACTTCAAACTAAGACCATTTAGTATTCGAACGATTTCGTTTATATCAGCTTCAGATGGCATTCATAATTGGCCCTTTACGTTGGTCGATTACAATTGTATGTCTCATCTACACAATGTGACAAAATGTGATTTAATTTTT
Source organism: Tipula unca (assembly GCA_951394425.1). NCBI lineage: Eukaryota > Metazoa > Arthropoda > Insecta > Diptera > Tipulidae > Tipula > Tipula unca. Next base: position 116,875,316 of record OX596381.1, read on the forward strand.
TTAAGTAGTTAGTGCATATTTAGGTTATTGAAGTTAAGACTTTATGATTTTATTATAAAATAATATGAAAATTTGTAAAAAACTTAAAATATGGATTACATTGTTAAAGGATTATTCATAATTTTGCAAATTCCTTAATACATAAATTATTAATTTCTAAATTTCCAAGTTACATAATTTCCAAAATTCTTGAAATATAATGATAGACCAAGAATTTATTCATATACATGCACGTTATGCTATCTATATTTTCTACAATAGTTAAAATCATATTCACATATTAAATAGAATTAGATTTAAAATTTCTGTTGTCAAATTGATTAGCCATTGCAACTCAATTGCCAATCATCTTTAATTGGTCCCACTGCTCATACATAATATGCAATTTTGGATACGCAGTCACTTGCTGCGTGATTTTAACGTATAAACGCAAGCCAATTAATTCATCATTAATGTCCCAAATCAACATATCATGACGTCAATCGTTAATAAGATTTACACAAATGGAACTATTTTAGATACGCACCAATTAATTTAAGATACTAATTATATTTGTAAATCAATATAAGAAGCAGGTATATCAACGATGATGAACGATGATGAATCTATACAAACAAATTGTTTTTGGCTCGTGCCGGTTTTAATAAAATGATCAAAAATCTTTATTTAATCATAACTTGATCATATTTGAATAGACTAAAGGGTGTGGCATCAATTGCTTCGTTTTCGAACTAACGGTTTTTGGGCCCCTCATAGCTCTAATGTCATCTTTCAAGTGACAGAAATACAGTATTATACTCCCGATGAACGAAGTGAGTCGATATACGTTTAGTCAACATTAGGAAATATAGAAAACTTATTACCAAAGTAGCGCGTCGAGCGAGCCATCGTTTAAGAATTGAACATTACGATTGAAGAGACTTGGCCGATATTTGGTTGCAATAGGACGGCGCCACTGTCCCACACAGCCAACGATACAATCGACTTTTGTGCTCTTTCGCTTATTAAAATCGCATTATCAGCCGAAACGTCGGAGTCCACTGACCGCCTAGGACCTGCAAATTGACTACGTTGGACTATCATTTGTGGGGATCCGTCAAAGACAAATGTTATGCTAATCATCCTGAGACGATTGATGCTTTGAAAGGCACAATTAAAATGACTATTGGTAAAATAGAGGCTCAAACGATTGAAAATGTACTAAAAAATTGTATAGACAAAATGGGCACTCAATTGAATGAAATAATATTCCATTATTAAACGGAAGGTGTACTCTCGAAAATAAAATACTAATCTTTTGAAAATGTTTGTTGTATTTTTATTTAATATACATTTTTAAAACGAACTTAAAATTGCCGCACCCGTTATAGACAGCGTGAGTCAGTTCGAAAGATTAGTTCGTTTTTCTCGAAAGCTATGCTATAATTAGCGGATAAACACTTTAGATGAAAGTTTTAGGGACGGGCGTGAACTTGTTTGGTGAACTTGGTGATCTTTAGTGGTCGAGGTTTTTTAGTTACAGGTAAATATAATATAATTTTAAATGAGAATGTGAGTTTTTGAGATAGCCAGTTGTTACGTTTTCAAAAATAGATTGATCTTTTATTTCGAGGCACTTTTTTGATATGTCCTTGTTTTTTGCTTCTTAATTGATGCTGTCACTCGTTAATATTTATAGTGAAGTCAAAATGTTATCCGTACGAGTGGAATTTATGCAGCACACTTTACCAAACGATGGTCTAGACGCGAGTAGCTATAGTGAGAGCTGCCATTTTTTTTTTAAAAATTAGCTCAAATATTATATTGGGTATTGAAGGTCGTATAGCGACTTCAAATAATTCAAGGAAATGCCGAGGGAAGCAGCTTTAATAGCTTCAATAAGCGACTCCCTATCATTATACTGCTTATCTCCTTCATATCCCTTACCTTAAAGCCATCCTCAAACGTTTTCGATAATATTTAAACCAGAAAACGTTCTTCTTGAAATTTCAAGCTTTTACAATCCTTGCCATATTGATTATCTTGCTAGTAAATCTATTTCAGTGGTCCGAACAGCTGTTGGAACGAATGAGTCTCAAATTGACAAACATCATTTCGTCGTCATTTTTTGATTTTCAAAAACTAACATAATCCCATCATAGCACCCTACCATAACCACTCCTTCTCTGCTGTGATGATGATTGAGACCTAGATCTTCTTTGCGTAAGTCATGAAAATAATAGTTTATAACCATCGTTTAATTGAATTTTTTTTCATCAGAAAACACGACACTATACAACTGCTTATTCTGTATCATATTCACTTTCCCAAATTGAAGCCAATTGATATTTCGAGCTTGGTTTACTTTTCATCTGCTTGGCATTCTGTAACAGTTTGTATTCAAGTATTAACATCGGGTTTTTCCTTAATTCAGGAAGCAGATAAACAGCATAGAAGGCAAAACAAATTATTCTACGCTTATCTATCCGTTTTGTTTACCATATCTTGGTAATCGAAATAATGAAACTAAAAAAAAGTCAGATTTTTAAAGTCAACTAGAAAGCAAAATTTTAGTCATTTGATTTTTTATTTCAGTATAGAAAAACAAAAGAAAATGGCGATAGAATTCAAGCGAGATGAATCGGGATTGTTGCGAACATCTTTAAAGTAGCACTACTGCTAAAATGTGGCTACATGAATTAAGAAAAGCTGATTTAATAAAGGTAGAATTAAAAATAGTGTTTTTATATGAAAAAATGTTTAATCCATTTTTTCCTCACAGATTTTAAGTCGGAAAACAACATTTTTCTTATGTCGTTTTCGATTCACTCCAAAACACCAATCTATGACGTCATAGATTGATTTTTCTGCTGTCAAACTGTTCGATTCACCTAAAAAAAATCTCCGATCGAGCAAAATTTTTGCTCGGTCACAAATCTAGATTTTTTAACAGATTTACCCCTCTTTTACTAATACCAACAACTAGTACTGTCAAGTTGTTGTCATTTCGTGTTGTCATTTTCCTGTATACCAACAATTAGTGTTTTGCTGTCATTTTAAATAAAATAAATTTAAATTAAAAACTATTAATAAATTAAAAAGTATTCTTACTTTGAAAATTTTGTAACACAACCAGCCCCTCATTCATCGTCACACATCCACTGGAATCAATTAATACCCGGAAATTAATTAAATCTATTGACACGGCCATATTGATACAGAAATATTATGTGTTTTAATTTAAAATATGTGTAAATTATGTAAATTATTATTATTATTATTATTATGTGTTTTCAAAACGTAAACAAATATTGTAAAATTTTTCAAACGTCAAAACACACACATACATAATATATAAAACATATATAAAATGGATTACAGATTTTCTTGTTCGATTCTCCTTCGAATCCAGATTGATTTTTGAAAGAGGGGTAAAAAGTGAATCGAAAACGACATTAATTCGGTACCCCCTAAAAAGTTTTGCAAATTTATTGGTAATTTGAGTAAATAATGGTAATTTGAAAATATTAAAAGTTGGTGATAATGCAATTATTGCTAGTCACAACCTCGTACGATACCATAATTGCAATTTTGATTATAGAAAACTATATGCATACTGTTCAGTTTGGTCAATCTTGAGAGGCTGTCCTAATATGCCCCATGGTAAGTATTTCATAGATATCATTTCTAAATCAGGTAATGTTGGTAAATTGAAGTTTAGCAAATCAAAATCTTATCTAAGATGAAATATGGCGAAACTTGCAAAATTGTAAATATATCTGACTAAGGGATAAAAATATCTTTAAAGCACGCGGGGAATTACATCAAAATAGTAATAACTAAAATTTTTGGACAAATTTAAGGTACAAACTCAATGACACCGCATCCCGCTGTTTCGTTAAACCTTCAAAGTAGGAAATGTAATAATCCATACAATTTATATTAGGAAACGAAATGGCAATCACAATGACTAGAATGAAAAGCATAGGCCCAGTTGAAGAACGGCAATTCTTTTTAAAAAGTTTTAAATTCTACGAAAACCAACCTCAAAATAATTTGTGGCGAATTAATTTATAATAATAGGTTTTATAATATATTGGCCTCGGAATGGAACGCAAGCATCATAACTCGATCTTTAGATTAGAACTAGACCATACAAAACACAGTTTTGTTTTTGCGACAGAGCTCAATAATGTAGTCGTCCCAAGTGAATTTATTATTTAAGTGCGCAGCCCCAGGTTAGAAACTGTTAATTTATCATTATAATTGATACTACAAATAAAAATAGCCTTATTCGTATTTATATAAAATAAGATCATTTGCATAAATAATTCTCAGTTCCTCGTTACGTTCGGAAAAAATTTTAGTTACGTATTATAATAAAATACTATTATACAATTGAACATCGTTCTAGAAGTGGAGTGGAGAAGGAATTTCAAACCCACGCTACTCCACAAGCTACTGATGCTAGTTATGACAAGGTACCCGATAAATTTACATTTTAATTTCTTAATTAGAATCAACCGGCTTGGAAAATCGAATAGATCAATTACGGCAAACGATTTAGGTTCATTGAGGATACATGAGATCAATACATTTTGTCATTTTAAACTACCTTTTACTTTTTGTATATAGGAATAATAAGTATTGTCTTATATGATGTAAAAAATGCATCTCCTTTCCTTTAATTAATGGGATAATTATAGCATTTTTCCATGATAAACTAGGACAATACGAGCAAATAATTCACTCATTGATTATAAGAGTTAGATATGGTAGATTTACCGCATTAATTATTTTAAATACATGAAATTCAATCCATCGTGTCTATTTTGATTTATTTTTCACATCGCTATATCAATATAATTAATGCGATTAAATTAAAGCGAGGCACTTGGAAATTTAGGTTCACAACCGCTTTTGCCATCTAGCAGTAACTCGATACTATTAGAAGGAATGGGTGTAAAATGTAAATTATTATCATCGATATCATCATAATTGTGTTAAGTAATGTGGCATCAAAAGATGTAGTTTCAAAATTTACTTTCTGACCAGCCATTTTCGCTTTCGAATTGGATAATAATATTTCACAATTTTTATTTATGCGTAATTTTTTACTCATTATCACAAAGCATTCAAAATTGCAGAAAAAATTCAAAAATTTTAAAAAACAGCTTTCGCTTTGTAAGCATATAATTTTTTTTTTTGTGTAATCCATCTATAGAAACTTAATTAAATAATTTTATCAAAGGTAATTGCAAATGTAAATTTAATACAAAATTTATAAAATTTGACTAAAAATGGAAAAATTCAGTTCAATAAAAAAATTCGACCATTGTAATTTTTGTTAATTATTTTTAATCTGATTTGACAATTTTCCTAGCAGAATTAACTATCAGAGCTCCGAATATTGTATATATGTAGGTACACTTTATATATATATACGAGTACATACATAATGGTCGAATTTTGTCTTAGTGGTGAAGCTTGATTTAGTATGTTATAATCAGATTAGAATTTGTTGTCAAAATATAGTTGACAATAAGAATATACCTTCATCATAAATCACAGAATATTTGATTTGTTAGCGTTTCTCGTTTGTTTTATAACATTGAATGCTCATTAATATTCAGATAGCCCACGCGTAACACTCGGTCGAGTGATTTTGCATTGTATTGATTAACCAATACCGTCAAAGTTTGAATACACACTGTTATTATGAGTGTAAAAATAACATTCCTAGCAAATATGAACATAATTTTTGTTGACTGGAACACTGCATTCACTGTTTTTATGCTTAAAACTTAGAGAAACTGATAAAAGTTGTTTATGATTTAAATTTCCGTTTATCATTTATATATAGCACACCTGGATTTCTATAATCATTATTCATCGCCATTAGTTGTAATTAAGAAATTGTATGCTAAAATTGTCATAAGTGGATTCAAATAAACAACAGGCATAGTATGCATTGGTATTCATAATAAATGAAATGATGGATATATGTATGTGTAAAGCTAAACATCTAAGTTTAAGTAATTCGATACTCAATTATAAACCTACTAAATAAAAATAACAAACCACATTTTATACTGCGTGTTATTTTTTAGCTAAACAGCACTAAATTATTGTCTTCAAACCAATTTTAAAAAACATTCATATTTTCGCCTAACTAGCAAATATTATGTATACGGCTAAATCGCTCAGCTGACAACAAAAGGTTTTATGTTGCTCGCATATATTAATTATCGTATATACACACACACAATAAACGGGCATTGTGTTCATGTGTGGCAAAGAATTTTATTGTAATATAATAAGCAAGCAAGCAAAAAAAATTCTGTCATTTCATCGTTATGCTCGTAATACTGTGTGACGGATGTGATAATCAATTTTGATTGTTTATAGGACCAGAAATTCTACATTATTTTTGATGATATAGATTGACGAATGTAAACCCCATAATCTGTATATGAACAATAGCATTTCCTTTGCTCATATATTATTTAAAATACAAACCAATAATTTTCTGTCTACACTACTTACGAGTATATCTTAGGCGATAAGATAAAAACAATTTTTATGTTTTAAAAATTAATGTCTCTCTTATCAGGTATTTCAGACGTTCTTAACCATCGTATATAATCAAACTCCGTGCTGATTGATTCATATAAACGAAATATGTTTATACAAAAAACTTTCACGTGCTTCAAAATACTATATATACATATACTGTATTTACAAATATGTACAAGCAAAAATTCCAATTTCCAAAAATATAAATATCTAGGCATGTGGCTTAAAAAGCAAACAAAAATTGTTTAAATTTAATTTTTATCTATTTTCCGTACATTCCGCTCTATTATTGCCTGTTTATTCATTTGGTCGAGTATATAGACAGGTCTCTGTGTCTGTATATTATATATTCTTTAAATATATGAGTCAATATTATGTATCAGAGTCGGAAATGACTTTACGGATAGATTTAGAATGCTAAAAATTATTTTTGCTATCCAAACCGAATACAACATCTTTTAAGGTAATTTGAATAATAAATATTATTTAAGCCGCACTTGCTTCATCGTGTACTCACTGTCATAGAATTCAAAACTAAACCAAAAATTATTTGAACAATTGGATATTCTATTTTGATGATTGTTAGGTATTTGTTGTTAGTCACAATCAATTTAACGTTATGATTATAGTCGAATAATAATTAAATGAAAGCAGCCTACAAAGTATAGATTGTGTTGTTGTAGGTTCAAAATATCTAAATGGAATAAAATTTATTTAACATGTGTCATCTTATCGTCCTCCTAATTTGGAGTTTTGATATGACATATTAGACAATATTACAGTCGCAAAGTTATTCTAGTTTCGGATACTCTCAAATTTTAAATTAGAATTGTGTTTTTTTCAAACTATAACGAGGATTGTACCCCGCTGAAACCACATGTCGAACAAGTCCAATTTTTTTTTAATTCGTATGTACATAACCATATGTTAAATATGATCTTCCTCATGCTTATCACAACCCAGAATAGAAATTTATTCAAAATTTTCTTAAATTAGATCAAAATAAATAAAAAAAAATGAAAAATATTGCATTTCATAGTTTAGTCCGGCGTTAATAAAATTTTAGCGAAAATACATTTTAAACTTTTGCTTGAATTGTAATTTTAGTTAAAGGCCCCGCTTGAATCACTATACTAAACGATACTTAAAATATCATTCTTAATTTTGTGCGATAAATAAACTAAGTAAAAATCAAGTTTCAATGAACTAGTTATGAACAGGTAAACTGGTTTATAAGCCCTAACGTGTCAACACTACAGTTTATTATTGCTTATTCGATTTTTTTTTATCACGATTGTCAAGTGCATTTTTGGTCATAATTTTCTAACTGCTTTAGCTTTTAATTGAAATATTTGAAGGTTGCCGTCGAAAGGTTGTCGAAGCCAATAGATTAATATTACAATACTCATCCATGATATAATTATAGATATAGAAAGGGTTTTCCAATAAGAGGTTTCATTTTGAATAGCCTGCTATTTGGGCAGCTGTCAATTTTGAAGCTGTCATCTTTTGACATTTGACAAGTAAAAACTACGCCATTACTAAAAATGGTACGAGACACGCTTCAACAACGCATTAAAATTGTTAAAATTCACTACAAAAATGATGAACATTTTGCAGTCACAGTTCGCAAAACTAAAGCACTTTTTGGTTGTCATGAAGCATCTTCTCGGCCGGCAATAGTGAAACTGGTGGAAAAATTTGAGCTGTTATGGCAAGTTAGTGATGTGAATAATCGAAACCGTGTGCGTCCCTCAAGAACAACTGAGAATATTGCTGCTGTAGCCCGTAGTGTTGAAGAAAACTCAGGTTTGTCGATTCCTCGTCGATCTTTGGAATTAGACATTCTACAAACGACATTACACCGTATTTTGCATAAAGACTTAGGTTTTCAGGCTTTTAAATTTCAGTTAACACAAGAACTCAAGCCGATTGATCACCCTAAACATCGTATTTTCGCTGATTAGGTCCTTCATATGCATCAAAATGATCCGGATTTTCATCGAAAAATTATCTTCAGTGATGAGGCCCATTTTCACCTCAGCGGCTACGTTAATAAGCAGAATTGTCACATTTGTGGCTCAGAAAATCCAAGAATGATTGTTGAAAAGTCTCTCCATCCTCAACGTGTCACTGTTTGGTGCGGTTTTTGGGCTGGTGGTGTGATTGGACCTTACTTTTTCGAAAGTGAGGCTGGTACAACTGTTACGGTGAATGGATCGCGTTACCGAGCTATGATTAATGATTTTTTATGGCCAGAATTGGAAGATATTGATGTGGACCACGTTTATTTTCAGCAAGACGGCGCTACGTGCCACACAAGCAACGAAACAATCGCAATTTTGCAAGAAAAGTTTCCTGACCTTGTTATTTCTCTAAGAGATGATCATAATTGGCCAACGAGATCTTGTGATTTAACACCTTTACACTTTTTTCTTGGAGACCACGTGAAAGACAATGTCTATGCCAATGTTCCACAATCTATTCAATACCTTAAAGATGGAATTCATGAATTTATCAAGGACATACAACCGCAAATGTGCGAATTGGTCATGGAAAATTTCATGAAAAGGATATGGTGCTGCAAGCGTAGTCGTGGCAGCCATTTCACTGATATCGTTTTCAAATGTTAATGACATACCTTTATGTCATATATTTATGAAATAAACATTCATTGATTTCTCTTAAAAAATATTCGTTTTTTTTAAATATCAAAATAAAACCTCTTATTGGAAAACTCTTTATTTGTATGCCATGCATGAACAACATTACATATGTGTGATGTTTCTACGCACCTATCATTGACTTAGTAAAATAATCGATAACACTAACAAACATTAATCCTTACAACATAGGTATATTTTATTGCATTATATATTATACATGTTTATGATTTTATATAGAAATACAAAAATTGATCATAATAATATAAAATCGCAAAAATATTAACTTTAACGGAATTGGTCTATTTTGTAATGGTAACAATTTCAAATCGACGACCTTATTGGAACACCCTTAGAGAACTTTTCCATTAATTTTTCGATACTTTAAAACTTAACACTATTGTCATTATGAAAATGTACTTATGCTGTGAACCTGATTCCGATTTTTCTTGACTAAATTGCGCCTGACTATTCATGATTCAACTGTTGAATTTTGGTATGTGTGCCTACTAGTATAAAAGAAAAATTAAGAAAAATCAACTACAAGCAAGTTTATCAAATATTGTTTTGTTAAAAAAATAATAATTGATTTATCTGATTTAAAATTGTTCAATAAACAGTGGCGGTTTTAGCATGTGCGAGGCCATAGGCAACCACTTACAATATATGTATGTACAACGTAAAGGTCAGTTACGGTTATAGTTTAGTAGGAAATTGAACAGAAGTTGAACAAGTTTGCAAAAATAGTCAAAATGGTATATCTATTTTATTTATTTTGTTTGTTTCATTCAAGGCGGAGAAGCACTGGTTTATTTCAGCACACATAATGAATTAATTTGTGATACTTAAATCATTTAAAAAAATAATTAAAAGACGTACTCACCAATTAAGGGTTTTGATATAATAATGATTATCCAAATATATATTTCAAATCTGAAAGATTAAAAAACAATTAGAAATATGCACAGACTGTATACTAAAGTTATATAAAGTATAAATATACATATATAAAATTTGCCAATGCCAAGTAACCAAAAATTATATCCATTAATCATGCACACAATGATTAAACGGAAATCTAATTTAATTCTGCGTAAAAATTAAATTTAAAAACAAAATCATATCGAAAAGAAAATAAACTTAAAGACAAAAAAATTTTTTGATAATAACATAACAGTAAGTATTGAAGAAATGAACAGACAATTCGACGAATTCATGAATAATTAGTTTGAAATTATAAATTGCATTCCCCTCACGTTTACAAATGTATGTATAAATGTACGAGTACATATACATTTTATCATGAATATGGATGACATGGTATGGTATAGGGTATAACAACAATAAAGCAAGTACTACTGTACTAAAATGATTATGTAAAATGTACTTTGGCCTGTGTTATGTTTTTCATGTAATGACAGCTAAAATATACTCGTATCATAAGAAAATTAAAAAAAATAAAGTACATGAGTCATATACACAACGTAATGATTACGCGCGAAATCTGCGATAGCAATGAACTTGAAATAATTTTCTACATTAGTAGATTTTCTAATTAAAGTATATAAGTATGTATAGTAATAACGGGGATGACGTGTTTTGTAGCCTCTATAAGTCTATATATTAGTACATACTAATCAGTCAAGCAATAGTGTACATAATATGATACATAGTTTTATCAATCAAACTTCCTTATAATGCGAGAAACAAAGAAACAAAATGTATTTCTTTAAAAACAATTTAAGATAAATTTGTCGTAGTTTTGTTATTAGTTGTTCGATAAAATTATCAACAAAAACAAAATACATAGTTTTTGTTAGTTAAATAAATAACTCAATTCCATATAAACTACATTCTTTATATGTAATGATTTTGGAGACTACGTGGTATTTAAGAATTATTTACATAGTTCAATTATTCTCTTTAATTTTATAAATACTACGCAGCAAACTAATACTAGTAATCGTTTTGAAACATAACATTTATTTGGGGTTTTCTTCAAATATTATGATTTAAAGAGTAGATTTAGAAATTTAGTGAATTTTTTCGTAATTTCAGTGCGTGGCACATCTTCAAACGATGACTCGTAGAATTTGTTAATATGAATAAATACATATGATTTTTATGTACTTATTGATACAGTTTAATGCTCTCATGGAATAAATCTTTACAGTCAGAAGATCAAGCTCAAACACAAACCATTTTGAGATATAGCTACCAGACAAGCCAAATAGAATAATTCCTATCATCTATTATTGCGTACGTGATTCACGGGGAGCAATATAATTCGAAACAGGTCCTATATATGTACATATATGTATATGGTGTAGTATATAAACGCAATAAATGGCCAAACACAACACAGGAATATAGTGTAGCTAAAGTAAAAATATTACAATGTTGTTGATTTTGAGACAGTGTGGTCAACAGCCACACAACTGGTATGTGTGTAAGTCATATAAAACATAGACGAAACGTAAACGTAATACAACGTTGCACCATAAGAAGTATAAATTAGGAGTGGTACGCAATAAATAAGAATAATTATTAGATCGGAAACTGTAATAACATTAAATTCGAAATTGAACTTTGAATTATTTACCGTAAACTAAAGATTATTTACCGAGCACATAGCACAATGGTTAAACTTGTGGCGTTTGAATCGGAAGGTACCGGGTTCGAATCCCAATAGAGGCAGGATGAAAAATTTGATTATTCACGATTTTCTTCGATCAGAATGATTAAGAAAACATCTATGACTTCTGTTGGAGTGTAGAATTCAGGGTCCGAAACCATCGTTCATGTAATTCCGGTACTGGCCGATATGGACCTATACAATATGGTAGAGAGATGGTCAATTTAAAAAACTCCGGCTCTGTAGCCGTTTCTTAATTTTCAAGTCAAGTAAATAGACTTATCTCAATAAAATTAAAAAACCACAGCTATAAATGAAATTAAGGTCCGGCATGAATAACCAGCTATTGAAACGTCTAAGCAATTGGACATTTAAAGAAAACTGAATCGCAAAGAAATAAGCAATTCTATGTAAGAAAATGAGGAACAAAAATGGCAAATTGACTGATTCATTCGAATGTCATGAACATTAATCGCCCATTGAATGTCATAAGTATTACTAAATAAGCGTTCCCCAAAATATTTTAGTGGATTTAATCATAAAAAGTAACGCGTAAGGTAAATCTTATAGGGAGACAGATTCCGCAATTTGTGAACGTAAGAAGCTTAAATAAATCTGTTCCAAAAGATCTACTGCACTGATAGGATTTAACGTGAACTAGTTCCACTTCATATATGAAGAAATCGCCTTCATAATATTGAGGTCGACTTAGTGCAAAGAACTTGGCACCAAACTATACATATATATGAATGCTCGTTTTTCGAAAATTGTAAAAACGGTAGTCATCATCATAAGAAAGGCTATAAGCTGTTTCTCCGCAGTCTTAGATAGAGTATGTACTTTTAAAATTATCATCAGCCAACCAGATGGCAAACAGTTTGATGAAAGAGAGAATTGTACAACTATGGATTGTAACGGGTTTTTCAATAAGAGAACTTCAACTTTTTTTTTGAATAAAACACAAACTGTTCGACTTTTGAGCTAACTTTTTTTTTATTAACGAACTTGAACATAAACATTTAAGTATGAAACTCGATTTCTTTTGCATGACCACCGCGTGCACGTTTTACGAAGTCCAATCGTTGAACCCAATTTTCGACCACTCTTTCGCATAAATCGGCCGAAATTCCAGCAATTTCACGTTCAATATTGGCTCTGAGCTCTTGCAACGTCGCCGGCTTATTTGCATAGACCAATGACTTCACATAACCCCAAAGAAAATAATCTAGAGGTGTCAAATCACACGAGCGCGGTGGCCACTGGACGGGCCCATTTCGCGAAATAACACGCTGATCGAACTTAGTCTTCAATAACGCGATTGTATCGTGTGCTGTGTGGCATGTGGCCCCGTCCTGTTGAAACCACATGTCGTCTAAGTCCATTCCATTCATACAAAATCGTTTATCATATCGCGGTATCGATTTCCATTAACAGTTACGTGGCGATATGGCCCAATGACGCCGCCGGCATGTAATCCGCACCAAACAGTGACTTTTTCGGGATGCAACGGTGCCTCATGAATCACGTGTGGGTTGCTTCCTGCCCAGTAACGATGTTTTGCTTGTTGACAAATCCATTTAGCCAAAAGTGAATCTCATCGCTGAAGATGATTTTTCGGTTTAACGATTTTTTTTGATTTTTTAACAGAACGATTATTTTGATAAAAAATTTGCACGATTTGCAATCGCTGTTCAAGTGTGTAGCGTTCCATGATGAAATGTATACTAATGAAGTTTCCAAATAACAAAAGAACAATAAAAAATATGGCGTCGTTCGCCGTCCCTATCGGAAAAAAGTTGAAGCGCACCTATAAACACCCATTACAATTATGATCAAAATGATCAGAATAGTCAATGTTGCGGAGCAAAAGTTAATTGGGAGTTTTATCAATAAAGAATAAAGAAGTGTCAACAAAGGGTGGGTTGGGTACAAAGATCCATATTGATTACATATTGACCATATAACGAGGCTATGAATAAATGAGTATGGGCCAATATAATTAGCTAGCAAGAGTAGCAAACTGGTTTTAATGATGCATTAAATTTTAATTTAAACGATACAGAGAATTGTTATAATTTTTCTTGCGAAAAGAAGACTCAAAATCTTTAGCTCGTATATTAATGCTAGATTTATTTGTAAGATAACGAAAGGTTCCATAATGCAGATGCATAAATTTTATCGAAAACTGAGCTATAAATCTATAGTGGAACTTTGAAAAGTGATTGTGAAACCAAATGAGACTTTGTTTCCAAATGTGTTTTGTATTTTCACATTAATGTGTTGATTAATTGTAAGCAAATTATTTTCATGGAGAAAAGCGATCTCCACTTTCAGTAATTATTAAGATACACGACCTCAAGGGAAGCTAATTAACGAAGTTATAATCTAATTAACTTATGCCAGCCATCTGGCGGTTAGTTTATTTGGCAAGAGATTATCTTGCAACTGATATTCCATATAGAATTATTGATGACTGTGCCTTTCCCATTTTAAACGTTAAACCATGCCTTTAAATTTTTAATTATGCTGTATAAATAGCATAACAGCATTTGTACAATTTTGCCCAGCTTATAATAGTATACGATTCTAGATTCCCATAGTTATAGTCTATAATATGAATTAAAATATAACGTTTTGTAAGCGATAAAAAAAAAAAAAAAAAAAGCGATACCATCACAAAATTGTGATGCCAAAAAAGCTGGATTTGTTAATTAATAGTAAGATGATGTTCTATGAAGCCGAGAGGGACATAGTTTTGATTTGCAATCAACAAGGTAGAGAGACATATTAAGAATAAACAAATTTGGACGTAGAACACAAACAGTGGCCCTTCACTTAAAATTCTTTCAAAATAAACCTTGAAAAGTAATATTTTAGTAGCAGGCAATATCACCATTTATTTTATCCAATTTTGAATGGAAATTAAGTTAAATTTTAAGAAAGCTTGAATGGTGATTAGAATTCAATTAAATTAGAATAGATTTTGAAATAGTATTTTACTATAATTTGAAGACAAGGAGCAAACGAAAAATAAACCAATTTACTCATTCCTAAACTCATTTGAATGGAAATTCAAATTATTCTAATTTGATCAAATTGAGAAAACCAAACAATACTTGTATTATTTAATTTATTATTTCAATATTTTTGTTTTTATATTCAAATTTAAGACACCATAGTTTTTATTAAATAAAACAACGCCCTAATTTTTATCGTCATCCATTTTTAATATTTTCACTATACTGATGCACTTTATAAAATACATTAACAGCCCATTTCAGCCCGCTCTATATATGAGCGCCTATAAAATATTAAAATTAGATACGTTTGTTTGTCTAATTCTTTGGAGTAAATTTAGGTACTATGGGATTAAATTAAATTTTAATTAAGTTCAAATATGTGAAATATTAACATTGTTTTTTTGTAAGTTTTTCGGAAGGATTCCTTTTTTCTGTCAAACTGGAGGATACCGTCAAATAAAACCATTGATTTAATGGTAAATAAAGGGTATAATTATTTAAAATGTAGGTCAAGTAAGTAATATTTATGTTTCATAAATATAAAGTAATTTATAGTTTAAAACCTAAATGCAATAATTATGTAGTAAGTAACTTTAGACATTTGTACATTCGAGTGGCCAATATATGCGAATTTCTAATGTGAAATTTTTAGAGATGAGATGTTGTGATATTTGCATAAAAATTTTAGATTCAAATTATTTTCAGTTAATTTTTAAGAAATAGATATTATTCTTTATGAAAGAATCAATAAACAAAGCGGAAATATTAGATACTTTATGATTTTTCATCAAATGTTGATTGTAATGTGCATCCTAAATTGAAATGTTGGGCCTCAGAGATGAGATTGAAAGGAAAGGAGTCATTAAAATTTACAAATAATATTAAATTAATTGACCTAAATGATTACAGATAAATAAGCACGTCATGAAATCGATTATAAATGTTGCGCAAAAATTAACATTTTTTCATGAGGGTCAGCAGACAAACGTATTCTAGCGGGGATCTTTTTAACATGATATAATATTATTTCCTTCACTGTAATCATTTTTAATATAAAAAATGTATACGTTTAGTAAGTTTGTACATATAGTAAAACAAACATCATTCTGCTTGTCTATAACACATACGGTAATAATAATTTGATTTGAAAATAACTTGTCGGAATTTCCATGGCCTTGACATTGACGGGCTGCTATTAAAACTATTCATTATTATAGTACACAATTTTGGTTAATTATTTATCCATTGATAGATGGAACATGTTGTTAAAAAGGAATATCATTAAAATGTATTGATTTTATGATATATGGTTTCGTTACGACATAAGGGTGAAATTCATAGTACGTACCAAGTATAATTAATTTCATTTGTATTGATTTTGATTTATAGAAGAATAGAGTATGTGTTATTTTAAATCGGCTATGTATTTATAATCATATTTAATATTCTATTAAAGCTTTCTGTTGTATTAAATTGCATTTACTGTTCAAACGACAAATATAATAGACAGACAATTAGTTTTCTTATACGTACTTAAGTAAATAATACAAATACAAATGGAAAATCGTTTCCGCTTGATGTCAGATAGTTTGATTTAATTACTGATTGAATGTTGCTCGAATGATTCACTTTACATATTTAATGGACTGTGCCCAGCACTAAAACGCATATGATCTTTAATGTATCAGATACGTGGAATTAATACTTGGAATTGTTAAAACACCAAATATACAGCTGTATATACTACTTAGATATATCTAAAGTAGCGTTAATCATAAATAGGTTGGGGATTATCTATGTTATACGATCACTATATTCTAATCATAATCATAACGATCTAATCAAATAATTTAACAAATTTATCCAATGTGCGGAGATTGGATACAGTATATAGAGATAGAGGAGGTTCATTCAACATTTAGTTTTTGTCTTCGTTTCTGTTCTATGTGTTTCACATGATAATGTCCGGAAGTTGTTAATTAATAGAACTCATATGTATGTGTATCAACATAATAAATAATATGAAGAAATATGCTTTATGTGTATTATAGTGAATTATTGTTTTGAGTTTAGTTCATTTTTCATGTACGATTTAGAGTTTTGACTTTTAAGAATACTAAAAACAAAGTAAATTATTTGGATCCAACTTTGAATGACACCGACGATAAAGCTACTTTGAATGTTTCGATATTATTTTTAAAAGAACCTACAAGAGTGATTTAAATGTTGCGCGGGTGAGAAATTAGTGACGAAAGTACCAATAATGGGCCCCTCCTACCCCACAAAAAAGTTATATCACTTCCAACGAAGAATAAAAGAAGCCATTTAGCTCATTGGTCCACATTCTTATTATATGAAATTAAATTTTCCTCTGTATCAAAAAAAATGTTAAATAAACTTATGAACGATTTTTTTGTATGTTGTTATTTATCAAATTAATCACTATACTACACTTTACGGAACACCTTTAGTATCATTCTTTGTCTCGGTTAATAACCAACATTGTCGGTGGAGTCTTTTGTTAACGATGGATATATATAGGCTGTAAAGGAGTTTGCACGTTATATACATAAGGGTGGAAAATATTAGAACTATAAGTGGCGAGTTGGTGACCGATATTAACCGTTAGAAACTTTTTTAGATGATTTCTTCTAAAAAATGCCTTTAATCGCTATGCGATATCTGTCAATACAAAGGATAATTGATATTCTAAAGTATCAATATCGGATTGTCCTGCAAAATCTTCTTCGATTTGAATATCCTAAATCTTATTAAAGCTTAATTCTATGAGGAGTCTATAGTGCTTGAGTGAAATTTGTTGGGATTTAACTTTGAAACTGAATAAATTCTTTTCCCAATTAAATTCCAAAGCTATACATTAACAACTTTACAACTGTCACAAAAGTTTTAAGTATGTATACGAGTAATTAGCATCTTGAAGGATATTATTAACCTGACTGGTTTGTAATTTTCTATGTCAATAAAAACAATAAGCGATATTTATTAAGCTCAAATTTATTTGATTCCAACTGAAATCCGAATAAGCAACTATTACTTACTATTAAGTATACATACAGTGACAAACGATAATGTAAAACAAATTAATACTTAAAAGAAAGTTATTAAGTTTACTTTCTACATACTTTAATAGTTGTATACATGTATGTATTTACTGTTTACTGTTATCGCTTATATAGCTGTATATATATATATATTTATATACCTACACATATAAATTGCAATATGACATCATGAATGTGCAATTTTTCGTTATAATACTGTGGAGACATAATACGTGATGAAACAATTTCTAATTAAATTATAGTTTATCGTCTTAATTGTATCAAACCCAAGAATATACTGCAAACTAATATGCAATTAATTTTTCCAGTTAAGCAAAATTTATAACACCCAACACAATTTTATGTAGAATGGGTCAACGTATCCTAATTACACCACAATGGTGTATATGAACTGGTACGATTGCAAATTTTCGCATGTAAACAACAATAAATTTAATTTTATAAATTATTTAGCATAGTTTGTGTACCTCGTCTTGTAAAGAGAACACAACTACAACACACTGAAATAATTACATATTAATAAGACAGTAGTATATACGTAGTATAATATACTGTATATTATACTACGTATATACTACAGTTTTATTAATACTGATCGATATTTCTGATCGATACGATACTTTCTAATTATACTGTAAATCTTAAATGATATTTTATTATGTTGTTGTTTTCGTTTTTACGTGGAACGCGCATATACGAAACCAGTTTATAAGAGACAAATTTGTTTCTTTGCTCACACAATACTAATAATTTTTGGTATGTTTTTACCCTCAATCTCAAAATTTGGATAAATTGCAATTGAACAATAAACAAACAAAGTTATGTATTTAAGAAATTAGCACAATTTATAAAAATATCGTAAGCTTAATAAGATGATACAGTTGAACGTACAATACGGTAAAATTTCGGGTCGGAATATAAATTTCGGCAAAATATTCTTAAACCTTCACTGCATTAAAAAATGTAGTTAATCATTGGTATAACAATTCCCCAAGACTATCAATCAATTACATATGCACACTATTATTACAGTAAATGCGGGCTATTATAATGTGGTTTAAAAGTGAAAAGTGAGGGCTTGATAAATAACAATCAAAAGTTAAATTGTCCCGCAATCACACATGACTGCTATTATACTGTTATTAACGTTGTATGTACATTAATTTTAACGATTTGGAAGTACATATGTAGTAATTTAAAGAAACTACGCATCATTTATTGATGTTTTGTGTAGATATCATATAATACCTATATAATTATAGATAATATTAGATACAAATATGTTCATTCCAATATTTGTCTAGCCTTGTACTGTTCTTATCAACTCGCTGTGCTATCACAAATTAGAAATTACCATACAAATATTAGTTACAGGATGATGCCTTTAGTAATTTTGAGCACAAAATTGTTTTTGGGAGGGGCTATTTTAAATAAACACTGAGATACAAGGCGTTGGAGAAAAGATGTTCAAGATAGTCATAGAGTATTATAGGTTCAAATATACATACATATATGTATACATATGTATGTACGCAGGCATATTTATAGATATTAAACATTAACTGTGGATTGTTGTTTTTCTTGTTAGAAAATTATCTAGAAAATTTAGAAAACCGCATAAGAGGTAGGATAAATTAAGGTCAAACTACCCCCTCAAAAAATCTGCAATTCGTTATTCGTAAATATTTATAATATCATGTTATCGTGTATACTGTATAGTAAACCATTAATATGCCACCCAAAAGATAATTCTGATAAATAATACTAATATAAATTGAAATTATATTTAGAAATGAAGTTCACTTAATTTTCTTAAAAGTTTGGAGTTTACTAACTATTTGCTTAAGGTTTATACCAAATTATCAAGATAACGTTATCATTTGGTAAGTAAAAAATATACAGAGTTTTATTGCGGGGATGCACAGTTAATACCCAAAACAATTCAACAACAAGTTGGGAAACAATTCAACTGGTATTTTGTTCCAGCAAAAGTAACAACTTGCTGACTTTCATTACTAATCAGTTTTGCTTAAAATATAATTATTTTCACATTTTTATATTTAGTTAACCGAAGGCTATTATTATAAGATAATTAGTAATTAAATTACACTTAAGCAAATTACTACAAATAAGACAAAATAATTTTTTACTTATTTATTAGACCGATTTTTATCAGTTTGATTTTAATAATAAGTATGTATGTTCTCATGAAAACTTCTCCAATCGATTTCCACATTTATTTTATAATTCCAGTAAGAATAAATTAAAGTAAAATTAGTATAAGCGTCTAAATTTAAATTTAAGTTTGAGTTAGGTCTAAATTAAAATTGGAAGTGTCGAAAAAGTAATTAGTGAAATATTTCTATATCGTCCTGCCACAATCTTCTTTAAAAATACATTCAAATACAGTTTAAATATAGCAACCAACGAAATTAAATGGACAATTAATCAAAATTAACAATGATTTTAGTAGTCCATCTTAATGTTGCCAAAGTAATTAGAAATATATTGAGAAAACTTTTGGTTACTAATAAAATCTAAATTCAAAACAAAACAAACAATGAAAGAACTTTAACCTCCGAACAAAGTTCACTGCTCTTTGATATTAGTTACTATAATTCTTATCAGATAAACGGAACACTATAGTGTATGTACTAGACAGCAACTACAAAATAATTTTGTCGGCACTTAATACATATAGGAACATTAACAACAATGCAATTATAAGATGCCGCATTAATCCAATGTTGTTTGTTAACTACTTAATTTTAATTTCATTCACCGTACATAATATGTATATGTACATGCTAGTTAAATAGAACGACTACTAATTAAAATGTTGAGAGAATTCGTTGATTACATATTATATTTAAGGGTCTGCCCGAATAGTGAAGTAAACATTCTCTCGTCGTAATTTTTAACATAAAATGTGTGAAATAAAACATTGCCTATTTCACAACAATCTGATGTTAAACACTTAAGGCTGATATATGGGCAGAAGGATGACATAGACAAAACATATTGAAACAAAGCGCAACCAAATAAAAATATAATTTTTCAAAAATGTACTGGTGAATGAAATAAAATAGAAATTATCATTGGACAATAAAGAGATACTATACAAAGAGATATTAATGCCGATATGGACATACGGTATCTACTATGGGGTTCCACCAGTGCATCAAATACAAAAACTCTGCAACGGACTTCGCAGTATTACAAATGCTCCGTATATTCGAAATACTAGCAGACATGCTGACCTGGGTATTAAACCAGATAAAAATAAGATTCTCTATAAACACTTACAATTAGTATTTTTACTCTTCCTTCCACATTTTTTGATTGGATTTTGTAATTCACGGTAACACTTTATCTATAAGTCGTTTTAGTTAATGTAGAAAATGTTCTAGTTATAAATAAGTGAGTAAAACACTAAAAATGTCTAAACTAGATGATCAGCAAAAGTGTTATTTTCACGAATTGCAAGGAACTGTCAATGGGTGACAATTAGTGGTAAAATAGGACGTGAGAAATCATATGTTGCCGATTTTATAAAAAAATTAAAAACTGCGGAGAATACGGAACAATCCCAAGGATCAGAAAAAAAAAACAACAATAGTGGATGATAAATTTCTGGTTTTTGGTACCAAGCGAAACCAAATTAGACCGTTTCCAAAACTGAAAACAGATGTTGCTGCAGAAACCATTTCTGACGAGCAAGTTTAAACAATACATATCGCAGATGGACGATTATTTGTGCGTAGAAAACCCGCAGAACGCCTCAGCAATGTCTGCATTGAACAGTTGCTATTTAGCAAGAACAGCATTGTTTATCGTAACTTATAACAACTTGCATAGCTACTTTGTTGAATTATTAATATATAACCGCATGCAGGCGTCTTGTTTATGTCGATACACCTTTTCTTGTTGCATAAATGCTCCAGATACATATACTTATAAGAAATACTAATTTTTTTTTGACAAATTTACAAAGCTCATTTATAGAAGTTCAATATGCAACTATACATTCTATTCGCTTTATTTAAAGCATTAAAATGCATTAAATAAAGCGAATAGACTAAAAATTCCACCTGATTTCAGGAATGAAATCATATACGTTTCCGAAATTATATTCAAATTATGATTGTAATTGTCAAGTACTGAGATAATCAAGATTGGTTAATTTTCAATTTTTTTCTCACGTGGCAAGATAGCCGACGTACTTACATTTTTGGGAATGTTCGAGTGGAAATCTTCCAAATTGGTCGAGGTTGATATACTTTAAAATCTGTGGAATTTCTCTAAATACGTTAATGATAATTAAGATAATATTTTTAACTTGGTCATTAGGTTTTGTAATTCTATATAAAACTATTAGACAAAGATAATCGAGTTTGAAAGCGAAGGTTCTATTATTCATGCAGTGCTTTGATAATCCTACAATTATTTCTGGAAATTATAAACCCGGCACCGCATTTACCGTCTTTAAATAATTATTATGTACTTACATTTATTTGCGTTTTTAATAAAAGCTCTAAATTTAAATCTAAAAATAGACAAAAAAAACAATTTATCAATACAAAAAATCGTAATGGACTGGAACATAAAAGATATTGACTAAGAGTAGTTCTTTATGTGTACACTATTTACAAGGCAGAGTTATATAATTATATGCAAATTAAATTAATGTAGGATGTAATAGTTTCCAGTTTTCGGAAATTTGGTTTCAATGTGTAGTTATAGACAATGATGTTACCAAAAATGAATAAAAATGAAACGCTTAGCTGTGTGATAATTTCGCAGAATCATCTTTATACATACATATATATAAAATTATCTTATCAATACATATTTAAAAACTAAACAAACAATATTAAGAGTTCATATATCCACCACACACAGCTACACACAAGATTGATGATTGAGTTAAATTTTATTGCTTAACAAACAATAAAAATATGAATATGAATATGTACATAATTAAAATATTGTTTGAAATGTAATTGGACTACGATACTACGAGTACATGTTGTTTTTACATATACATATTGGGGTTTTAGGTTGCAAAACCGACCGATTGACGTAACACCATGAATATAAATAAATATTTATAAAAATAAAACAAAATAAATGTCAACGGTGGGAAGTGGGAATGGATATATGCGGGCAAGTTGTATAGGTATGATGGGTTATGTAAGGACCAAATTGTTGATTACATTGCAATTTATAAAAATAGAAAATTTAATCTCCTATTACAGCCATGCATTTTAAACATAATGAGATGTATGTCCAGATTGAATTCCAATACATTCTTTTTCTCTCATGCCGTAATTCGCTTACTATTAATTTCACGGAGTAGGTACATATATATTCATATAGATTATTTGTCCACCACATTTAACTTGGTAACTTTCCAACCATCTTAATGCTATTAAAAAGTAATAAAAATGTACCAAAATCCCGAAAATTGCAGAAATTAATAAAACTAAATTCAAATTTTGAAATTTGTCATGTTCGAGAATGCTGAAGCTCAACGAACATTGCTTTAGAAAATTTTTAAATTCATATACACAGTTATAATGTTGTCACTTTTAGTGTTAATAATTACGTTGTCTCAAATTACTGTTGTTAAATTTGTATAAAAAAATGAGATACAAAAAAATGTTAATCAACACCAAAACTTGTATTAATAAACGGATGCAGCTATATATTCAATTTCAACAGTTTAATAGTTACTTTAATTAATATTGAAACAGTTATTTCGATTTTAACTAATTTTTCGCAGAAAAGATAAAATCTTTACCTTAAATTTTTATTAACTTTGGATATTCTAAAATACTTACACATACTTTAAATTTGAGTATTATTTGAAAGTAATTTGATATTTCTAATCCAACATTTAAAAAATTTACTTAATTCATTTCAAATCCAAAACATATTTTTGTTTTCGATTTTTATATTTTATAATATTATTCAAACTCTCATCAAATAAAGGCGTTGCCACATGACAAAAATATCGACGAAAGCCTGGGACCGATTTCTTCATTTATGATTAAATGATTGCATATTTTTGGCTAAAATTATTGAGAAAATATATGAAATAACACCAATTAGTGATTAAAATCATAAATTTATAATAATATAACGATTTTAATTGAATAATAAGAGTTTTTCGATTCTGTCGGTCCGACAACCGATTTTTTACGTAAATGGTATAAATTTTTTCGGTTCCGAACGCTTCCCAATAAAAATTTTGTCGGTTCCGAACGCATCAAATATAACCGATATTTATTTTCGTTGTGAGTATAACCTCACTTCGGGATAATTTTATTTTGTTTACAAACGCAGCTGTCAATCTGTAACAATTGGTAATAATTTGATAAATTATATAAACTAAATATCAAAAACTCATGACAAAAAAAAAACAAAAAAAACAAAAAAAATTGTTGTAAAAATCGGTCGGATTATTGTTTTGCTCATGTGGCGTGTCTTATCATATTTTCTACCGAATCGGTCGGAAAGACAACTGCATGTGGCATTGCCTTAAATCGAATGGCTATGATAGAGGTTGAAGTTTAAATATACATAATTACATACTTGCAATTTGCAAATATATAATCTGATTGTGAAATATTGATTAACTTAAATTTTTCATTATCGGTTGCCTCTAAAAATCTAATTTTATATTTTACTCGAATTCTATAAACAAATTTTCTGTTAGAAAATGTTAGAGGGTGTCTTCTAAATAGGTAAGTATGTACAATAAATCCAGAGCCTAAATAATAACCATAACTTTTAATGGATCTGATTCTTCATTATGACTGTGCTGCTGTTGATCGATGAGATGTTTATATGTCAACGAAGAATCTATAATCAAATGTTTTATCAATATTGTATGGTATTGTTGGCAAGTACTTATGTATTACGCACAAAAAGGAGGAATGATACACAAAATAGTACAAAATATTGCGATTGGAGCAAGAAATGCTTCTAGTCGTACGCCATAATTCACTCTCTGGCCCTTTCAATTTCCAAACATCTCACAGGATTGAACCAAGTTATAATGATATTGATTAACAGAGGTTACATTTCATATACAAGAGTACTTTTCTTCATATTTTATTGTGCATTGTTGTGAATTTTTCGTTCATAATTCAATAGAGGTGTTTTAGTTGCAGTTGGTAAAAATATGTTTAGCCAGGCGTTGGAAACTCCATCATAATTAGAATGAGTTGTAAGGTTCAGTTGATCATATTCTATCAAACCACTGCTATCGTAATTATTTATATACCACCAAATGCTAAATTGAAAATATTTTTATTCAGTATTTACTGAGTTTATTTCTAAATTTAAACGATTTTACCATGCAAATAGCGCAGTGGTTAAAGCTGTGACGTTTGGATCGGGAGGTACCGGGTTCGAATCCCAACAGAGGCGGGATGCAAAAAGGATTTTTCATCTCCCGATTACGATCGGTGATTAAATTGAAAACATAGGGTAATTACCCTTGGTATTACCCTATCTATGACCCTCTGTTGGAATGTAGAACTCATGGGCCGACCCATCGTCTAGCAAAAAAAAAAAAATTAACGAGTGAATTTAATAATTATCGTATACAATCTTTATTATTATTGCTGGTGATTTCAACCAACCAAATATTGAATGGATTCAATTTGATGAATGTAGTTTGGTATTACCTATATAAATGATCTTTCATCTACTGAGTGATATTTTGTAGATACATCAAATAAATAATATAAAAAATAATAGAAATATGTAGATACATATTTAGATGTAGTTTTATCAGAATTTCAAGATAGTTTTTTATGGAATATTGTGCCCTATTTGTTAGTATATGTACTACGTACGTATTAACCATAAAGCTATAGATTTTCATTTTAAAGTTATTTCTATTTCCGATACTATTCTCAATCCTGTATCTGGATTATGTATATTTTAGAATCATTTTTATGACTAAGTGATTTTTTAGCTAATCATGATTGGTCGAAAAATATGGCAATGAATATTTTATATTTATGATATGATTTATGGAATTTTGTTTTAAAGTTTTGATGCATTCTTTCCTTAGAACTACTTGAAAACGCTATATTATCCACCTCATTTCACAAAGGAACTAGTAAAATTGTAAAGTAAAAAAACTTGACTTAAGTGAAATTTAAAAAAAAATCACAAAAACTGAAACATTGGTATCGCAAAAACTTTTTTATGGTTAAAAATAGAGTGGCTTATAAAGAATAGTACCTATTCCTATTCAATATTATGCAAGCCAAATTTTAATTGCAACGTACCACTACCCACTTTAAATATTATATAACTGATAAACATTTTGAAACTACTACTTTGTTTAGTTAACAACTATTCAGTTTAACCATTGAATAATTACATATAAAAGGTGACACTTCCAAATTAGCAGCGACATATGAGCATGGCGTCAACAATCTTTACTAAATTATATTAAAGTGTCTTTGCTTTTTTAATTATTGCTAGGTTCCTGTGATACGAAAAACCATATAAAAAAAAATATTTTTTCATTTCTTACTACTTTACGTATACTCAAACCTTTAATTTCAATTTATCTAAGATACCTCTGCTGGCAGCGCTATAACAATTTATTTTTTTTAGTGTCATTTCTATATGTAATTATTCAATGGTTTAACATTCCAATCAAAAAATATTTAAATTTGATTTCTAAGAAATAAGGCGCTGAGGTCGGGGGGCACACATGTCTCGTAAACCTAAATTGCACGAACATGTTTTCCAAGAATACCACCACAGTATCCTTTGCTTGTAGGAGGCGACTAAACGGTTGGATCGCTGGACTGACGACCCACATCCGTAAAAAAGCAATCTGTTTATAAAGTCAATAAAAAGAAAAATGGATACCGCCAAAACAAAACCGGACCCCCGCTCAAATACCCGAACACGAGATTTAGGATCGGCACGTGGAACGTGCAGTCACTTAAGAAACCAGGAGCGTTAGAGGGCCTAATCACATGCATGAAGGAGTAAAGACCATGTGTCCTAGTGCTATACGTTGTTATACAGTGGAGATGACGTCGGAATTCTTGGAGCTGGATTTCTTCTTGGGCCGCAGGTAAAAAAAGCTGTTTTGGATTTTCAAGCAGTCAATAACCGATTGTGTAAGCTTCGCTTGCGCATGAAGTTAGCTAACCTGTCGATAATTTGTGTACATGCGCCCACAGAAGTCAGCCAGCCCCAAGATAAAGACTAATTTAATGACTTGGATGATCTGATGGGATCTATACCCGAACACGATGTTAGAATGGTAATTGGGGACTTTAATGCTAGAGCTGGCAGAAATCAGGCCGACTTGTGTGACAACATAGGTCCGTACTCCCGACACGAAACTGCGACCGATAATGGTGAGAGAATGATGTACTTTGCAATTGCTCACGATCTTAGAGTAGCAAGCACATTTTCATTACACAAACAGATACATTTAGAAACATGGATCCATCCTCGCAAAACTTCCCGCAGCCAAATTGACCACGTGTTAATTTCAAAAGGGCGAGCTCGGGTTGTGGAGGATGTGAGAACTTATCGGTCAGCAACCAAATACGTAGACAGTGATCATTATTTGGTCGTTGCAAAGCTACGGTGGAAGTTTTCGTACAAGTCTGGGAACACAGCGAAACGTATGGAACGTTTCGACTGTGAAGGTCTGATAAATGAAGATCAAAAGAAACGATATCAGGATCTTGTCAGCGACAACATTGAAGGAGCTAATTACCAGTCTGACTGTGTGAACTCTATCTGAGAGGCACTGAAAACTTCGGTTGTCAGTGCTGCTCAAGAGACTTTAGGTATAGTGAAAGTCAGACCCAATGATTGGTTTGATGACGACTGTCTTCTTGCAATTGAGCAACAAAATATAGCCCATAGTGAAGTGCGACAACGTCTCACAATCGCGAGGAAAAAATGGCTGCTCTTACTAGGAGGGCAGCTAAGCGGATTTGTAGACGGAAAGAGCGAGAATGGTGGAAGGCCGAGGTTCTGAAAGTACAAGAACTCAGCAATGAGCGCAGTTCACGAAATTTCTTTAAAGGAATTACTGGATTGCACCATGCTTTCAAGCCTGCGGCAACTGCTATTCGGGACCGGGATGGAAATCTCTGTGTCAACATCGACGCAGTACTCGACACATGGAATGGACACTTTACCGACCTGCTTGGTGTTCATCATGCGTCACAGACTGTAGTTGAGCCACCTCAAATACAGACTGCGGAGATGTGCATTGAGGAACCATCCCAAGAGGAATTCACTAAGGCCATGCAGAGATTGAAACGAAACCTCTCACCTGGAGTGGACTGCATTAATTCGGACCTCTTGATATTCGGAGGGGATACTTTGTGGAACTGTCTTTTCGACCTTATTCGATTAGTATGGCGAATCGAAGTTATGCCTGATGAATGGAAAGTGGCCGCGATATACCCCATCTTCAAGAAGGGAGACCGCTTGAAGTGTGAGAATTATCGAGGTATAGCTCTCCTTTGCACAGCATACAAGTTACTGTCATACATTGTATTGGATAGAATCACTCCTCTAGCGGAGGGCTTGGTTGGTGACTATCAAGGAAGATTTCGTCCGAATCGATCAGTCAATGATCAGGTCTTTTCGCTGAGGATGATTCTATCTAAATATTATGAGACTTTCAGCTCCGTACATCAGATGTTCCTGGATTTCCGGCAGGCCTATGACTCGATCAACCGAGAGAGTTTGTGGTCTGCCCTGGAATACCTAGGAGTGCCAACAAAATTGGTACGACTGTGCAGGATGACAGTGACGCAGTCTCAATGCTGTGTTAAAGTTGAGAACAGGCTATCGACAATTTTTGCAGTTAACTCGGGTGTTCGGCAGGATGCTCTGTCCCCGATACTCTTTAATCTCATGTTGGAGTACATCTTTCGTAAAACTGAAATCCCTGAGCGCAACATCTTATATCGCCAGTCCAATCAGGTGCTTGCATATGCAGGTGACATATGCGTGATTGGACTGAATTACAGGGAGTGAAAGAAATACTTCATCCGCTTGTAGAGTTTTCAGCTTCAGTTGGACTTCAGATCAATGAGTCCAAAACAAAATACCTGATCTCTTGTTATAGGGACAATGGCACACCAGATTTTAGTAGTGGCCACCACGCGTTTGAGGGAGTGAGGAGGTTCAAATATCTAGGTTCTCTTATCACTCACGATAGCAGTGTGGGTGAGGATATTAAAGTGCGGCTGGCAGCTGGTAGTCGTGCTTTATAGCCTCTAAAGGCCACTGCTAAAATCTAAACACTTATCAAGTGCCGTGAGGCTGAAGCTTTACAAAGCGTTGATCAGGCCCGTTGTTATGTTTGGTAGTGAAAGTTGGGCGCTGACGGATGAGTACGAGAGATGGCTCCTTACATTTGAGAGAAGAATCATGCGTGTGATTTACGGCCCAAAATGCGAAATAGATGGTACATACCGAGCTCTGTATAATTTCGATCAGAGATCTGATGAAGATCCCCGATATTGTACATGAAGTAAGATCTCAACGAGTGCGCTGGCTCGGTCACGTTCTGCATGCTGATCCGGAACGAATTGTGCAGCGATCTCTGAAAGGAGAGCCACCATATGGTAGGCGCAGAGGTCGTTGCAGGTGACGATGGCTCCAGATGTAGAGAACGACTTGGCCTCTTCAGATTGTCTTAGACAGTAAGGGGCCAGTAATGGCCTTTTATACTGTTTATTATTATTTCTAAGAAAAATACAGGTAATTTGGTTTTATATAAAATTATTTTTATTCATAATTATTTGTGAAGATCAAAAAATAAAAAAAACAATTTATAATATTCCAATTATTTAGGTTTAAATTAAAATTAGGCAAAAAAATATTAGAAATCAAATTAATATGATGTTTCCTTTTGCTTTCAGAACCTCAGAAACATGCAGCGTCTTTTCCCTTTTTAAGGAATTTCTTGTTTTAAGCACGCCCATATATTCTCAATTACATTGAGATCAGGGCTCCTAGGCGGCCATTCTAAAAAAGATTGATCCTAATCTTTAGACTCGTTCTGCCTTTATGAATTGGAGCATTATCTTGCGGCAGTATAAAATGTTCGCCAATCACCCTTCATCATACCACTAATCACATACCACATCACTCAGAAGGTCCATATAACGGCTTTGGCTAATTTTCCCTCTTAGTAAAATAATCGGACAACACATGTCATACGATAAGCATTGTCATATCATAAGTGGCCTCCACAAGAATGATGTATTGATGCGACAACTGGACGTTTTAATTCCTTTGAAGGTTTCGAATAAAATAATTGTCCTGCCCAGGTTCCATCAAGCAAGAAAATCGACTGATTCGTTCAAAAAATATAAAAATATTCCTCCAAAAAACTACAACGAAATATTAAGAAGTTCCCGAGTGTACTTTATGAATAAATGGGTAGATATGGCTTTTTCTGAGTGTTGAATATTTTTATTCTTCTGTTCCTTTAATCTCCTGTACATGGTTGGTTTGCTGCCTATTTCTAGAAGAATTTCTTTAGCTCTGGATGTTTTCTTGCTCGATTTGAGTCTCTTCCATCGACATTTTATTTTGTTTTTTATTGCCGAAATTCAATTTTTGTCTAACATTATCAGCGGCCTATGATGTTCTCACAACATTAAATTCAACTTTGTATACAGTTTTACTGACTAACTCACATTTTATTGAATAATTAACTAATTAGAAACTATATAGATTCATTTTAGGATCAATAAAATTTAAATAGCGGATATAACAATTATGAAAAATGATGATTTTTGATCTGCTCAAATAATTATGAAGAAATAGTGTGCACAAATAATTGTATATCAAACTAATTTAGCTGTATTTTATTCGACAAATAAAATTTATGTTTTTTGGTTTGGAATGTAAAGACGAATGATTAAATTAATTAAATTAAAATTATCAGCTTTAAAAAGTCCTTTATATACTTTAAAGTGGTTTGTGTTGCGTTGCAATAAATTTAGCTTGCACAAATAATTTTGAATAGGACAGTATATAAGAGCTATTGAATTTCAAATAAGTATGGATCCAAACATTTAAGAAATTTATTAGTTCGAAAAGATCGGGGTTGCCTTCGACTAGCTATGTACTTTGGGTTCATAACATCGGGAGAAAACACCATAGTATAAAAACTTAAAATTGTTTCAACTCGACTATATAGGCAAGGCTTATGTAATTTTAAGCGATCGAATTCATCGAAAGATCGGAAAAAAATACTATGGTATTTTCCTCTCGATGAAAAGAACGATGCTTGAAAACAAAAGATTCTGAGTGAAGTTGTTGAATATTTTAGATAAAACTATCAATGCAGTTTATAAATCTCAAGACTCTAACTTTAAGTTCAATTCAAGTCAAAAGACAGCTAACCTTCCGGTTCGATATGATGTTCAAAACATCCTGACATTAAATAAAAACAGCAACAAATTATTAATTCAGAAATCATTAAATATTTCAGTTTTCCTCACAGATCGAATAGAAATAACTTCTATCTCTAAGTTAGGTGACCGATCATTATAAACATATCATATTTTATCAACAATTCTAAACAGTTTGAAGCCAATATTGACAAGATACATAAATAAACTCTTTATCATTAAAAATAGCACATAAAGCAGTATAACTTCTTCAAAAGTAGATCAATATCAACCAATCATATTGAGTTTCAACACAAAACCGTTGACGGGTTTGAGCCGTATATAGAAAATGTTGATCATTATTGATGCTGGTAATGTCGTTTTTACAAAAACCATTGGACTTAGGTCAATATCAAATCATCGTCCAAACAGCCAACATGTTTGATTTTTCTAATAAATTAGTTGCTTGGGTGGAGTAGTATTTAACTGAACGCACGCAATATGTTAATCTAGAGGTTGTTAAGTCGGATAATATTAACGTTCTCTTCGGTGTGCTTACACCTTGGGCCACAGTTATTTTTAAATGATTTGATTATACACCGACAATTGAATTGCTTTAGAATCAAAATAAAGGCTCATAAGCGAATGATTTTTAAATTAGTGGGAGTAATTACTTAATATGCTAATATAATATTTAATATAAGATTTTATAATTTGAATGTTGAGCCTCTGTCGAACAGTGATATTTTGCTGCAGCTTTGTTTACGCCTGACGTTTTGAACACAACAATTGATAGCCTTGACATATTTGCGCATTTAAATGTTTATGCTCCTATAAATAATACAACTTAGAATAATAAAATCATGTTGATATCTGACTTTCTAACTATTTATTAATGTATATTAATAAAACTATTTTTTATTCCTTATTTTATTTTATTTTTATTTTTCTTCCTTTTTGTGATAATATTTTTTGTTTTTATATTTTAATTTTAAATATCGATTTCGGATGTCTCCTTCTTCAGTTTTTTAAAATTACTAACCTACTAATTGAAAATTATCATTAGTAATTTTAAAAAACTGAAGAAGGAGACATCCGAAATCGATATTTAAAATTAAAATATAAAAACAAAAAATATTATCACAAAAAGGAAGAAAAATAAAAATAAAATAAAATAAGGAATAAAAAATAGTTGTATTAATATACATTAATTAAACAGTGATAAAAGTACACAAAAATAATAAAAAATGGATATCCATAACCCAACTAACTATTTCGCTCAATTAATTTTAAGATTGGGAACTTTAAAAATTTCTGTGATGTTTTTAATTTCGGAATGACTCAAAAAAATTCTGAAGAACATTTTTAAAACTCGAACTATGGAAAATATGATTCGAATCGTAAGTTTATATTGTTTTATTTGTACCTATTATTTCTATCTGCAATATTTGATTTAAAATTTATGTATTTTCATATTTATAGTTTTTTTATATAAAATGTTAAATTTTTATGTAAAATATTAGTGCTGAAAATCCTGTATATTGTAAATAAAAAAATTATTGAGAAATAATAAATACTGAAACTACAAACTGAACAAAAAAAGTATATGGCATCATAACTGAAAACTGTACATTTTAAAAGAAATATGTATACATAAATAGTAGATTTGTATATATGTTTTTGGGGGGAAAAGGTATTTATTATCAATTAAACCTTATACATATATTATTTATCCTGCATTTGAAAAACTAATCAATTGATATTTCTTAAAGTTTGCGACCTCTTAACACGAAGATAGCTTACAGTTCGATGTTTTTGGTTTTGATAGTTTTGTTATATAAAATGTTGCAGCGAATTATGATTTTGGACTTTGGTAAATATCTCTTTCCTCATCTTAAATTTTTAAAGTTCATTTAAACCATAAAAAAATTCTAAATGGGAGGTTAACTGATAATGTTTTTACAAATTTCTGTTAAAGTCGAAGTCTTGAACCTAGAAATGTTAGCTTACAAAAAATATTTTATCAACATGGAAATCATTGAGGATGATTTGTTTAATATAAGCCAATTTTACAGTCACTACAGGTATATCGAAGAAACAAAACCATACATCAACCATACACCACTACCACTAACTATCATAATATTCATTCATTCGCCCGACAAGATCAAAAATGTAATGTTAAAAAGTATAAAACACTATTATGTTTGTATGTATGTAACAGAAATGATGTTTAAGAAATAGAATATGTATGTACATATGTACATATAAAAATGATTCATTAAAAATTAAACAAAAAGAAAAAAATCAATTTGTTTGCTGTTTATTTTTTTAAATTTTCCTGTCTATAAAAATTTGCCTTGCGTGCTAGTTTTCTAGTTCACCGTAAATAATGAAGTTACCTTTTTAATACTTTTGAACTATGTACATACATATATATTGTATTAAATTTGGGTCAAAAATATGCATATGCGGTACAGGCTGCAATGACGCCATATTATAAAGACATGATGGACAAATAAAGTACTTATAATCATAATATGTATAACTATTGTGTCCTGCTAAAGTTTCTATTGTTCGACGACACACTCGTATGTACGCACATGCAAATAAATACATATTACAATATGTATTGTACTTATATAGTATTAACTAGAAACTATTAAATACTATACTATATGTTTATTACTCGGCCTATCAATTTTATTGTTTCAATAATAAATTAGTTATGCGGCTGCATATAACGCACAGATACAATGTGCGATGCAATTTGAATACAAATCACAACAATATTTAGTATAACACACCAGTCCACATATATTTATTTCAGAAGTAGAAGATGAATCTAAACATAATTGAATAATAACTGTGAGATAAATATTATATGTGCTCGGTCAAGTCAAGACAGGAGATTGTCTGGAGTTGAATACGATTAAAGGTCATTAGATACTAATTCGCCTTGCTATTGCTACACCTCATTTAAAAATAAAAATCTTTTTGTTTCGTTTTATCCTTAAGTATATACAATGTGTACATTACACATACATACTGATATAATGTAGCGATTTAAAAATTCACCAGAATATTTAAGATTTGTAATGAAAATTGCACAATTCTTAGTGTCTGTATTCGTACAAAGCAAAACTGTTTGCTTATTTAGTTTTAGCATTTATAATAATTTCTTAATAAAAATCAAATAGGGTCATGTATGTACATATATAAGAAATGATTATACATAATCACACATAAATATTAACGATAAAGATAACAATAGAATGGAATAATATAATAACAAGTTTAATTTTGATAAACAAATACCCTGTGCTCATAATGTAGTATATGCCCTATCGTTATATAAACTGGACTATACTAACGTAATTATATATTCAAAACTTTTTAATCTACAAATATTGACCTATGGCAAGTGAATCATTCCTCGTTTATGTACGTATACGGTGGTATAGTGTGTAGCAAAAATTAATCAGTTTGGCTATTCCATGTGCCAACTTCCTCTATATAGGTCATTATAATATGTATTTTGAATGTCATGTCATTTCTCATTTTTTTATTATTTTCGTTAATTAATCAACATTCAATTATAGGTATTAGGAATGGTAATTACGGCTCATTATGTGTTATATATTATAATATAGAACAAAACTGAATAACATATTTTTACATATTCATGTGCGATTCGGACAAATGATATTGTCATTACATATACAAGACAACCGTAGCGGCATACACATAATCACTGGGAAATTGATTTTCGATTTAAAATATTTGTATTAATACAAATAATGTTATCTAATTACTATCTGCTAACGGTTTAGACACGTTTTCTTAATTGCCTACACTAATTTGCCTACTACGTATTTAATCTGAATTGATCAGTTTCGGATTTAATTGTGCACTGGATCTTATCGATGCTAAGTTACATTCTATGTTGACTAGCTATCCTCGGCGAAAATGACGTCATCGGCTACCGGAAAAACCTCATACACCCAAATTATTATAGTCTATCACTATCATAATTTTTGACAGATCCGTACAAATAAATTATGTCATTGTGTTGTGGTGGGCCGAGCAATAGAAAAAAATGTATATACATATAAAATGGCGGATGGATCGGAATTTTATTATGTTTTTGGCAGGATGATACTATATATATATATATATACATATATATACATATACATATATATATATACATATTTATATGAACACACACGATACACACTGAATTAATGTAAAATGAAATAATTAAAAGATAAAACAATTTTAATGTAAAATGAAATAATTAAAAGATAAAACAATTAAAAGTCCGAATATAAACTTAAATCCAATTTTTTTATTTAACTTTTCATAAACTATCTCATTCTCTGCCTAAAGGAACGGGCATTTTCCTCAATAACTTCGTTTAAATGTTGATGAATTTCTGGTTCCGGTTCTTCCAGAGTTAACCAATCTATGATGATATTATCGTTTGCGGTAATACAATAATATATATACAACCACGGTCTTTACGCAATTTTCAATTTGAGGTTTCAAAAAAAAAAACATATAACGTGGGGAAAAGGCATTTGAGGTGGAGAGATTTATTACATATTTCAGACGGCATAATAAAAAATTGTGAATGTAGGGGAATAATTATCAAACAAATGTCAAAAATTTAATTCACTCTTTTTTATCACAGGTTTCGGACACAGTCTAAGTAATACAACAATTATTGTTATATGTTTTGTATTGTATTGTAGACATCCAAATCATACATTGTGACGATTATGACTAACGTAAAACTCAATCACATCAATATACTTAGTGTTGTTAGGCTGGTGGTTAGAGTTGCAGGTACAGAGATCGATTTTTCGATCCTCACCAGGGCAATTGTAGTTTTTATTATAAATCTTTATTTGAGTCGACGACCGCGGTTGATGATGGGTTGTGTTGCAAAGTCAGAATTCACCATTATCCTTCAGTAAAACACTACAATATCCAAGCAACGCGCGGCAAGAGAGAGAGAGAGAGAATGTAATTAATGTACAATGTAATTAATGTACAATGTAATTAATGTACAAATTGCAATGATTATTACGTCACAGATTACTCTCGAATAAATACACGCATACTTGGACAGTTTTCTTGCAACGACGCAATATTGAAAGTTCGAGAGTTGTATTGAACAAGTATATACAGTGGCGGGCAGAGAATTAGAAACGGTAATATACTAGAAATAATAATATTTTGTAAGATTGATTTTATCTGCAATTTTAACTAAATAGTACCGTATTAGTTTATAAATTTTATGGTTGTTATCTCTAGTTAGCTTAGATAGTTTTTTCCAGTTATGTGTATTGTGTGGGATGATAAAATTTACAGGACTATTGTTTCATTCCAAATATATTTTTAAACAGTGTGGACATGGAATTAGAAACGCCGGAATAGAAATGTAGTGTGAATATTAATTTAAAGGTAGGCAATTAAAAAATATATAAATGTTGGTCTTATTTATTCTTATTTGGGTTGCACGGCATAAATTTAATCATAAAATGGATAGAAATAAAAGCTGCACGCCGAAAATGCAGAAGCTTATTGAAGCAAAGTATTTTAGGCCAAATTAGTCAATGTCAGCCATCGCAGCAGAGTTGGGGTGTTCAAAGAAAATAGTTCATGGTGCTATTAATAGATATAATGAGACTGGCACCTTCGAAAATAGACCAAGAAATTTTCCAGCCCGGAAAACTACCCAAAGAGAACATAAAATGATACTAGAATCTGGATGGCGTGGATACATTGCGCAAAGAAAGCCAGGTGTTTGAAAAAAAAATTAAAGCGTAGACTTCAATTTGCTAAAACTCACCTACGCAAGTCATTGGCGTTTTGGAAACGAGCACTTTGGTGATGAATGGAAATTTAATATGACCGGGGCGGACGGGAAAGTGTACGTGAGACGCCCAAAAAATTCAGAATGGAGTACATACATGGAGATAGAATAAACGGCCGAATGAACCAACACATGTATAAAGGCGTCATTGAAAATGTGATGGAGCCTTATTGCTTTGAACACATGCCAATTACATGTGTTTTCCAGCAGGATAACGATCCAAAACACAAATCACACCTAGCAACGCGTTGGTTTGCGGATAACAAAATTGATGTTCTCGATTGGCCAACACAAAGACCGGATGTTAATCCCATAGAAAACTTATGGGATATATGTCGGATATTTACCCAAACTATTTACATCCAACCGTAAGCTAAAAATATTTTAACTTGAAAGTGGGGAAATGGATGAATTGTTTTGGTTATGTTATGGATGAACTTTTTTGGTGATTTTATTGGTTTAGAGCTCGGATGTAAATAGCTAGGGTATATATCCGACCCCGCGAACTCACGTTTAGTGATTGAGTTTTTATAGCTTCGATCATTGTGGTGTTGACTATATGTAATAACATAAAACCGGCAGTTAGTTGACATAAAACCCACAACAGATGTGCTTAAAAATTACCTTTTTATACTTATAAAAGCAATAAAAAATTACATGCAGAAAGATTTACTCAAACTTTTCACAAACCAAATATAGAGTAATAAACAGATATTTCACCTTTTCAAAGTAAAATAATATTTAGTATAACGGAAATAGAACAAAGTACCAAGTAAATTTTCCTATTATCTAACAAGCTCATTCCATTTAATAACAAATTTACCTATAAATTTGGTAATAAAAATTTGAAATATGTTAGTATGTTGGCACCTTCGAAAATAGACCAAGAAATTTTCCAGCCCGGAAAACTACCCAAAGAGAACATAAAATGATACTAGAATCTGGATGGCGTGGATGCATTGCGCAAAGAAAGCCAGGTGTTTGAAAAAAAAATTAAAGCGTAGACTTCAATTTGCTAAAACTCACCTACGCAAGTCATTGGCGTTTTGGAAACGAGCACTTTGGTGATGAATGGAAATTTAATATGACCGGGGCGCACGGGAAAGTGTACGTGATACGCCCAAAAAATTCAGAATGGAGTACATACACTATTAAGACTATTAAACATGGAGATAGAATAAACGGCCGAATGAACCAACACATGT
This sequence comes from Tipula unca, assembly GCA_951394425.1. Lineage (NCBI taxonomy): Eukaryota > Metazoa > Arthropoda > Insecta > Diptera > Tipulidae > Tipula > Tipula unca. Next base: position 116,913,785 of record OX596381.1, read on the forward strand.
ATAAAGGCGTCATTGAAAATGTGATGGAGCCTTATTGCTTTGAACACATGCCAATTACATGTGTTTTCCAGCAGGATAACGATCCAAAACACAAATCACACCTACCAACGCGTTGGTTTGCGGATAACAAAATTGATGTTCTCGATTGGCCAACACAAAGACCGGATGTTAATCCCATAGAAAACTTATGGGATATATGTCGGATATTTACCCAAACTATTTACATCCAACCGTAAGCTAAAAATATTTTAACTTGAAAGTGGGGAAATGGATGAATTGTTTTGGTTATGTTATGGATGAACTTTTTTGGTGATTTTATTGGTTTAGAGCTCGGATGTAAATAGCTAGGGTATATATCCGACCCCGCGAACTCACGTTTAGTGATTGAGTTTTTATAGCTTCGATCATTGTGGTGTTGACTATATGTAATAACATAAAACCGGCAGTTAGTTGACATAAAACCCACAACAGATGTGCTTAAAAATTACCTTTTTATACTTATAAAAGCAATAAAAAATTACATGCAGAAAGATTTACTCAAACTTTTCACAAACCAAATATAGAGTAATAAACAGATATTTCACCTTTTCAAAGTAAAATAATATTTAGTATAACGGAAATAGAACAAAGTACCAAGTAAATTTTCCTATTATCTAACAAGCTCATTCCATTTAATAACAAATTTACCTATAAATTTGGTAATAAAAATTTGATATATGTTAGTATGTTGGCACCTTCGAAAATAGACCAAGAAATTTTCCAGCCCGGAAAACTACCCAAAGAGAACATAAAATGATACTAGAATCTGGATGGCGTGGATGCATTGCGCAAAGAAAGCCAGGTGTTTGAAAAAAAAATTAAAGCGTAGACTTCAATTTGCTAAAACTCACCTACGCAAGTCATTGGCGTTTTGGAAACGAGCACTTTGGTGATGAATGGAAATTTAATATGACCGGGGCGCACGGGAAAGTGTACGTGATACGCCCAAAAAATTCAGAATGGAGTACATACACTATTAAGACTATTAAACATGGAGATAGAATAAACGGCCGAATGAACCAACACATGTATAAAGGCGTCATTGAAAATGTGATGGAGCCTTATTGCTTTGAACACATGCCAATTACATGTGTTTTCCAGCAGGATAATGATCCAAAACACAAATCACACCTAGCAACGCGTTGGTTTGCGGATAACAAAATTGATGTTCTCGATTGGCCAACACAAAGACCGGATGTTAATCCCATAGAAAACTTATGGGATATATGTCGGATATTTACCCAAACTATTTACATCCAACCGTAAGCTAAAAATATTTTAACTTGAAAGTGGGGAAATGGATGAATTGTTTTGGTTATGTTATGGATGAACTTTTTTGGTGATTTTATTGGTTTAGAGCTCGGGTGTAAATAGCTAGGGTATATATCGGACCCCGCGAACTCACGTTTAGTGATTGAGTTTTTATAGCTTCGATCATTGTGGTGTTGACTATGTAATAACATAAAACCGGCAGTTAGTTGACATAAAACCCACAACAGATGTGCTTAAAAATTACCTTTTTATACTTATAAAAGCAATAAAAAATTACATGCAGAAAGATTTACTCAAACTTTTCACAAACCAAATATAGAGTAATAAACAGATATTTCACCTTTTCAAAGTAAAATAATATTTAGTATAACGGAAATAGAACAAAGTACCAAGTAAATTTTCCTATTATCTAACAAGCTCATTCCATTTAATAACAAATTTACCTATAAATTTGGTAATAAAAATTTGAAATATGTTAGTATGTTGGCACCTTCGAAAATAGACCAAGAAATTTTCCAGCCCGGAAAACTACCCAAAGAGAACATAAAATGATACTAGAATCTGGATGGCGTGGATGCATTGCGCAAAGAAAGCCAGGTGTTTGAAAAAAAAATTAAAGCGTAGACTTCAATTTGCTAAAACTCACCTACGCAAGTCATTGGCGTTTTGGAAACGAGCACTTTGGTGATGAATGGAAATTTAATATGACCGGGGCGCACGGGAAAGTGTACGTGAGACGCCCAAAAAATTCAGAATGGAGTACATACACTATTAAGACTATTAAACATGGAGATAGAATAAACGGCAGAATGAACCAACACATGTATAAAGGCGTCATTGAAAATGTGATGGAGCCTTATTGCTTTGAACACATGCCAATTACATGTGTTTTCCAGCAGGATAACGATCCAAAACACAAATCACACCTAGCAACGCGTTGGTTTGCGGATAACAAAATTGATGTTCTTGATTGGCCAACACAAAGACCGGATCTTAATCCCATAGAAAACTTATGGGATATATGTCGGATATTTACCCAAACTATTTACATCCCACCGTAAGCTAAAAATATTTTAACTTGAAAGTGGGGAAATGGATGAATTGTTTTGGTTATGTTACGGATGAACTTTTTTGGTGATTTTATTGGTTTAGAGCTCGGATGTAAATAGCTAGGGTATATATCCGACCCCGCGAACTCACGTTTAGTGATCGAGTTTTTATAGCTTCGATCATTGTGGTGTTGACTATGTAATAACATAAAACCGGCAGTTAGTTGACATAAAACCCACAACAGATGTGCTTAAAAATTACCTTTTTATACTTATAAAAGCAATAAAAAATTACATGCAGAAAGATTTACTCAAACTTTTCACAAACCAAATATAGAGTAATAAACAGATATTTCACCTTTTCAAAGTAAAATAATATTTAGTATAACGGAAATAGAACAAAGTACCAAGTAAATTTTCCTATTATCTAACAAGCTCATTCCTGTTAATAACAAATTTACCTATAAATTTGGTAATAAAAATTTAAAATATGTTAGTATGTTGTGTTGATAATAAATAGAGATACCGAAAAATAAAATTAAACGGAAAATAAATAGTACAAGTGTACAAGTGATATATGTAGATAATAGCAGTGAAATTTATTTTGAAAGTGAAAGTGCAAAACGGAAACCAAATGTTGCAATCCGTTTGGTCAGCCGAAACACAACAGACATAGTAAAATCAATTTTAAACAAACACGCCCAGTAACACGATATATTGTTGGTATGGCGCGGGTCTAAGTATTACCTTAGTGCCGAGTATAATGAAAATTTGTAACATCTGCCATTTGAAATTAAGAAAAGATATGCCGAAAGAGTAGAAAGACCAGAAAATGTTGAGATGGTTGATGTTGGCACTCATCATCGTCAATATCATTAGCAACATTTTATTTTTTGGACAAAATGAATTTTATAAAGGAATTTTTTTCCGGTGGAGATAGCGGGCAGTACAAAAACAAAAAGAACTTCTACCAATTGCGTCAATACAAGGCAAGTCATGGTTTGTACAATTCAAGAGTACAGAAGAATGGCACGATCACTAGCAAAAAAAATTTGATTCAGTAAAAGTCATGAAGGGCTTGGTAACAACCACATCGCAGCCCGTCTATTTTCCAATTTTGATAGTTTTTATGATTCTAAATTAAAATAACTTGTAAATAAATTAACTTTATAGAATAAAACTGTATACGAAAAAGAAAAATATGAATTTTTTAGTTTTGAATTAATAATTGTACTGAAATGTTAAATTCCACCCTAACTTGTTATGACGTTTTAGTATATAACACTCGAACGCGTCGAGTCTCCATCATGTAAGATTGCTTATTGGAAAGGACTAGCTAAGGACAGGGAGTAGTTCGATTTTTCACCAAAAGACTATTTAAAACTGAAATTTAAAGGATAAGTATTGTATATTAACACCAAAGTTTAAAATTATTAACACTAAACTTCGCTTAATTCAAAGTATGTAAAATTGTATTTAAAATCTGACAAGAAATACTTAAGATACATGAATTTAAAGATGTCAACGTTCGAGTTTTCGACAAAAACAAATTATAACGGAACTTCGTGTATTTTGAACCCACCGAGTTTTTTCTCAAATTATATTTTTTTTTATCGAGACTAACCATCTTCCTGAATTTTAAAATAATTAGACACCTTGCCCTAATTTCGCGTGGAATGGCTGGAATATAAACGCAACCGGGGTTGCAGAATAAGATCATTCAACCAGTGGTGAGACAAAGTTGAACTAGTGAAATTGTAAAGAGGTTTAATTGCAAAATTGCTTACCAATCTTAGAAGAGTCCAAAATTCCTACAATATACTTACTACTTATAGTTTAGATTGTAAAGTTTTTCCTTTCATCTAATCTGATGTCAAGATAGGATTTAATCTCGTGTCAAATCTTAAAAATTAAGCTAGTATAAAGTTAAGTTTAGTTACTCTTTTCCAACTGCTTAATTTGGTTGGTTGACCTAAACTTTTTAACTCTACAGCATAAATTTTTTTAAATTTTCAATTTATAGTTTGGTTTGGTTCAAGACTATGGTTCAATAAAATTTCATTGGATTAATAGTTTTACTGGTTTGGTTCAAAATCACTTTCCGTCTTTGGCATATTGCACTAGATGTAAAGTAAATAGTATTGATAGTATAGTTTTGAAAAAGAATTCCACTCACTACCTGTAATTTTCAACGAATCCAAAATTTAAAATAAAAATGTTGCCTTCTTAAATAAATTATTAAATTTCTAAAATAGGTGAAACCCATAAAATATAAGAGTTAAAATACAGTCTATTATTTAGGCAAATAATACTGCAGTTGTTAAAGCATTTTCAAAAAATTTATAAAAGAAATTCCACAACAATTTCTTGCCAAAAATTTGTATACACAAATAATCAGAAATTCCATCGAAATCAAGTTACAAAATAACCTAATTCCCACAAAATTAAATTTGAAATTAAAATTCCAACACGTTGTATTTTTTTCCACGAAACGGGATACCTAATAGCAGAAAATTATCCAATGAAATTGAGTTACCGAAAATAGCTAGCTGTCTTTGTTATTTTACATTGTTTCTTTGGTGTTCCCAAATATTTCCACGCAGTGGTTTATGGTTTATCCTAAGTCTCATAGGCTTATATTTAAGCTCCAGAAATACTTGATGAGATGTAAATAAATCAAAATATGTTTCGTAATGCATATTTACATAGACTCATCCGGAGCGAGGAAACTTCATCAGTAATTTTTTAATCCAACTTGACAATCTGTCTTCTGTTCATTCATTCACCAGTTTTAATAACACTTAGCTCACGAGTTCTAAAACTACATTTAACTAAACTTAAAACTAATCAGCACACTAATTGATTCAATTCTAATCTACAGTAGCCAAAAATGCGAATTACGCATCCTGCTTCCACATTCAGCTGCTTCTATAATGATAAAACGACCATTTAGCAGGCAATGGCAACTATAAAGATAGTTACATTAAGTTACATTAATTATCAAGGAATAAATAAATCCAAAACCCCACCTGGACATGATCTGGTAAGCGAATAAATGCTTAAAAAAGTAAGTATGTATTAAATAAAATTTATTTATTTGTTTTCAATGCTATAATAAAAACTAATTAATTTTCTAAAACTTATCATCACAAATAAAGAACCATCCTACGGCAAATGGGGCAAACAGATATTGATACAGAAATTAGAAAGCGCAAATGGAAATTAATCTAACACACATTGAAGAAACCCGAAAGTGGCATTATCAGTATGGAATCCGCATCTGGCGGAAGACGGTGCTACCGGAAGCGATACAGCTTGGAAACATGGGACGAACTGAAACAAATTACCTTAAGTAGAGTCAGTCAGATGGTCCAGCCGAGTAAATACCCTCAGCGTCTAAAATCGGAGATAAAGAAAAAAAATGTGATGCCAGAAACGCTAATGAAATATAAATATTACTGGCACAGCAAATCTAGAATTTGGTTTCAATAATCAATCTACTCAGATAGTCAGATATAGCTTTTAATGACCGTAAAAATGACATTTTACTTTTTAACAACAAATAAATGGCAGATTGTTGCATGGATCCAATAAAATTTCTAAATATCCTAATTTGCGAACTATTAGTTCAATATTTTGATCAGTTGGCTTCAAATCATCAGCATTAAAATATATGGATGACACCCAGGGGGTCGACTCAAGTAAGCAGAAGAATCTATTGTTGCATAATTTTATTTTGAATTCATAATTGAAGCCGTAGTCTTCGAGTGATAATCGTACAATAATTTTTAATTGAAACTCCTCGCTCCAGAGAATTATTTTTCTCATCAAAATATTATTTCAATCAAAAACCTAAAGATTTGGTTCTGATGATAATCAAAACAAAATTAATACGCGGTATATTTGGATTATTTATTTCAAAGAACATCCGCATTATCTTGTAATGATTTCAAAGAACTTCTACCTTCAAAATGAGGTCATTATATAGTAGTGCGAAATTTGTTATTTAAATTGGAAGTAGGAAAAAATTGCATTCTCTCAGACAAAGAAAATATTAGGTAATAACTTAAACCATAGTTTATGTTGTCCTAAAATTCGTTAAGTACGTTAAGTACAAGGTCACCTGTAGATCAAAATAATCTGTCGTAAAACACATAGTTCATTTCACTTTACCCTGTACATATACATTTCTAAATACAGTACCCTCAAGCAAAATACATTTGATAGAAGGCGGCTAAGTAAATAAATTATATTCCCTCTCTAGATTCAACATAAATATATTTTGTACACATATAAGATTTTAGGAAAGAATATCCACCTATTACCCAAGTCGCACAATAACACAAGTTCAGAAAGTCATACAATAACACAAGTTCAGAATCCCACATATTACACAAATACTATACTTCTATACACACAAACAGATCAAAATATTAAAAAACTTGTTTCTGTATATTCTGAAATCTCAACAAGGATATCAGGTTTTCTCTTTCTTAATTCGTTTCATAGTTATTTAAATTTATAGTTAGTAGCTAATTGTATTTAATTTAAAAACTTGTAGTTTATTGAACTGGAGTACTTTTTCCGAAATTTAAGTAAATTCCAATAATTAAAACTAAGCCACTGTGGCACAAACAAAATTAAATTCGACCCAAATCAAAAATAAAACTTCGCATTGTAAACGCACTAAATAAAGTACACGCACACACATAAAATATCTTATAAGAATTAAGAATTCACAGCATCTTTCGGAAAAATTTTAATAAAAATGACGAAGTTTCGTATTTTATTTAATAATTCTATGTATGTATATTTATTTTATCATAATTAAATTTAGATCTACTTGTTACTTACTTATAAATATAAACTACAAAGAAATAAGATATAACACATTAATCTGTGTGTTAACATTTTCTTAATAAATCCAAAGAGCAACACAAAAATAAATCACAATAAAATTATAATTTTTCACTCATAGGTATTCACTTTATAATATATTTTCATACACTTTATTTATTTTTATACAAATTGAATTAACACAAAAGCTAAATTAATTAACAAGCGAAACAATAATAATAAATTAAATATTTATCCGTCAAATACAAACAATACACTCAACGTACGAAATTCAACTAAATTAAATTGAAATTCGAATGAAGTGACGTGATGACAATATTATGAAAATATGAATTATGAAATGCAGAATAGAACGACCATACAACGTTATTGCTTGATTAAATCGTTGGTTTAATGAAATGGATAAGTGTGTATGTGTGTATGTGTGTGTTCAGTGTGTTGTTTTGTTCACAGAACTACCGCTTTTGGAAGTGATTAAAATTTAGTACAAATTTCTTTGTACTAAATCTAACCACAATTTTATTTTTCCAATAAGCAGTTCATTTGGAATTCCGTTTACATTATCGTACGAAAAACATAATTAATGGCAAATAACATGAAATGTACACGATAATGCATACCGCGGACTAAGTCTTCATTTACATGGTTGTTTTCGTCGTTGTTTTCGAGTATTGTTTTCGACTTATCGTGGGGCAACAACAAAAACTTAACTGATTGCTTTTCGGTTGTAGCATCCATATTTGTTGTGATGTCAATGTGTCAATATGCAATTGAAAAATATTTGCGACACTGACAGATTGCATTTATAAACAAAAAAATATCGATGTATCGATAAGTTGCATTTAGTTATTAAATAAAACTACCAAAAACAATTAAATATATATATTAAAATCAATTTTTATTATTAAATATATCAATTTAAATTCATAATTGTAATAAATATAAAAAAATTAAAAATATATTTAAACAATCGATAAGTTGTTTTTCGAAAACAACCAAAAAGATGTATGGGGGACATTTTCTGTTGTTTTCGAGTGTTGTTTTGGGTACACTGTCAATGTACATATTCAGTATTTTGACGGTGTAAACGATCAATTTTTCTATGGGAAAAACAACAACAAAAACTAAAACTGAAAAACAACACTCGAAAACAACGACGAAAACAACCATGTAAATGAAGACCTAGACCTGCCATTGAATTTAAAGAGAGAAACAATTAAATTGGAAATTACACAGAATTTCGTCCGAAATTCGCAATTACTCCATACAAAGAGTATTAATATTAATGACATATTATGTACTCATTTCCATATGAAATAACACTTTTCTAATTGTATGTAATAGATTAGATTTAATCAGTAGATTTCCATGCTATTAAATTAAAATAATAAAGTAGTTTTTGTTTTATGTATTTTATTATTAAATTTTTTGAAATTTATTTATATACATAATTATATTTAAAAATAAAATATTTCATATTAATTAATACGCAATATCATAATATGCAAATTGTCTTAAATTGGTATATTTCCGTACTACTTTCCAGACTCCAAATTTAGCAAAAACATATTCATTAAAACTTTTTGAGTATATTAAAAAACTTGTTCCCTCTTGGTTTCAATATGTTCCGTTATATAATTGGAATGGCCCCGTGGAATTAGTTTTATATTGTTATTTTAAGATGAGGATTGAGTGAGGACCAACCCAATGTATTTATTGTGAAACTTCGCACTACTCGGATCGTTTTGTTAACCATTCGTTCGTTGTGTTAAATTAAATATGCAATTGGTACTATATATTTATGTACTTATATGTTGAACTAATACCAAACTTATTGTTTAACATTAATTTAATATTATGTATTTTAATCCAAATTAAATTGTATGATTATGAATTCGTAATTTTTATTTAAAAAAAACGTCAAATATTTTATGAGTTTATAATTTTTTACTTCAAGAAATATATTTAATTAATGTTTGAATAATTATCGTATGTTTGAATTATTAATTAGAAAAATAAATGTACAAGTCTGACAAATTCATAATTTCCGTAAACCTAAAAAATGATCACCAAGATCAGCAACATTCCGTTGGAACAGACAATGAATAGAGGTAAAGAAACGATTGCGTGGGCAAGACGTATCAAAGAGCCGAAGCAGGAAGGTTGTTCTGAGATCTCGCAGCCGCAACGGCAGAGATCTGAGAATGACTCGCCTATGGAGGCAAAAAAGAAAATGGTTTTGGAGACTGCCACTAGGCCTTTGACGAGGTGCTAAAGGAGCATCTGACTAAGGCAGTTATTGACAGGGCCTAGGAAGATGGGAGTATTACGGCCTTTAACTGGAGGAAGGTGGAGCCTTCCTAAAAATCATGAGGGGCTCCAGAACCTGCTCCGTCCTGCCGAGATGGAAGGTGGCACCGGGGTTATGTAAAACTGACTGCCTGTTCCTACGAAAGGTCGGTGAACTCTACAAGAAGGCGATAGCAGCCTGGGTGAAGTTTGGCCTGTGGCCAAATTAGAAGTGGTTACGAGAGATGAAATTCCCTACAGGCCTAAAGCACGAACCTGAATCTCTGGGGAACCGAGTAAACCTAAGGAGTTCCTGAAAATGTTGCAAATCAGCAGTCCAGATCTGCCAAGTTGGATGAAGTGAAATCGGAAGCAGATCACAAATTGACCGTTATCATCCTCAATATAGCCTCCTGGGGTGCTCTGGCAAAGACTGGAGGCTTCATCAGCTACGGATTTGAGGCAATTACGCTGATATGGCTCACAACTATAAAATACTACATGCCAAAAATGAAGGTAAGATTTGTTCCTGCATTCTCGCTCGAAATAATTTGAATGTTTTTATACCACTAAATTACAGCAATGCTGATGTAGTGGTAGTTAGCATCGAGATGGAAGGGCAAAATCACTGACTAATATCGGCCTACCTACCATACGAGGAGGAACGTATACCAGTGAAATAACGGATGCTCAAAGATAAAAAGGTGGAATTATCATGGTCAGTGATGCTAATGCGCATCCCTCGACAATTTGAGGAAGTGAAAATATCAAAAGGCGGGGTGAGTTATCCTTGATTTAATATAAGGTACTAACCTAAACATATGTAATATCGGCCAACATTCATTACTAAAAACACACAAGAAGTGCTAGACATCACACTTGTCTCAGATTGTATTAAGGAGAGGGTATTGAACATGAAAGTGTCCGAAGACAATTCCTTTTCTGAGCATTGTTATCTCCAGTATGAAGTGGTTATAAAACCTACTAGTAAACCATCTTTCAGGAATATGACGGAGACTTACTGGGATTCCTTTAGAAGCATTCTTGGTAACTCATTAGCGGTATCGGTTCCATACCACCTGCTTCTATACCGGAGTTTGATCTCCTAGTAAACAAGTTATCTGATGCTTCCTACATCTATGGATAGGACATGCATCTATGTTAGATGCATGTCCTATCAACAGGCTTTTGGGTAAGTCTCGGTAACCCTGGTGGTCGAGAGAATTCCAAGGTACTCGTACTAAATGCAGGAGGCCGTTCAAGACAGCGAGGAACACATATGCTGCTGCATATTGGAACTGCTATAAAGAAGTCCTCAAAACATACAAGTACGAGCAAAGAGTAGCCAAAACAAGAGCCTGGAGGCTCTATTGTGGTAATACACAGCAGTCCTCGGAGGAAGCCAGGTTACGCGAAAAGTACTATGTTCTAGTCCTTCTGACTTAAGTCATCTTCAAAGGCAAACTTTGTCACATTCCTAGTAATTGGACTGAAGGAAAAATAATATTTATAACTAAAACGGGAAAAAGTTCTCATTGCTATCGTTCAGGCTTTAGCCCTATAAGCTTCTCGTATTTTCTAATAGAATCACTAGAAGACAAATAGAGGTTTACATCAGAGGCTCATTCAAGCCGGACGAGCGGTCGGAATCTCAACATGCGTACTGTAAGGGACGATCGGGGGAAACAGCTCTCCATCCCCTTATTGGACCGATTGAGGAACCTCTTGAATGTAAGGAATATTCTATGGTAAATTTCTTGGGCCTTTAGCAACATCAGACCAGGAGCAATTATTCGGGCTCTTGCGAGTATGGGGGTAGACGTCACTCAGAGGCTGGATACATCAAATGTTTAGAGGCAGGATCGTGACAGCTCATCTGGGTTAGGTATCTGCCGGCAGATACGTGAGCAGCAAGGTAGGGTTTTATCCCCCCTTTTTGAAATTTGGTTATTATAATGCTCTGTTACTAAACCTAGAAGGGCATGGCGTCAGAGTAGTTGCCTACGCGGATGATGTTGTTATTGCGGTCTTCAGTCAATATCCTTCCACGCTGAGTGTACGCATGCAGTGCGCACTCGTCTATCTCTCTGTGTGTGTCAGCAGCTTCGGACTGAACGCAAACCCACAGAACACCGAGCTGGTCCTCTTTGCCAGAAAGCACAAACTTCCTCAGTGTGACCTGTCAACATTAAATGGTAGTCGCTTGATCTTTACGGATTGAGCGAAATACATCGGGCTACTTTTGGACAGCAAGCTAAGCTGAAAACTAAACATCTTAGAAAGAGTAAAGAAAGCTACTGTAGCTACTGCTTTGGCGATTCTCTTTCATCTCACTCCCTTGGATCTTGCGGCCATGCACCTTGCATATTGCACAGCCATTCGGCTAAAATCCATATCTATGTGGACCTGTAACAACATAGGGCACTCATCTATCCTGTGCAACAGGGGTATTCCGGAAACTACCGACTACCCCTTCGCCATCTGTTGAGGTGAAATTCTAAACTGAGTTTCCCACCAGAGAGGACTGGGTAAATGAGATGGTTATGAACAATGAAGCGCTAAGCTTCTTCGCGGATGGCTCAAAAACGGATATAGAGTGGTTGGCTTTAGGGTATTCTGTGAGGCACTAGGGATCAATCTCTCTTTTCGTCTTCCCGACTTTTGCAGTGTTTTTAAGCTGAACTTATTGCGATAATGGAAGTTATGGACTGGTTGAAGTATAATGTAATATATCTGCGAGGGATATTCCCATTTTTACGGACAGCCAGGCTGATATTAAAGCGCTACAAACTCTAGCCCAGAACTGTCTGGTATCTTTGAATGAGATCGCTGAGTTCAACTTTCGCTTGACGTGGGTGATGAGGAAGAAACTGTGCTCAGAATGAAATTTATGGGAACTTCCCATTTGGACGACCTGACGGATCTTATTAGTAAGATCGATGTCAAGGGCCTTCAACGCTTCTTGGTAAACTCAGGATGGTTTGACGAGTGAAGATGCTAGTCCATTAGGACGGCCACTCTAACCTAATCTAAACATAAAAAAAAATAGTACGAAAATATAAAATTCTGCGGAAGACGAAAAAACCTCTTCCTCCTACTTTTATTTTTATGAGCTAACTACAAAAGAAAAAAAATGAAGAATAAAACCAAAATGCTAGTACTAACTAGCTAGTAGTGAATTAAATAACAACAAAACAAAACATTCTCTAGCTACAGATACAGAATAAAATCATATGAGTAAGAGAAAAGAACTTAGCAAATACAATCTCATTCATAATTTCTAATCCCGATTCAAAAAATAAAAATCTTGTTGGCTGTATCTTCAAAAACATCAATTAAAAGATTAATGGAAATGAAAAATAATTGGACAGATCTTATGATAAATAATCATAATTTAAATCCTGGTACATGAAAAATTATTTGTAGCCCTATTCTGTAAAATATAAGAAAAAAAAAAAAAATATATATATATATATATATATATATATATATATATATATATATATATATATATATATATATATATATATATATATATATATATATATATATATCGGTTTGGTTGAATAATAAACTGATTTTTATTTTAAAGCAAACTGTTTTATGTCGAATTCTTTCGTGCCACCAAAATTGACCACCAAATTAATTAGTAAGTATTTATGATTCGATCGGATTATTTCATAAATTTAGACGGAAAATATTCAAAGGTACCAGAGAAAGCAACTTTAATTTCGTTGGAAAGTTCTCCTCAACTAGTATGGAACAGTGTGCGACAAGTAATATAATTTTTGCTATAAATTCCGTACCATTTTCAATTTTAATTTTCTCTCTCTCCTTTATATTGGCACTAACACATTCAAAGACACCGGAATTATTGGGACACTTTTTTGGCGAGTAGTACGATTATCCGTTTCATGTGCCTCCCATACCCAAATATTTCTACTTCCAGCTTTTTGCTCGAATTTCCAGAACTTGATTTAGAATAACTTCCACCTGAGTTCTGTATTATTTTAAGAATGCCTATGAAACTTAGCACGAAGCTCCCGAACTGGATTATCTCTAAATAGACGAATATGTACTTATTCAAAATAAATAACAAAATATTACGCATGCCTGTCATCGATATTGAATGATGGGGTTTTAAATGAAAATAATTTATTTCGGTAAAATAATTATTTTTATATTTAAAAACGTATATAACAGGTAATGTAATAGGTAATTAAAACTTTAAATTATTCTTATATACATATTTACACTAAATTTAATCAAAACTAAATTATTATTATTAAAATAAACCGTAAATATAACTAAAAAATATTAGGTAATTAAATATTATTATTATCAAATATCGCAATGACTTGCAAAATAAACATAAGCTTAACTATATGTACCAACAAAGAATTTTCGAAGAACTCAATTCGTGAGTCAATACTGCTCGATTAATTCCTCCACAATTTGGAGTAGCAAATAAAATCTAGGAAGTCAAGATAATTAAAACTAAAGAAAATGTTGAGTCCCAAATCGTTTGAAGGGATATGCCCCTATAAAACATACATTTATAAAATACATATTATATTTTTGTTATCATAATTTATTATAATTTATCATAAGCAATAACAAAAATAAAATCTTAAACATTAAAATAATCAATACCTCCTAGAAATTCATTTTTTGAAAATACAAAGAATTAGGATTCTATAATATAATTTGATATTCTTCTCTTTTAACACTTTAATAACACTTTGTCAATATGATGAAAAACGTATTTTTCGTTTAATTAAAAGTAAAAGATAATATAGTTTTGTCCTGTTTCTTCTCATTGCTTATTTTAAGACAATTTACTACAATTGTCGGATAACTATCCCATTTAAAAAAAAATTGTTAGCCGGCTATGTATCTGCATTGATTGGATCAGTAGCCTTTTAGTAATGCAGGATTAATAAAACAAATAGAAACAAGATAAGAAACGAATTCATTACATAAAGTATATATAGAGAAATTCAATAAAATAAAAGAAAATCCAAGAGCTACGCTCAATTTTAAAAAAGATATATTAAATATTTGTATTCCAATTGTCTGGTATTATTAAAAATGAGGATGGAACATTTTGGTACAAAAATTATATAAAAAATTTTTTGGTACATAAATTCAATAAAAACTAAACCAAAAATGTTATTTTTAATATTTCTCAATCAAAAATCGTTCAAGATAGAATTCAAGGTTATAAAACTATATAGGCTGGATTTTAGAAATTCTGGTCATCTTTTAAGAGGATATGAGGTCAGTTGGAGGATGGTTAAGTATCGAGCAAGAAATCAATGTTTTCGTTTGTATGTATATGATTTTAAGTTTGTTACCATAAGCAAGAGCTTCTGTTGAAATTTAGTTTATGTGAAATCCAAATCACCTTAGACTAGATTTTATTAATGAAAAAACAATAATATATTGTATGTTGATTAATAAAGATTTTCAATGATTTACTTATGGAATTAAAAGATTAAGAAAATTATTATAATACGAGTACTTGAAACTAAAAGGAGATTAGTAATTTGTTTAATTTAATATTTTTCTATAAATTTTTTTTATATGTACTTTATATATATATAAGTATTTAGGTTGAAAAAATAATAAAATAAATAAATTTAATATATGGATAAATTTGAATCCTAAGCCGAAGTATGTGAGAATTTAGTGCAACTAACCTAAAAATCAATTGTTCGAAATTAGCATTTAACATTGGAACATCAGATCATCAATACACAGGAATGGCATTAGGGAATCTCAATCGAAACTCCTCTTCAAACATTTATAATCGTTCAACATGTTTATTAAAATACATATAAATATATAAAACTGTTTTACAAATCTAAATAAAAATAAATGTTACCCTTAAAATAAAATACTAGTTTCTAAGTTCAGTGTGTAATTGTTGCATCAACATGGAGAATAGGATTTGAACATAGAGGTGAAATTGATGAGACTAAATGTGATAATGGAACCGATAAACGATCCCAATTGTGATACAGCTCCCGTCCACACTAAGGATTTACCACCTTGAAACCGGAATATGGTTGTTATACCGAGTTTAATGTAACTAACTATTCCGACTAGAATTGTCCATGCGAATACCTTAAACGAGACACAAAATTATTTAGTAACTTTAAACTGAATTCTCAAATTAAGTACTTGCCACTAAAATATTTCCAATTGTGGTGTCCTGCAACGGTGGACTCGGGCTCATCAATGCCGTAGTTATACAGTAGGCGGTAAACAGTAATCCGACGCCACATAAATACACAATTACTCGAATCGATGTATGCTGCATAAACACCGCCAAAAAACATGCTAATGGATTAGCAATCGCGCTTAGCGTTACCGTAAAATGATAAGCCATATTCCCGTAAGGAAGGCAAGAATAACTTTGTATACTGGGAAACACACCATTCCCGAACATGCACACAACACTCATTAAAACCAGCAGTAAAATATAATTTTTCTTTGATAATTGCTTCATCTTTTTGGGATTATCTGGGTCCACAGTCGTATCATATTTGTAATTGTTTCCGTATTGCACAGAACCCGCAGCGTACTCCTTCTTGCACGTATTTAAATTATCCAGCAACGAGAACGCAACTGTGCTAAATATGAACATAATAAAGACGAACACAAAGAAAGCTGATGTTCCAAATCGCGGAGAAGGCTCAAACAGCACCAACTGCTCTGTACCATCAGTCGTATTGGTTAGTATACATTCTGCATTTCCGCCAACACCTTGTGTTAAGGCTACCACACTTGGTAGGAACCCACTCAATCCTTCGCCAATTAAATAAGTGACTAAATAGGTCTCTCGAAAACGGCCCATATATGGCATGAACAGCACTGAACTTGTACATCCGACTAACGCAATGAAGAACACCAAAATAAATAGAGCTAAACTATATTCGGTGTTTCCAATCCAAACGGTTTCCTGATAAAATATCGAGACTAGAAGAATTGCGGCACTCCCGATTGTGAATACAAAGTAAATCATAACGGAATCGTTCACACGATTCGGAAAACTTCGATGGATCAGCGAATACAGTATTGGTCCAATATTCCCCATTTGTATGATGAACACAAAATACGACGGCAAATCCCATCCTTCGGGCGCATCTTTCACCAGTAACGGTAGCTGCAGGTATATCGAATTAATACCTATCCATGATCCGACACCAAATAGAATTGCAAAAATATCTACAATTACGTTCCGATTATTGAATGCCGATTTACAATGGGCCAGTGTAAAATGCATCGTGGGTTCGAGTAAGGCACTATTTTCTGTGGAAACAGTTCGACTTACACTCCTGAAATGAAATACGAAATATTTAAATTGGTATGACACTTTGTTATCGCATACAGCGTGTTGGAGCCCTTATTATTTTAGTGAGGCATTACATTCCTAATTATACTGTATTTAATTGTACACTATGTCAATATTTTACACGCCAAAAATGTCTCTCATTTGGTTTGAGCTTGTAATTTAATATTTTACCGCGCTTATTACAATTTCAATTTTAGGAATTCAACATGCTGTAGGTGCCCAATAGATTTTGTATTCCAGTCGGTGAACCTTTAATGTTAAAATTTTGAATTCTTTATTGTTGTAATCTAGATTTTAGCAATCACCTTTAAGGCTGTCCGTCGCACTTAAGTTTGCAAGCTTGGAACAAAAAAACTTTAATTAAATAATCATATTACATTGAATGATATATGTGAATACTCACATAATTGTATAATTTTATCCAATTTTACCAAAAACTTAATAATACAGTTCCGAAAGTAGTAATGCATTAAAGGAAATTGAACACTTAATAAAATATTGCCTCTTGAATGGTTACGGACAAAATGGATTATATGTATTATCATTGTTTGATATCCATCCAAATTAACTGTCGATTGTAAAACTAGATCCTACTAAAATTTGAATCAAATCATTTGGGACAAAATTTAGGTAAAACTTGAGAAAATTCGAATGAAATTTAAAATTGAAAGAAGTTCAAATCTTACTGAAAATTTAGGTTATTTTTTTTTATAGGTAAACAAACAGAATTTATGCTGTATAAATTTTTATATACACACATAATTGAAAAAGTTTGAATAATATTCGATTGACACTGGCAAGTCGGGCGATTTGAAATGAATAGCAAACGATGTACATATAAACCAATATCTTCGAAGTAAACCATATTTAGTTCTCATTATACTTCATATAACAAATAAAACTTAATAAATTAAAGTCATAACAATAATAAATAGTTACATAAAAATTTCTCCAAGGACAAATCCACATAATAATAAAAATAAAATGTCTAGTCATAAACTGGCGTATTGTGTTACTTCTTTTAATTTGGCGAACTTTAATCGTCTGAATAGCGAATGAAATTAATCTCATAGTGTTATTGCCACCGTAATCAACAAAAATTTCCATAGTATTATTAAATTATAGCGCAAGCGATATGAAGTTAACCAAACGAATGCAATCCAAAATCATGTGATTACGCCAAATAAACAATTACAACACACACAAATTTCGTCTACAAACATACCACTCTGTACTATATATTCACCTGATATAAACTTCTTTGGTCGGTGATCCCGTACTCTTCGTTCGACCGCTTTCACCAGACTGATTTTTATTCTCCATAGTATTCATAATATTCGTATTATTTATAAAACCTGTGTTTAATTAAAATCTCTCATTAAGATGATAAGCAACCGATCGGTTCTCCCAAATATTGTGTATACCTGTATATTATTTATTATGACGCCAATATAGATGATTAGGAATTATTTCCCAGTGTGTGGTTTTTGTATAAATCTCCTAGTTATCAATAATAATCACTTCAATTTATTTTGATTACACCAATCCGCTGGTTGATATTGTTGTTGTTACTATTTTTTTAATTATCTAAAAGATAAATAAAATTAAATCGTTAGTTGATTTTAGGTATTTACTCATATAATAAGGCACCCAATTATCAAGAGTATGAGTATGAGTGTGAGGTATACTTTCGAAGTATACCGTCGAAACAGTAATTAGTTAAGTTTATTTAGAGGCATTAGTATACAACTAAAGTTATAACTATATAGTTAAGCATCTAGAAACGCGAATGATTTGCAATTATGTAAGTGAAAGTTATACACTCAAGTTTCAATAATTTTAATGAAAATTATGCGTATGCCGATTGCAGATATTGAGGCGAAATTCAATTGTACATGTTCATTGAGTATGATGTCAAATATCCGAAAGTCAAAGTGAAGAATTGTGTATGCTTAATACATATTATTATACCTATAACATGTTTGAATAAATGTCCTTTATTCCTAAGATTTAAACAACGATAGACGCTAAATTGACGTGTTTAAATTAACAAGAAATTCAAGAAAAATAAATATATTATAAATTTATACAATGGATTTCTATTACAGCAAATACATAAAAGAAATTATCACAGCTAACGATAGTTTTAAAAATATTTCTAAACTAAAATTTAACCACATTTGGCAAATTCCGATCATTATGTTTATGTTGTTAAAATTCACCGGGAAACCACAAATCTGATGATACTCTGAAAAAGCCAAAAAGTCAATTATTCAGTATTTTAATAAATTGGAATATTTACACACGTAAATAAAATGGCCCATTGATATGCCCCTGTTGCCGCTGTTCATTCTGTGGTAGAAGTAAACATTAGAGCAATACATGTAAGAGTATCAGAAACCATTTCAATATGTTGTAACTGCCAACGGAATAATCGACCTATTTCTGATACGAATAGTAAAAAAAACGGGGATATATGTATAAACATAATTAAGTGTAAGCCAGAGGAGATATAATACCTTACTTAAATTATGTTAAAAATACTAATACAAATAATGATTCAAATAATTTATATTCCTATGATGAATTACTCAAAATTAGTGTTAAATATAAACAACAATCGCAATAATTTGATTAGTGGCAGTTATACTAGGTAAGTTTACCACTCAAATTTTCATTAATTCTAACTTGTTAAGGAATAACTCTTACCTCCGTAAAAAAACATTTTATTAAGATATTTATGTTACGATTTAAAAAATTAAAAGTTTTTGTGATATTTATGAAAAACCTTGCATTGTGTTATACAATATTTATTTCACAATTAATTTGTATAATTTCTAATTTTTTTTTTTTCGTTTAATAATTTCGAAATTTCTTCGTCTTCTACTTCTAGCCAATTAGAAATCAGAGTAGACCGTGAAAATTCCGAAAATTTGTTCTTATCTTCAGTACACGCCGTGAAGTAGGGAGCACTCATTATCCCTGGATAGTGATTCTGTGATCTGAAACTGAATGAAATAATTTAAATTAACAAAATGCAAATGAAAGAAAATATGTTCTAATGGTGAACTATTATCGTAAAATAAATTTTCTTTAAAAGTGTAATAAAAAAGATAAAAAATCGGGCTCTAATGTGATAGTATTTAACTATGTATATACTTAGTAAGATGCTGATGTAATTGTTTGCTTTTCATTTTCAATTCTGCTGTAGGTATATGTGATATGCATTTGTCTTTTAATTACTTTTATTTATGAATTTTAAACATTTATTATTTTCAAAATATCATCTAATATTTAATTATTTCATAATTATTATAAGATAAATAGTAAACATGTTCTTTATAAGCCTATATACTTTAGCCATATCTTGTTTAACAATTTTAATTTTAAAATTATTGTAGCATGATTCTTCTGAAAATTTTATGAAACGAACATAACAAATATGTCGAAAGCTAAAGCATAAATTGTTTATATTAACATAAATAAAAAAAAGTCCAAAGTCAATAGAAATTGATATACAGTTTAGGAATATATTAGAGTGATTGCTGTCTCTGGCTAATACATACCAAAAGTGATCTGGTACTCTTTACCATAAAATATAAAATCTCGGTAGTAGGCCCATCTATCTTAAACGGCATAAGACTAGCTTCTACTGACACAGCCAGATATCTGGCCATAATCTTGGACAGTAAGCGCTCAATTGGAAGCCTAATATCTTGGAAAAATTAAAGAAGGCGATAAAAGGATGGGGTCTGAAACTGGATCTGGTATACTGGCTATTTACTGCCGTAGTAAGACCTATGGTTAGGAATGGGGTGAGTGTGTGGTGTCCAGCTCTTCAAAAACTAACCTACAAGAATGAGATCAAGAAGATGCAAAGAACGGCTTGTATGCTTATAAGCGGAGCACTGAAGACAACACTGACACGCGCCTTAGAAGTTATGTTTCACCTTCCTCCGGTCGATATTTATGGTAAACGGATGGTGGCGTATACAGCCGTATCTCAGTGGAAATGTCTTCAAAAAGGACAATCGAAGATAATTAGATCGCTAAGGAAGGAACTAGGAACGAATCTAGACTACGTTACACCAACTTTATTATTCGAGAAAGAGTTCTGAACCATGTGCCCTTCAACTCTTCAAGAGAATCTTGGAGGAGCGAGTTGCTATCGGAAATAGAAACTAACATTTTTATTTTTATTAAATACAATAACTTGGACTATGATCGTTCGTCAGACTGTTAATTTCAAAGAGATACAGGTGTATTATAGCCAATACATAGTTTATTAATTACGAGTTAATTTGTCTTTTACAAAATTAAAATACATGTAATGAATTAAACAATATAAATTCGTGGTCTAATTAATAAATAAATATTGCAAAAAAATGTATATAAGGTAGACTATTAATTATTTGTCTCTAAAATTACTTCCTCCAACATAATATATTTAAGAATCTTCAATTTCTAGGGGAAAAACACCACCCATTAATAGATAGACCTAAAAAACAATCATTTTCTCCGCCATAGATCAACCATCCACTGAAATATAGCTGCAACAAATGATAATATATAAATCGGGGTAATAGAGGATGAAAGTCTGAGCACAAAAGGAGTTTCGTAATTCGTTATCATTAGCAGAACAGCCTGTGCTGGGATGTTCTATCATCACTTCGATTCGCTTCGATAGACATTTGTGTCTCTTTTTTTACGAACAAAATTGTTTTCTATTTCGCAATTTATATTGTGATCATAGCCTACTCGATTTAATTTCTATAAATTCATTCGATAAACTATCACCAATATTTTTATTTTCGATGGCAAGTGAAAAGAGGAAAAAGAGATAGTTTGCAAATTTATTCTAACAGGCTGAGAACGCAATAGATAAAACGTAATTCAAAAAACGCAATGGAGCACAATTTTGTTCGTGAAAAAAGAGACACAAATGTCTATCGAAGCGAATCGAAGTGATGATAGAACATCCCAGCACTGCTTGTGTATTAGTGGAGAACTCAACACGGGCATATACTCAAGCTTTGGAGATTGGAGTATAATGTATTAACTATAAGGTGCATTCACACTACCTTACGGCGAAGGTAGTCCAGAATCATTTTTACCTATAAATGAGATGGCTGAGCAGTTCAACATCCGCCTGATATGGGTAAAGGAGCATTTGAACATTACGGGATATATAAAAGCAGATGAGCTTGTCCGTCAAGGCGCGACTTGCCCCATCTTACCAAGCAGCTTAGATATTGAAATACCGCTCGCTTCATGTAAACGACTGCTTCAGGACGAAACTACGAGAGCAACGAACGACTGATGGTCTAATGCCAACTGATGCGTAATAACTAGGCAGATCTTGCCAAAACTAAACCGGTTCAGGTGGCCGTTTCACCATCACACTTAGCAACTTTACACTCATCACTCAGCAAAGAGCGTAGTTCGCGTAAGTTCTTTAAGGAATTACTGGACTGCACCATACTTTTAGGCCTACCTCAACCGCCATTCTTAACCGAAATAGAAACCTCTGTGTTAACATCGACGCAGTACTCGACGCATGGAATGGACACTTCCCTGACCTGCTTGGTAGTCATCATGCGTCGCAGACTGTAGATGAGTCACCTCAAATACAGACATACAATACATATATTGGATAGAATCACCCCTCTAGTGGAGGGCTTAATTGGTGACTATCAAAGAAGATGTCATACGAATCGATAAGTCACTGGATCAGGTCTTTTCTCTGCGGATGACTCTATAAATATTATGAGACGTCCATCCCCGTACATCAGGTGTTCCTGGATTTCCGGCAGTTTTTGGCCTTGAAATACCAGGGAATGCCAACAAAATACGATTGTTGAGATGACAGGGACGCAGTCTCAGGCTATCGAGAGCAGTTAACTCGGGTGTTCGGCAGGGAGATGCCCCTATACTGTTTAATCTCATGTTGGAGTACACGTTTCGTAAAACTAAAACACTGATGCGGGATTGGACTGAATAGCAACCGAGTGAAGAAAATACTTGATCGTGAAGAAAATACTTGATTCGAAAATACTCCTTTGTGGAGAGTTTTCAGCTTCTGTTGGACTCCAAATCAATGAGTCCAAAACAAAACACATAATCTCTGGGTATAAGGAGATTTTAGTAGTGGCCACTACACGTTTGAGAGAGGTTCAAATATTAAGGCTCTCTTATCACTCTGAGGATAAGTCGTGCTTTGTATCCTTTAAGACCACCGCTAAATTCTAAAGACTTATCAAGTACCGTGAAGATGAAGCTTTACAAAGCGTTGATCAGGCCCGTTGTTATGTATGGATGTGAAACTTGGACGCTGACGGATGAGTACGTGAGGTGGCTACTTACATTTGAGAGAAAAATCTTGCATGTGATTTACGGCCCAAAACGCGAAGTAGATTATACATACCAAGCGCTGCAGATATGTCGAGATCAGAGATCTGTTGAATATCCCGAACAATATACATACAAATTAAGATCTCAAAAAGTACGCTGGCTCAGTCACGTTCTACAACAAATTTTGCAGCGATCTCTGAAAGGAGAGCCACCATATGGTAGGCGCAGGTGTTGTTGGAGGCGACGATGGCTTTACGGTGTAGAGGACGACTTGGGTTTTTCAGCTTATCTAGGACAGTATGAAGAACAAGGTCAGGATCGAAACCGCTATACCCACATTGTCAACACAGTAAGGGACCAGTATGGCCTTTAACAACTGTTTATTATTAAATAATATGTAAACTGGAGATTAATATAATTATTTTATGTTATGAATTTTACTTGTCACAAGAATTCATTAATTATTTATTTAAACATTTTGCATATAAATTGAATTACTAATTAAGTTAATTAATTTTAAAACAATTCTGAATTTATGGCGTGGTTTTAATTTATTTTTTATATACAGTTTACCGGTAAATTATCGATAATTTACCAACTAGATCAAAAAAATTAACGTTTACCGGTAAAATAGAAATTTGGTAAATTAGAATTCCGTAGTTTCGGTGTTTAAAGTTAGATATTTTTAAATTATTAATTCGTTATTCGTTTTTTTTTTCACGTAAATGCTATGAGCAAAAGTTGATATTCATTAACGAAATAATATTTCTAGTAAGTTCTACACTGTTTCATTGCAACATATAAAAATAAATATTATTAATTATTCTTTCATCCAGGGTCACATAAACGATCCAACAATTTCCATAAATGTTCGACTTATCAATACGCACAGTTGTGCAACACTTGTACAATAAATATTTTCCAACCACGATCAACATGTTTGTACAAATACTCTTTGTTGCTCAAAGTGGTTGATCGTATATGGGAACCTTTAAGCAAATTTACTGATATGTTAATGAAATTAATAAAAAATGAAATTAAAAAACAAAATTTTTAAATAAACTAGTCTTGACTTGTAATTATTATAAGATTATAATTATTTCGGTAATTTCTTAAGGTGTTTCTCATGAAGAACACTCAACAATTTGTATTAAAATTAATTTAATCTCCTATTTTGAAGTTTAGCACCGTTTCGGACATAACAGCCTGACTTTTTTTTAAAAAAACTCATCCTGTATCCAATCTTTGATTATTTTTGAATTATAGTCAAAATATAATTTTTATAAAACTAGTGTGTTTAAATAAAACACCCTGAATGCATTTTATAGCACAAAATTGATTCAAATTATAACAAACTATTTAACCATGTACTACTACTCAACATTAAAATACAAAATTTGGAAAGGTTTAAAAATGTACGAGCTATTTGAATTAATTTAAACATTCAAATTTTGAATTATTTCGTTTGATTTATTATTGTAATTAGAATTTTGACAAAATTTAATTAACTGTCGAATTCGAATTATGATATATGTAAATGGTGTTTTTTTAAGCCTGATAAAAATGGAATTGTAAAAAATAAAACAAAAAATTAAATTTTTATGAAAAATATACTCTAGCAGATCTCAGTAAACTCTAGCAAATCCTCATGAAAAGTCTCACGCTTGTACAACGCTACGAAATTTATAAAATTTTATTTAGACGAGTTCGTGATTTTTATGGTGCCCATAATTGTCCATCTGAGCAAGCCACCCGTCGAACTGTGGATAGATTTCGTACCACATACTCTCTAGAGGATGCAATAACATCAACACGTCGAAGGAATGTGCGTACTGAAGAGAATATCGCCGCTGTAAACGAAAATGTGAAAGAAGATCCAAATTTATCGATTCGGTGTCGTTCGCAGGAATCAATGATTTTTTGTTTGAAAATATGAGTGACATTGATCCGGACGAGATGTGGTTTCAACAGGATGGTGCTACGTGCCATTGGCCTCCAAGGTCGTGCGATTTGTCACCTTTCGATTATTTCCTGTGGGGCTACGTGAAGTCACTGGTTTATGCTGTTAAACTAGCAACAATTGACGCCTTGGGGGCCAGCATTGGTCGTGTTATTCGTGACATACGGCCATCAGTTCTCGAAAGTGGCCCAAAATCAGACGTTAAGAATGCGTTTCGTCAAGAACAACCGCGGTGCCCAAATATTATTGACCTTTCGAATAAAAACAAATGTTGATTACAATATAATTGTTTGTGTTATTTTTTACAATTTCAAGTTCTATCGGGCTTAAAAAGCACCCTATATTTCCATTCAACTTTTCGGCATAAAGCTGAATTCGATTTTTATTTTAATTTTGCATTTTTAGGAAAAAGAAAGCAAGACGAAATCTGATTTATATGAAAGAACTACTCATGGAGTTTTATCGTTATTAATCACCTAATTAGTTAACTGTTTCAGATGGTAATTTTTTTAAAACCAGTTGTATTGTTGTTCTAAGGACTAGTAACCCACAATTCTTATCAGTAGTATGTCACACATGAGTATTTTATGTATATACAATACCACCAGCCAGTAATTTATATACATATGTAATATACAGCTCGAACAATAACAACAAATCAACGATACATAGCTAAAATGGTAAATTATTCGCTATAAATTTTAAATTAAATTTAATTGAAAACGCGGCAATAAACAAATTGCCAGGCAAACTTTATTGATTTTGTCGCATTGTGCTACTTGTACTGGCTATTAAGTAAAGTAAACTAGAATGAGTTTGATCTATTCTATTTGGTGATCATCTTAAATCGTAAATCATGCATGAGATGTATTAGCCCCAGCTTATTATAACGGTTATGAAAGTATATTTGGATCGCGCCCAGCAAAATCGTATCTACTAGTAAAGTAATTATGAAATCACTTGTCACAATCGCCTGTACATAAAAATTAAATGACCGCGACATAACGGACCACAATCGATAATATTTTTTGGGGTTTCAACTTCGATGCCGTCTCCAAACTTAATCGCATACACGGTTATAAAACATAAAACGTAAAATACACATAAACCGCAGAATAAATATTTGTACATACATATATATGTTTCATATTTCATTGAACTTTGTCTCCAGCTAATTTTTGCGAAAATCATCATGTATAAAATCCACTACTTACCTTGCACAAGTTAATTTCCAGACCACATGCGCTTCCCGCTTGTTGTTGTTCTACATACATTCAATGCACAATTTATTACATTCCAAAATGATTTGGTAATTCATTGGGTCGAAATAATTAACTATTTATAACCCAATCAATAAACTAAATTTTTGTTGTTAGACAACTAAAAAATTTATAGATTATATATATATGAATAAATTTAACAAAACAAATTTTTTTAGAATTTTGACAGATTGAACATTATATCACACTACATCAATCATCTCCTTTAAAACGTCCAACTATTGCAGTGGAAAAATTAGTACTGAACGAACAAATCTGAAACTTTTAATTTTAATCGATTGAATTTTTATTTTAAGCGATTCGGATTTCGATACTTCCACTCGGTTTCAATGGTGTGTGCACGACTACACGATATACAGCTGTGTGTTTGCGTGCGCTTGGTTTTAGTATTGGTATTGGAGACCACATGCATGAAAATGTATACAAATAATTTTATTGAAACCTGCCTAAAACGAACAAATCATGAATACATTATCAATATGCGTGTTATGTATGATTACTTGAATTAAACGGTTTGATATTAGCTGTATTTCATGACGTTTGACCTGATCTAGATCAGATTTTAAATCATGTTTCATGAAACAACAAAGAAATATTTAGAATTATTCAGAGCAAAATTTTGATCGAAACCATATTTAAAATAAATTATGTTGTTGTTTTCAATGAAAAAGTGAACTCGTTTTTATTGTACGTCAATTTTTCGGAAATAACAGTGATAAAAGGGTATTATGCGAAAAATAATGAACTTTTTATAATAATGGGATATAGCTAAACGAATCTGGATTTCTCGAACTTTTGAATAAACGAACTAAAGTTTATCTTACGGCTAAATGAATTAAGATACATTTTTTATAAAGGTAGAATTTAACAGTGTTTTGTATGAAATCCGTTTCACCGTGCCAGATCTTCGGTGGTATTGGAGAGATGGAACCCCTGTTAGACCAAATTTGGGATGACATTGTTCTTGCTTGCGAGCATTTAATCTTAGAACAAATATTTCTGTAAACGTTAATTGTTATGATTTTATAAATATTTCACATTTTAGTTATTCATATTAAATTTTCTATTTTTAAAAATTTACAAAATACTTTTAATTATTCTTCAATTGATGGATAACGTAGGCTTTCTTATAATTTAACTTGAAATTCCCAAATACAGATGAACTATTTGTTTCCCAATGGTATTGCACAAGCACAAGGTATTTGACAAAATTTCATTTTAAAAAATATAATCATCTGAAAATCTTTAAATCATATTAAAATTATCCTGAAGCTAAATAAATTTTCTCAACAGATTCGAGCAATAAATACTGGGGTGTTAATTTATTATTACATCGGATTAACGGGATTACAGGAATAACAGGAATACATATATTGTATGTACTCGTATATTAATTATTTTAACTTTTTCTTTCAATATTCTGCGATAAACAAAATAATCATAAAAATCTGAAATCGAAAAATTCCATAATTGTTCCTCAGCCAAGTCTTGTAAGTTATGGAATTAAGTTAAATTATTTCTTCGAAGCTCTTTTATTTGATTATATGTAATTATAACAAAATATTTCGGTAGAACAAACAGATAAAACGTCTCCGGTAAACTTCAAAATAAATTTATATAAAATGCTTTATTATTGATCTGATTTACATAATTTCTATATATAGATATAGAGATATAATTACAAATAAAGTTATTACAATAATCTGTATGTATATACTAAATTATTATTTTAAAAAGAATTAGAACTAACAATTTAATCTCTTATCATTTTATTATTACATAAACGGTATCCCACATTGAACGCCGGATTTAATTTAGAAAAAACAACACTTTTGTATTTAACTGAAATATATATTTTTTAATGTTATAGTAAATATTATATGGTTAAAGATGTAAAACGATTTCAGAATAACAACGTTTTTCCTATTTATGATTTAAATGAGAACATAATAAGATTAAAATTAATGGGAAATAATACAAAATAATTTACAATTATAATTAAACTAAAAATGTTTCAATTATTTAGCTAATTTAATTCGAAAATAAGCAATTCGTCGCTAGGAACTAATAAATCGTTTCTAGGAACGAAATCTTCAATTAGAATTGTAAAATTCTAAATTTTTTAGTTAAAGTTATTTTGATCATTAATAATTTTAATTATAAATATGTTCACATTTACTCTTAAATAGGAAAATCGTTGCTAGATACGAAATTAATGTGGCAACGCCTTAAGGCTGCAGCATCTGGTTCATTTGATGAAATTCTCAATGATCAATTTCACTGAAGACGCGTCGGATTGCATTTTTCAGTTCAGCAGTTGAATTCGGCTGGTTGGCTTAGACCTTCGATTTCAAATATCCGCACAAAACGAAGACACAGATGATTAAATAGCAAGATCTGGCCAGCCAATTACCTACCTTCGGCCATCTTCAGATTAAGCGCTCTGAAAATCTCTCTGCAAGTAAAGTCATTGTTTCCCGACTGTGTGACATGTGCCACTATCCTGGTTTAACTATAGTTGAACTTCCAATCGGTACCAAAAAATAATTCCTTCATATTCTGATACCAGTTACAATTGCCGGCCTAACTATCTCAGCAAAACTTTTACTATTTTTCTAATAAGTTTTATCTATAATAATGTGTTTCTCGTTTATATGACGTTGTCATATATGCCATCTAGAAATAAAGCCTAAATTTATATTAAATTCGGCATTCAATTTGAGACACCCTTTATATTTTTCTTTTATATTCTAAATTAAAAGTTTATGTACGTATATCTATGCTGTTTTGAGAAACATGTTATTTGCAAAAAACAATTTTTGGGTAACGAATTTGAAAAAAGGAAAATACACACAATTTACATACAATTTATAACAATTAATTTGAAAATATGAGTGCTATCATATTTTATTACTGTATCTAAATTTATATAGGTACATAAATTTAATATATCCATATTGTTTGTTTTTAAAGAAACTGCATATTATAACTTATTATACGAAATATTTGATATACAACGGTCATTAGAATACTATTCTAATTCATAAGAGTAATAAACATATATTTATCATTTTATTGCATAACAAAATTAAATATTGGACTTTTATTAAAATTTTGTTAGGGCTATTTTCATTTATAATTCAAATAATTAAAAATTATCTTAAGTTGTGTTTTTTGATGTCTAACCAGAGGCCCTTCTCTTAAAATGAGTTTAAATATCTCATACGGAGATTAATCGAAAAAAAATCGATAAATTGATATAAGGATATATTTATGTAATATAAATAATATACAAGAATTTTTATATCAAATAGTCAATTCTACCCGGGGAAATTTGTCTATTCCTATTTATAAATACGTAGACAAATTTTCGAACGTTTATGAATTATTTGAACGATATCTCTCGTAGGAAAATGTTCACCAATTTCAAGAATAGGGCCCCTGAACCGGACCAGATTAAGTTTACATTAAAGACAACAAAAATTGATTGGTTTGCATTAAAATTTTGAATTTGGCTGGGATGTTGTAACATCACCATTTTCGATATTCGATAGGCATTTGTTTTCTTTTCAGAAACAAAATGTACATTTTTTCTCAGCCTGTTAGTTTCGGCGATCCCTGATTTCTCATTTCGTTAGCTATCGAAAATAAAAAATTGGTGATATTTTATCGATTGAATAAACACAATAGAGATTGTAACACGAAATAACGTTTCATTTTGTTCTGATAAAAACGTCTATGTAATAATAAAAATGGTGCTGTTACAACATTCCAGCCCAGTATAACTAATATATATTTGTGTCATTTCATAATTTGATCCGGATCCGAGCAAAAGTCAAGAAATGCGGATATTGTTTTCGTATTTATTACATTTGCTCTATTTTGACTTTTGACGGTTTCTTCTTCTATTAACATGTTTTTCAAATAAACCATAGATATAAATATTGGGTGATAAAATATTATTTTTTATTTATATAAATATTAATTTTTATATATATAACAATAAAATAAAAATTCGACCAAACCGATTAGTTATATACTTTGAGGATATTCGGTATTCAGAACACATTATTTACGTTATTTAATACAGAAAAGAGGAGATATTGTGCGCGTTTTCTGTTCTTATTACAAATAAATTTGGCAATTCAGCGGTTCGGTCAAATCGAAAATTATTAGAAAACAACTAAATAAGTATTTTGTATATACAGATTTTATTTTTATAAAACACAATATTGGACAGTATATTGTAGCTGTTTAGTTCGAATATATATATTTTATATATATATATATATATATATATATATATATATATATATATATATATATATATATATATATATATATATATATATATATAATGGGCCATTTACTAACTTAAAACTACAAACAAAAAAATAATAATTTGCACCAAATCCATATAATAAAATTATGTATTTCTAAATCCTAAATTCCTTTTTTTTCTGCTTCCAAATTTTTTTATATCACAATTCAATCAATTACAAAAATGAAAATGACTGGCATTTTTATTATATAGACGAAAAATAACGAAAATTGAATTCCTGAGATTAAAAAAAAATTCAACGATAATTGCGGTCATAATTGATCGCATAAATGATCAATTCTCCAAATTATAAATATATTATTATGTATTCATATATGTATGTATATATGTATCTATGTATATAAGTATAAAAAGTAGTATATATTTGAGTACCAGATATATAAATTTTATGTAGATTTATATTAACAGCCTTATTTTCTAATAACTTTAAATTTTAGGGGAATTTGAATATAAAATTTAATAATACATAACTAATTTGTTGTTGTTTAGAAGGAGAGAAAATAATTGTTAATGGCACTGTGTAAAATTAAAATTATTTTGTTATTTTATAATAATTAATTAATTATCAATTTGTGGCTGAGTTGAACTAACTGTTCATGGGTGTATTGCACATACTAATAAAGTAGAACAGTTTACGAATTGGAAACTAGCCTTAATCCGAATTTATGAATTATGTGGTTTGAGTCTTTAATAATAAATCTTTCAAACAAAAACGGATTTATATACTGGTGAAAAATTAATTCTTTATCTACAGTATTAGCGAACTAACCTCATGGTATATAAATAATTATCCGTTGTGGCAATATATTAAAAAGATTACACGTTATTCAATTCCCATTCGACACAAAAAATATAGTATATAATAAACTACTTAGTTTTGTAGACACAACTGTTCCAATTATGTATAACAAAAAATTGTAATAGATATTCGGCCAAATCATAAAGTAATCAGCAGACTCTAATATGTTGATGTTATACATGTTACAGTCATAACCCTTTCTATTAGTAACCCATTTTGCCCCGACCTCTTCAAAATATATTTTTTACAACTAGAAACAGGAAATTCTCATTAGTTAACAACAAAAAAATATTAACATTAAAAAAATTTAACAAATAATTTTTTGCTATACATTTACAAACTAATCATATTAAAATTTAATAGTATGTCTAAAAATTAATTAATAATAATCATAAAAACGAGACTAGCACAATACAAAAATTTTAAAACTTCTGAATTTTTTTCATTATTTTAATCATCAATTATTATTTTTCTTTAATATTTAACACTATAAAAATTATAATAAAAAATATAAAAATATATAATTTTCTTTATTATTAATTATAACTTTATATAATTTGAGATTATAGTTAATATTTATGTTTATATGTATATCTAGTAAAATCTAATAATAAATTTTAAAGTCTTTATCAATTATATAAAAATTATGTCTAGCCGAGTACTAGACATTCGTATCAGGCACTATTGTTGTTTTTTCATAATCATTTTCTGAATTAGCTTCAGGATCTATATCAATTCGATGAGCTTTGTGCCACACAACTAAATCAACAATAAATGCTAAAAACATAATACCAGACGTGGTACCTAAAAAGAAATGACGGAATACATCACCGTCGTATAGAGAACATGCACCTTGTTTACCACACACCGTCTCCCATACTAGACAAGCGGAATCGACAACCGCACCATATATTATTGGACATGGAACATTACCGAATAGGCCGATTGCAAATTGTATTACACCCATGGCCATTGCTTTGTCTGGAATGAAAAAAGAAACAAAAATATTTATTAGTACACTAATACTGTGAAAATGAAAATTTTCGAAAATAAGATTCCAGAGAAATCGGGACCAATAATAGAAAATTACAATTGTACATCAGCACAACAAAATATTGAGAATACTTGATAATATCGATACCTCCATTGGTTCTAGTCCAGATGGCCTACTGAGGTTTTGTGCTATTTTGAGATTTTGTGCTATGGGCCTGTCAGCTCCGCTTAGTATATTATGATTATTTTTCTTGTTTCAATTTTAATATTTCCCGTGACCAGTGCTGGGATGTTCTATCATCACTTCGATTCGCTTCGATAGACATTTGTGTCTCTTGTCGCGTTTTTTGAATTACGTTTTGTCTATTGCGATCTCAGCCTGTTAGAATAAATTTGCAAACTATCTCTTTTTCCTCTTTTCACTTGCCATCGAAAATAAAAATATTGGTGATATTATATCGAATGAATTTATAGATATAGAATCGAGTAGACCATGATCACAATATAAATTGCGCAATAGAATACAATTTCGGTTCGTAAAAAAAGAGACACCAAATGTCTATCGAAGCGAATCGAAGTGATGATAAAACATCCCAGCGCAGTTTAAAAAATTTATCACAAAACAATAACAATATTATTAAAAATTGAATATTGATTTTATACCGTGCGCAGACTAGTACTTATAATCTAGATTAGTGCACCAATCCTTAATGTTCTAGTCTTCGCGTGTGACATTTGCTGATCTTGATTTTAATGACTAAATCTATAATTCAAACTGATCCCTTAATTTTTTTCTGATTTAGCTCAAAATATATGATTAGTGCAAATATTTTCCTTCTTTAATCAGTACTTCGATAAAAATCATGAGCATGTAGTCTAGCGGACTTTCTGTTAAATAATCTGTTATTTGAATTTTTTGTTGTAGTCAAATAGTTTTTTATTCCATGAATCGTTGTTGATGTTAAATAATTTGATTTCAGTCCCATTGAGATTAAAGTCTAAATCTTTATGGGGTCGTTAATTTGTATTGATTTTTATTTGTTGATGTATTTATTCAAATTTCGTTTTGATTGTTTTTTTTAATGTACCTACATAAATACATTATTTTATTTTGTAAATTGTTTCTAAGTCTATACATATATGTACATTGTACAAAAAACAAATTTACCCATAACATGCTGTATGATAAATAAATAAAAATGTACATATTTCTCAACTGCAGCGTAAGCCTAACTCAATCCTTTGATTTTTAGCAAACAATATTTATACAATTTAATAATTTAATTTTCGCAAATTCATTTAAATCAAACAAATCGAAGAGGTCAATTAAATTGAGGGTTATTAACTATTGGTCAAAACTTCGTCTCAGAATAAAATATGTGTATAGTAACGTTTACTGGCTCCAAAAAATTATAATTCTCATAAATTGATCAAACAAATACAAATTTATATCTCTTCTAAGGGAATGAATGATGCCTTCTCTCTTTAAGACAATAATACGAGTATATCGGCATTATCTTATGATTTGTTGACTTCTTTTAAGTGAAACAGAAGCTTATGGATTTAATGTCGTTTGAAAGATAAATTGGTTTCACAAAAATGTATCTATAAAGAAACACTCGACTGTAAATTTTTGATCACACCGGGATCGAACTCAAGATCTCCTAATACCAAAGCAAGCACGATGCTTACTCTGCCAACGAGAAATTTCGAAGAAATTGATCAAAAACTGTTTTATATGTTATCAATAAACAAAATTATGGCGCAAATCCTATCGCTTGTCTGAGTATTTTTACCTCCTCTACAATAACAACCAAAACATAGCCAAATTTACTATAACTTATAAATTTAATTGCACATTTGAAGGTTGAATTTTAGTCATTTAGGTAGACGTTTGTCAGACATTACTTTTAGCAGCCACAAAAAAACTGTCAAAAGCGAAACATCAAGGAGACAAAATAAAGATAAAACAAAACTTCCTTTGAAAATAAAATAAAACAGAAACTTTCATCCATACTAAACAAAGACAACTTTGTCAGATCAAGTAGTATTTTTTTGTGTATAGCTCAATACATCGGTTTTTATTCTGGGTTTTAGGTCCTTTTTCATAGGGCCCAAAGCACTTATATTTTATCTACCACTGGCTTCTATCTGCTCTCTGTAGGAATGTATGTTACCTTGCAAAATTGACGACTGTTAATGTCAATTTGTTATTCCGTGAGCGCTGATGATTGAATTTTATAGCGTTTAGCTAGTTAATATCGGTAGTAGTCAACACGAACACGAAACAATCATCTTTTGATCGCCGCCTGCAATGTAATATTAAAAAGCCTGTAAAATCGAAAACAAAACTAGTTTTTTCCATCTTGCCTCAATCAACAGAGTCTTTGTTATGATTTGGTTTTGTTTGCTTAGTGTTGATTGCCAGTGTGAGCATAAACTCAACATTTTGTTCACAATGACAGTACTAAAGCGATAAACAGTAGCTATGTGCTTTTTGTTGTTCTAAACCCTAACCATAATTTCCCGTTATTGTTAGAAACGTCATTGTGCTTGTCCACATGAGTATGCAAGTGCAACTAGTAAACATGTAAAATAAAATTAGTTTCATATGGACTAGATGTCTTGAATAGAAGACCAAGGACCGTAGAAAATAGAGAATACAAATATTTTCATTCAAATAATTTATTGCCATTTTATTTGTGCTAATGCGTAGCAAGTAGCAACTCGTGCATCACAAACATTTTTTGTTGAAAGCGATTCAAAACAAATATTTCCCTTTCATAAAAGTTTAAACGCAAGGAGCTAAGAAACGAAGAAAATACAGCATGCACACACTCGAGTGGACAACCACATTTGCAATACTACTCGATACTGCCTATCAGTTATTTGTTATTTGGTTTAAATGAATGATGCCGGCCGAAACAAGCAGAATAACAAAGAAATAGGTATGTATAAGTCATGATTGACGCCTGACGTATGAAGTTATATGAATATACTAGTAATATGTGGTTAAATGATGTTTAATTAGTGTTTGTAATTTATTATACAAGCAACCATTAATATTTTTAAAAATCTAACAACACGGCTTGATTTTACTTTTGACATTTACAATAATATGGTTGTTAACTATACTTAATTTAAACAATGACTATATTTGTAGGTAACTATATTGTTACAATATCGAGTTGATGAACATACTCCGGGCATAACAACCGCTTTGCAAGCTTGCAGAATGATAATCAACTTTTCCTCTACTTGCATTGGTGTTATATCTTTAATTAAGTAATAAATGTCTGATTTACCAATGAAATTATGATTCACTTTTCAAATCTCGTAGCAAAGCATTGAAACTTGTTGTGATAATCTTGATATAGTCTCTTCGTTTTTCGATGGAACAAAGTTTTTAGTTTTCTTATTAGTTATTACCTTAAACAAATATCTATTATTGAATTAAATATGTTTCTATAAAAAAACTTACCTTTCGGATCAGTACACCTCATTATGAGCAACATACTCCCCACTTCTGATGTCGAATGAACAAACACCAAAAACGAGAATACCGATATAAAAACGATAAATTTTTTACAATTTCCATCACAATATCCGCTTGTAGCGCCCATCAATTTTGGATTTTCAAAACTATCCGGTATACATTGACAATTTTTAAAAACTAACTTTCCATTCTCGTTAATAGACTGACCGCATCCGGCATGGCACGATGAAAAATAGGTCATACCGTCTGATCCGCATATCGGTGAAAATTTTCTTGTATCACATTCGCACGTTGTATTGCAGATCGGTTCAAATTTTGGTAACGGTGCCGGGTTATCAAGTTTTAGACCTTTGAAATCATCCATTGGACAACCTATGAACATGAGTACGGCCATACCACACGAATAAATTAACGCAGCAAATGCTATCCAAGCGGCCACGGAACGCGCAGTTGGACTAAATTTCAATATAACAATTCCTGAAATTACGATACCGACGCCCATTACTAAAATTCCCCCAATACCTGAAATCAAATTGGCATCGTGAGCAGGTAGTCGAAACTGGGTTTCCATGTACTTGGGAAGAAATGTATATAAACCAGCTACCGGTAGTAAATGAAGTACGGACGATGCGGTACGGAACATAAGTATATCGTTTCGTAATTGACGTTTAATTGTTTTCGGAAAATCTTTTAGTTTTGGGGCTTTTGGTTCCTCCTCTTTCTCGCTCTTCTTCTTTTCATCTTCGATGACACGTAACTTTGCTGGTGGTGGGATACGATTACCGCGTAAATGGCGTGGAAATGTAAACATGGCAATCGATGTAACACCCATAAGAGATGAGACTAGCACAAGACCTGTAAATAAATACAATATTTTTAGTAGTACCAAACAACTTTCACATTTTTTGTTTATTGTCTGTGTGCGCCAAGCCAACAAAACGCAAAAATTCAATTGTGTGCAATTACAGCATGTTGCTGTTGCTGGGATATAATATACACAGATACACCATATAATTATTATTTATTGGCTGCTGAACATAAAAAAGGTTCGTGCAGGCAAATTTTTCGACCACAAACCAATCCAAAACAAAGATATTATTACTGGTAAGAAAACGAAATTGATGTCAATGAATCAAAACGACAAGTGAAAAACAACAAAATAAAATTGGCTAAAGATATAAATTTCGATAAAAAAAATTGTATGCATAATGTAAAGGTGAAAAGAACAAAAAACCAATAAACTTCAATTTTTATCCCCATCTATAGTCCATACCTAACCATGACTCTTCTCGTTTGTCAAGCGCTTGCCAAAGCGGAGAGAACAACAAAATACGAATCGATTTATTAAAATCAAAACTTCTGAGGAATTTCAATATTCGTTTTGTTTTTGTGTAAACACAACAAAAAGGAACAATTTCGCGAAATTAACTTTTATTTTTGGCCGAAAAGGAAATTCTATATTGTTTATCTGTATTACTAATAACAACAACAATGACCAAATAAACTTGATCAAACTCAAAAAATATTTTAATAATTAATTTTATGTTTTAACATGTATAAAGACGACTGTACGAGAAGAATTTTTTAAGTGGTTTCATGTCTCTTACTTTGTTGTTGTCTGTCTCTATCTTTTTTATTTTAATTTGTTATTCAAAACGCGAATTCAGATATAATTGGAAGGTGATAGGTAATCTGGGGGATAACTTATATTTTCTACACTCTATTTAAATTTGGAATGTAAACATACAAATACCAAACGTGAAAATTGGAATTGCTTTGAGAAAAACTTGAATACAAATAAGGTTAGATTTGAATTACAAAATTGCGTAGAATATGTGAATTTCGTAAATTTGAAAAAAATTGAACAGAAATGTTTAATAGTCACGAATGAATTGCATTTGCAAGGATTTGTAGAATTTGAGTGAAGTTTGATAGCAGGATTAAAATCTTTAAATAGTATCGAGGGCACATCAGAACTACTGATTAAAAATCATTATGCTCACAAGAGAGTTAGCATACCTCTTATGTTACAAAATTTTCCATTCAAAGATGAATTATTTTCATAATACATATTTATGTTTTCAACTTTGCTCAGACACATATTTTTTTTATTTTTGTACTTGTATATCTGTTTGTTTGTATCATTGG
Organism: Tipula unca; assembly: GCA_951394425.1. Lineage (NCBI taxonomy): Eukaryota > Metazoa > Arthropoda > Insecta > Diptera > Tipulidae > Tipula > Tipula unca. Next base: position 116,952,020 of record OX596381.1, read on the forward strand.
TCATTAACCGAAATAACCAATAGTCATTGAATCGCATTTCAATAATTGCGTCTACAAATTAAACATTATATAACTTACCAAGCCACCATGCCCCTACCCATCTAGGATCGGTTGGTGAAATCATTGGGTCCACAGAAAAGTCAACATAAATCCGAGTACAAAATGATCCCAAAATAAAACCAAATGCCGGTCCTAGAATTCGAACACCGATAGTGATTGCTGTAAAGTTTAAAAATTAAACGAAATTAATTTCGGAAACGGCTAAATCTAGCTAAAAACTTACCAATATAAATCGGTGACTCTCGGCTCGCCACATTATCATCTATATAAGGAATTCCTAAAGTTGAAACAGCTGTTTGGCCAACACCGACACCTAGCAAACTTACCGCAAATATTATTAAGACAATGTTTGTAATTTTTGTATGATTTGATTGTTCCTTCTTGATACTATCTAGACAAGTTGAATCCGAAGCATTATTGCCAACCACACATAAATTTATGTTACCCTCGGTAAGTGCGATGGTTTTGTTACCGACCATAATGGATCCTGCACTCTGACCCTGAAATACATTACTGGCGTGTAAAAGCTGATCGCCATATATGAAATGAGGTAGTGTACAGCCAAACGAGGCTATAGCAAATAGTATCATACCTGAAAAGAATAATTGTATATAATAATAAAAAAAATTAGAAACAGCAGGCTGTGTGAGAATGGAAGACTTGAATACATCTACCGAATTATAATAGTCCATTTTGAAAATCAACCATGAGCATTCATCAAAACCATTCTAAAGTTACAAATTTACTATTATTTAAGCCCCAGGTTAGATGTCACATAGGGCTACGTGGCCGGAATACTGTAATACTTTTGTCTGGTTTGAAAGATTCACTCTGTATAATAAACCAACTTTGCATTTTTGTAAAAGATACCAATTTTCAATTTTTTGGTTTATTTTAAATTTGCTAGCAACTCTAATGACTCCCGAACTCTTCAGATTCTCGTTAAATCCTTCATCTTCTTTCTAATTATTCCGAGGACTCCAATTTTACCCCATTAATCAAATTCCGAGGAATCCATTTTACTCCATTAATCCAATTCTAGTTTGATTAATGCTGATTATTGTAATTTTATGAATGGGAGCCCAACCCGTATAATTGAACTACAACCAATTATACTGTACTATATGCTCTCTGTAGAAGTAGAAGTGTATATATACATATATATTGCATTTGTGAATCCGAATTTAAGCCATTTTTCTAATAGAAAAATATTCAAATGAAAACCAAATGAAGGGAAGATGGTTTATGAACTGCTTGGTTTTGATGGTTATTTTTTGATATTCTAAAATTCTCTTAAATTTGTTCGAAAATATCACACAATAATTAATAATTATGTTAAAAAATATTTTAAAATTAAAAATCTTTAATTTTTTTGTTTTTTTCACAAAATAAAACTTTAATTATATGTTTTAATGCAGAATATTTTTTCAGGCTTTCGTCCGATAAATAATTTCATCTTATGGGTTCTTATTTTGTAAACAAAAACGATTGATTCGCCTAATACTATATCCGCGAGATGTATAAAATATTCTTCAAGCAAGTTAAGATTTTGTTTCTGTTTTTTCCGTGAAATATAAATGAATTTTTGTCAAAATAAATTCAAACAAAACATTAACAATAGAGCGGTTAACTCATTTTTTGTGTAATCGAGTAATATATCAATCAAATACTAATTATTCAACGCAGCCTACCCATATACGTTATACATATTAGAATAATCAATAAAGTACTAACATTCCAATTTTCTATTTGTATAACTAACAACAATCCTTTCTTAAATCGATAAATGGAAAGTTTTTATTTTCCTAGCCAATTATACCTTTATTTTTATTTTCCGTTCTATTTCTACTCTACATATCATATAATAGTAATGAGTACTATTATAAAATTATAAATAATTATTTAGGAATCAACAAACTTACCGCACGCTATCCACCTTGGTCGATGACCTCGTCCTGCATAGTACGTCAAAAACAGTGATGTACTTATTTGTCCAATTTCCGTTGCACTCATTAGCATACCAGTGATTTTCGATTTGATTTGAAATAATTTTTCTATTGTTGTGATAACGCTTACAAAATATGTATAATACATTCCCTGAAGTTCACAAAAAACAAAATAGTAGAAAACTATTTTAAGGACTATTCTCTAAATTCCATACCTGTAACACCCATGCGAGCAGAAAAACTACCATAAATACATGCGTGGTGGCAAAACACCGAGCCCATTTCGGTCGGCATGAGCCAATACCACAGCTAGATAGTTCATCCAAATCGGACAAGCGCTGCTGCCCCGTCAACGGATCCTGCTCGGCTAATTTATCGGAATGTCCATTACTATTACCATTACCTAATGCACTACTATTATTATTATTACCATTTTGGGGCATATCTTTCCATCCATTTTGCCATTCGTTATTGTTTTCCGGCACTTTACTCACATCCATCATTTCACTGATCGATATGGCGTTATTGCCTGGATGATGATTATTACTTTGTTCATCTTGTGGAAGTGGCGCCCATTTGTGATTATTCTCTTTCGACATTATCCTATTATTATTATTATTATGATTACTATTATTATTATTACTATTTAGTATACTATTATTGTTATTATTTTTTGTTATTGTATTATTACTATTACCATTAAGCTTATTCATTTGATGATTTATATTATTATTGTTATTATTATTATTATTACTACTGCTATTATTATTGTTACTATTATATTTATTGTTATTATCTGGATTTGCGGTTAAACTCCATTTTGGGCTCGTTGCCAGATTTAATGGAACTTTTTCATTTGATGTCCCTAATTGAGGATCATCATTTTCAAGACTCATCGTTTTTGATTGAGGAAGGCTCCGTAAAGTAAATTTGGTTTGCTAATTTTAGCCAAAGAAATTATTTCCAATGGCTGACGACGACAATAAATGCACAAGAGCGGTATAATCTGAAAATAGAACAAAAACATTCGGACGTTAAAAATAAAATATGATTTTTTAAATTAAAACAATTTACTGGGTTTTAATAAATTTAAATTTTGAATACTAAATAGTTTTCGATATATAAAATTCTGGACCAATCAAAAATTTGGCCAACTACATACACTTTGGCAATCAAACACTAATCAAGTATAGAACGAATAATAAAACAGATACTAATATGATCAGCATAATAATTTCAAAATGAAGCTTGAAGTTAAAATTCCCAATAAAAATTATATTTAAACTATTGACTACTGAAAATAATAAAAATCTAATTATCGAATTAAATTTCGGCTGTCAAAATATATTTACTTTTATGTAATGTATAGCATATCATTGAGAATTTTAAAAATTGAACTTTGAAAATTAAATTTTGGCTATAAGAAATATATATATTTATATATTAAATCAATAAAATTATTTAAATATTAACTTTCAAATTTACGGTGCATATTGAGTTATGGAGCAAAGCCAATAGAATTGTCAGAATTAAATTGATAGATTTGAAATTTTGTCTATCGAAATATATTTTTCCAGCGGAATTAATGAATTAAATTTAAGATATAAATTATGTTATTATTCAGAGAATAAATGTAAGAAATATAATTTAAGAAATGTAAGAAATAACAATATTTTAAATTTACTAATCGAATTTCGAACTAACATAGTACTTTGGGTTGTACACATATTACATCTTAAAATTTAAGGTGATTTATAAAGCCTAAATTGAGATTCTGAGTTGTTATTTTCAATGTTTTTATTCTATTATGTGCTCATATTTGTCGCTCCTTGATTTAATGTACATTCAATTTTGATTGTCCACTATATATCACATTAGTTAATCTCACGAATTATTCCCATCTTAATATAAAATTTAGATCAATTGCGAACAAAAGTTTAAAATTGATGCCATTTTTAATTTTTATTTATTTATTTACATATCAATCGCGAAGCTAATGAATAAATCACAACTATTTTTGTTTTTGAAATTTTTTTGATTTCTGATTGAATAAATAAATATTTAAATATCACGATTTTTTGAGTTTTGAATAAGTACATTTGTGAAGTATGAAGATTTCGTCCACATAAATAATATAGTGGTCTTTCGTGCAATCAAAATTCTTGCTTAAATCATCACCATATCATAAAAATTGATCCACTTAAATTTCGGATATACAATAGTATCAAACAATCAACAAGATATCATTTGTGCGATATATGTATATACATACATATGTATATGTATATGTATGTATGTATATCACACAATTCGTATAGTTAACCTTCGCATTGAATTTTTTTTTTTGCATTATTGTCTCGAAGATCTTAATTTTTCAAGTTTAAACGATGCGAGAAAAACTAAAAATTTTTGGATGTATAGAATTATGCGATGAAAATTTTCAAGATCAAATCAATTTACTTAATATGGATATGTATAACACAAAAAAATTGGGCTGTATAAATTCGCAATACATGTACATATGTATACGCGAAATTTTTTTGCTCGCTCGATATAATTTTATTATTAAATTAGGTGTAAAAATTAAACAAATTGTGTAAATAGCGCGACAGGCAATGACATTATGTTGGTGTTTGTGTAGTGGTCTAGGTTGTGCAAACACAAATACAATTGTGTTGTTGTTTATAAACTCTAAATTAAAACATAACCTAAAGCTACGGATTTGACTAGCCATAGCATTTTGTTTATTCCAATGAAAATCCATTCAGATTAGGCTTAGGCGAAGTTATAGTGCTAATTAATAAATCAATGTTATTTCTTATAAGTAAGTTTGTTGTATTGTTATTTCTAGTTTTTAACTCGATGTATGTTGTTGTTAGTATTATTGTCTGAAACGCATGTTTTAGACAATAATTCACCAGGTTGGGGATGTTGTAGCATCACAGTTCACAGACCAGTGCATGAACATTTGGAAAAATAAAATTTTTCAATAGAGTCTGATGTATATTCTGATTTCTTGTTAATATTATTATTAATGCTAAGTATTGAAAGTCTACTTATTCGTCTTCGTTCTAAAATGTTGTATCGTGGCATTTACTGGCAACTCATGTATATACCGTAAATTATGTAGCATTAGGTGCGTTTTTTTATTCGAAAATTCTCGAGGTCGAATACTGTACTGGATAGGAATTTCCTCTTTTATTCAGTAAAATCTAAATGAATTACATTTTTTATCGATAAATATAATACATTTAATGTTAAACTACATATTTTAAATCATTTAGATTTTACTGAACGAGAAAATTCTTATCCAGTACAGTAATACAATAAGAAAAATGTTGAATAACCAACGCAACTAATAGTGGCTTTCCAATCGGACCACCGCAAGTACTTATAAGTACTTAAGTTTGTTTCTTTACTTTCACATTTTATCAAAAGCAGCTACGAATAAGTAATAAATGTTCTCAGCGTATATCGAAAGCAGAGGATGAGAATTACCTTTTGAAGTCTGGCCCTATATTGGGATACCGATATACTTCTCAATTCTTTATCTTCATATTTTGCACAAAGCACTTTATATTTGCAAGAATACATGAAAAAAATATTTTAATTGGCCCGATTGATTGGTCAAATAAAAATTACTATTCATGTTTGTTCTAAAAACTAAATATTTTTGATATGATTTGATACCATTCTGAAAATTTTTTCAAAGATATCCTGTGCAAATATCTGTAATTATTAAATTTTGCCATGAATTTAATGATTTTTGGCATAGTATAAGAGTTACTCCTTCTGAACTCCTGCTCAATTTAAATTTGACGATTATATTATATTAAATGTGACGATTGTGCTAAACGCTAAACTCAATCACATCAGTATCATCGTTAGTATAATGGTTAGAGTTGCAACTACATAGCATGGAGTGGTGAAAACCGATAGTTCGATCCTCACCAGGATATTTGTAGTTTGTATAGTGGATATTTATTTGAGTAGACGACCGATGTTGATGCAATGAGTTGCAAAAGTAGAATGATCATAACTCTTCAGTAAAAAATACCACAATGTCCGAGAATCAAGGCGCGAATTATAAAACCCTAGAGGGCAAATGAGCAAAGGTGCGGCGAGAGGGAGAGAATTCAATTAATGTGCAAATTGCATTGATTACGCCACAGAATTCTCTCGAATAAATTTCAATATGGAAAGTAAAATAAGTTTTAAATTCAACCAGTGAACAGTGATATAAAGTGAAATAGTAAAGTGGTCTAAAGTGAACCAGTGAGATTTTAAAGTGCTGAAAACAAGTGGTGTTAATTTATTCACGAATAAATTATACAGTGTTAAATCGTTCGAGTATTTTATTGCAAAACCCATTACGAATCCTGAGGAGCCCGAAATTCGTAGCAATATAATTAAATTATAACAGTTTTTAAACTAACTGCACTTTTTGAAACTGTCAAAAATGTTTAAAATGTTGGATTGTGGGGAAATGTGTAGTATTTTTTTAGTAAATAATTAAATTAACTAAATAAATTTACATTTTACCGTTAAATAAATTTATACATAATATGTATTATATTTATTATTTATATTTAAAAATATTATAGCGTGAAACGGTTGTTTTCCAAATCAGAGTATGAAGAAAATATTATATAGGCAAAAAGGTTACCAAAAAGATAGTAAGTATCAAAACACTGTATTATTAATACTATAAACTATACCTGTTCAGAAGTCAAAAACAACTTTGCTTTAACATATCATTTTTATATTAAAAATGTATTACAAGAATAGTGTTATCTAAAATTCAAAAGGAATTTGGAAATACACAAATAAAATGGGTATTCTATCAATTATTAAAAAAACAGAAGGGATAAGAGATCGGAATGATCCTCCAAAAAGAGGATATCTAGTAGCCATACGTATACACCTGTGTGTGGATATTAAGTTAATAACGAGATAAAACGATATAAGACGTGTTCAAAATAAAGAAATTAAAATAATTTTTATAACGGCAGTAGCAAAAGACAATTACATGTATTATGTGGAAGTGTGAGTATAAAACGGAATCAATAAATTTGGTGATTGTTAAATTCTAAATTCATTTGAATAACAATAGTAAACGCTTATTGTTTAATTTAGTCATTCTCGTGGACTATTTTAAAATTTTATTTAATTTAATTTAAAGATCAAAAAATACAGCGCAACTCTATACGGTAAGCCTGTGCAATGTGCATATATATTAAATTCGCCCAATTGTTTATTTATGCCATACTTATTTTTTCGGACGGTTTCATGATACATTACATACACCTAATTTCTGCCCGTTCTAATATAATTTTCAAATATTACTTTTATAAGTTATATAAAGACATATGTATTTATTAATATTTACCATCATTAAATTGCATACTGGTCATGTTATGTACTAATATCTTATTGCTTAAAATTCGTAATTAACTTTATTTTGATAATTGCATGCCAAATGTAAAATTAGTTTTTTTTTTGTGTTTTAAGGTTAAATAAAATTAAATTTACTTTAGTTTCAGCAGCAATCTACAATTTTAATAGGTTATTTAGAAAAATGCTAATTTTTTGCGGAAACATGTCAAATTGAAATACATGCCCATAATCTATTAATCAAAAACTTGCTAATTAAATTTAATATAGAACATGATTCGTTGCGAATGAAGTACGTGGAATATATATATATATATATATATATATATATATATATATATATATATATATATATATATATATATATATATATATATATATACATATATATATACATATATATACATATATATATATATATATATATATATATATATATATATATATATATATATATATATATATATATATATATATATATATATATATATACATATATATATATATATATATATATATATATATATATATATATATACATATATATATATATATATATATATATATATATACATACATATAAAAATATATATATATATATATATATATATATATATATATATATATATATATATATATATATATATATATATATATATATATATATAATATATATACACATACTAAATTGACTATAATTGTGCCTATTTGTCGTGTTTTTCTATATACGAGTATATGTATTTTAATTTATAATAACGCATAAATTTGCGAATCATTTACTAATTGGAAAGAAAGTGTGGTTTCAGTTCAATCGTACTGTCTAATAATAGAGGTTGTATGTATTAGAAGTTAACGCAAAAAAAAATCTTACGTCTATAAATTGGTATTAAGAATTTCCGCGTCTACTTTCAATTTTATAATAATCATATGTTAATAGATGAAGTAGGTTTCCTTCTCTGTATCTATCCATGTAATATACATACTTCATATGCAAATTGAGTTCAATAAACTATTTTACATAAAGTAAGACAAATATGTATATGTATATGTATATGTACATACATATATATATATATATATATATATATATATATATATATATATATATATATATATATATATGTATATATATATATATATATATATATATATATATATATATATATATATATATATATATATATATATATATATATATATATATAAATATATATAAATAAAATTTAATTTCTCAATGACAAAGTAAATTGTGAAATAGTTTTAATATTAAAATACTACATATATTTGAATTATTATCTAGTCATTGCCGTTGTCGTTTGTGCTCATATATTATGAGTGACATGGTTATCGAAATCGATTTTGAGCAAATGTATGTATATAGTTTTAGTGAAGGTGTGGTATATTCTTGTTTTAATATGTAATGCATATACCGGATTACCTTATGTTTCAGTACATATGTATATACAGTGGACGCCCTTAACTATATAGTTAAATTTTATAATTTGACATACATTTTTCTCCAAATGTTAAAATTACCATAAATCATTTCCGGTTAGCAAAAATCACCTGCTATTTTTTTTATTTAATGTCAACCTACAACGTCAACCAACCAATATCAAGTAATAACAAAAGTTAAATTTCACAAAACGCTAGCCATGATATAAAAGTGAAATTAGTTGTGCGTAGTATATAGAAATTAAAAGTGGCGAAAACTTTTTTTTTTTTTTCAAATAGATAAACTGTCATGATAAATGTTGATCTACATATGTTTTTGTGTCGGTGAAAAATGTAGTAGCGGAAAAACGCACAATTCACACTAATACAATTTAGTTTATATAGTTTCACTTAGAAAAATAATTGCAACTATGTTTTTAAAATATATGTAAAGTTATAACACAACATTAAATTATTTAAGTCACTTGGTGTAAAAAAAAACAGGTCATATAACAATTTTTTCATCGTTTTATTAATTTAAAATGTTAAATGAATAATTACATAGCGTGCTTGTGACATTAAGCGAAGGCTGATTAATTAGAAATAGTCCGATTCTATTAATGTATTATATGTGTAGGCTGTATTCTATTAATGTATTATATGTGTAGGCTGTATATCAAACAATTGCCGCTCGAAGATTTCATATGTAATTGCAATCTTGAAACTTAAATTTGTTAAAGAGTAAAAAGACGAAATTACTGGTGTAGTGAATTTTAACGAATTTTAATTATTCTTAGTTGGTATAACTATAGAATTAGAAACCTCAATCAAACCAGAAGTAAATTAATCAGAATTCTCAAATCAATCTCAATTCAAATTTTATTTAATGGCATAATCATCATTTACAATCAAAGTTGAGTTAAATGTTAAATCTAAATTATATTCGAACTGAACTGAAAATATATTTATAATATTAGGTAGTATTTAAGTTAGGTTAGGTTAGGTAAGGGTGGCTGTCCTAAAGGACTAGCATAGACACAAAATTGGTCCGTAGCTGTACCACATTCGAGTTTCTTCCTCTTCACTCGCTAAACCATCCTGAGTTTACCAAGAAGCGTTTAATGTCCCGGATCCCGATCTTCCTAAGATCCGTGAGGTCGTTCAAAGGGGAAGTTCCCATAAATTTTGTTCTGCTGTACGCTAGACTAGGACAGGTGCAGAGCAGATGGAGCACATTTTCCTCCTCCTCATCACCACAGCTGCGGCAGAAATCGTGGGCTGGGACACCCAGTCTGCACGCATGTATCCCAATGAGACAATGTCCCGTTATAGGTCCCACGACCATACCAATATGGTGCCGTCGAAGCGATATCAGTTGGGCTGATCTGGACCGGTCAAGTACAGGTCAGATCTGCCTGGTTATTGCACACGAACTGGCGTTAGACCATCTGTCGTTCGTTTCTTTTGTGGCTGCTTCCTGAAGCAGCAGTTTACATGAAGCAAGCGGTATCTTTATATCCCGCCTGCCTTTGGTTATTAGGCGTGCTGCACCCTTGCGGGCCAACTCATCTGCCTTTACATTCCCTGCGATATTGAAATGCCCTGGCACCCACGTCAAGCGGATGTTGAACTGATCAGCCATCTCATTTAAAGATGTCAGACAGTTCTGGGCTACCTTCGACGTCAGGGAGTATGATTGTAGCGTTTTAATAGCAGCCAAGCTGTCCGTAAAAATGCGAATATCCCTCGTAGATATTACATTATACTTCAACCAGTCCATGACTTCCATTATCGCGATCAGTTCAGCTTGAAAAACGCTGCAAAAGTCGAGAAGACGAAAAGAGAGGTTAACCCCTAGTGCCTCACAGAATACCCCGCAACCAACCCCTCTATTACTTTTTGAGCCATCCGTGAAGAAGCTTAGCGCCTCATTGTCCATAACCGTTTCGTTCACCCAGTCCTCTCTGGTGGGAAACTCAGTTTGGAATCTCATCTCAACAGATGGCAAAGGAATAGCGTTGTCGGTAGCTTCCGGAATACCCCTGTTGCATAGGATAGGTGAGTGCCCTGCATTGTTACAGGTCCACATAGATATGGATTTGAGCCGAATGGCTGTGCAAGATGCAAGCTGCTCGGCCGCAATATCCAAGGGAGTAAGATGAAACAGAATCTCCAGAGCTTGAGTAGATGTGCTCCTGAGAGCCCCACTTATACACAAGCAGGCCGTTCTTTGGACTTTCATCAATAGTTTACGGTTGGCCATAATTTTTAAAGCTGGCCACCAGACGATAACCCCATACAGCAGTATAGGCTTGACCACTGAGACGTAGAGCCAGTGTACTATGCGGGGCTCCATACCCCATCTCTTTCCAATGGCATTTTTGCAGGAGTAGAGCGCTATAGTAGCTTTCTTTACTCTCTCTACAATATTTGGTTTCCAGCTTAGCTTGCTGTCCAAAAGTCACATTTGCAGAGGTGGCATGGGAGTAGGAAGTAGCTTGGAAGTAGCATTTTGAATTTAAATTCTGCAGTTAAAATTTGGTTAATATTTTGAAAATAAATTGAGCTAGAACTCTAAACGTGAATTTTAAGAATTTAAAAAGTGTATTAGAAAGGTTATTAGATTACTATAAGAACTTAATTAACTATTGAAGCATAATTTAAAAAATCAAAATTAGAACACGTGGCAAATTTAGTTTAAAATTGAAACGAATTAGATTTTTACAAACAAAATGAATTGAACTGTAAATTACAAATTATTCATATTTAATTTTCATTTAACATGAGAGGTTTTGGAGATACATAGGTCAACACATATTAACTTAATGGTTTTCTTTAGGTGTATACCATACAGTTTAGGTGTTTCGCAAGCGAATAATCCTTGGACTGTTACTTTTATAATTTTTATTAGTGATCGTAAAGTATTTTAAGTTTGCTAAATATCTTTCATATGCAGATGACTTAAAAATTTATGCAAATACTAGGCATATTTTGTGATTGGTCTAAAATGAATCAATTGAAATGTGTAGTATAATGATTTGCTTCCTTTTATTCCTTTCATATGAATTCTGATAGAATTGAAAATTTTCAAAACCGTTTTATGATATACGTACTTGAAAACCTTATATGCGAGAACCGTATACGAATCGACTTGTACAAATAAAACACACATTTTAGAATAAAACGTCAAATTTTTTTATTGATTTTTTTTTAAAAGGATGTTTTATGCCAATTATGTATGAAAAACAATATCGTTCATATGCCCGTCAGGGCTTCGTCTACAGGCCTGCATTCGAACATCAATATTTCCGGTGACTTTTTCCAATAAAAGCGGATCAATGATCTCAATTTCAGCTCAGCTAAGAATGTTGTTTTTAAGTTATCGAATTGTTTGTGGATGATTAGCACAAACCTTCAAATTACCCCATAAAAAATAATCAAGTGATGTTAAATCCGGACTTCTTGGTGGCCAAGGAACCTCACAATTTCTTGAAATTATGCGATCAGCAAATTTTGTTGACAATAATTGATTCTTGCACGATTTGCGTGGCATGTCGCTCCGACTTGTTGAAACCAAACGTCGTTCACACTCAAAACATGTAAAATGCGTCGTAATATAATTCGTGAAATGTTTAGTTCTTGTGAACGATGCCTGATTGAAGTGCTTGGTTCATTACGAACACAGTTACTGACAGCTGCCACTGCATTAGGAGTACGAACATGTTGATACAGTCTACGACCTTCCACCAAAATTCTCAAGTAATTTACGAAATGTTGTTCTCTTTCACAATGCGTTGTTGGGTTGTTAGCGACTCCATGATGATAAATGGCATATTTTTGACTTTTCATATGTCAAAGAATTTTTAAGAACAGATAACATTTAGTACTAAAATTCATTGATTGAAAAGAGGGCCAACAAATGGCCTACACTGAATTACTCACTAAATTTACAGCCTAACTTTTTGCACAAAGACGCAAAATAGCCTGCGCTGTATTTGCTTGGGATATTCTTTGCTCGAAAATTGATTCATCTGCATCTGAGTTACTTGGCAAGGTTAGCTTTTACGCTTCTCAGAGAGCATTAAGTTCTCGTTCAGAATTTCTTCGTGTTAGTAATTTTAATAGTATTGAACGTTTTAATAGCATTCAACGTTCAACGCTTTGAATAAAAATTTTCATGAATTTGGTTCAATATATCATGAGAGTTGTTTAAAGAACGGTTATTTTAAATTTAATTGGTTACATTTTGTGTTATGCTTTTTTACAAACTAATTTAAAAATAAATGGTTTGTCTTTTTTAATTTTAGTAATTTTGTGAATGTGACTATGTGAGCAACCAAATATACATATTTAACATAATTGATTAATAAAGAAGAAATAGTAATAAATAGGAAACATTTAAATAAAATGTAATTACTACATAATTTGAGAAATCAAATATAGAATTATTATTGAAATTAAAGTTTCAAAAATGTAGAAAGCAAATTGCTTTATTCCAGCACTTTTTTTGTTCTTTTTATGTTCTATTCAAATTTCACACCTATATTCACGCAAGATTATGAGCAAGTCCAGTTCACTAGATCTTAGTATTTAGTTTTACATTTGAAATAATTTAAAACTGGCGACAATTAAAATTAAATTAAATTTGAAATAAAATTCAAAATAACTATTACGAAAACAGTCAGCCAATAGTAAAGAGATTATTCTTTTTAAATGTCCAGTGCATTATAATGCATATACAAGTACACGGTACCATAATTAATGTTTGATTTGATTCATAAATGTTGTAGACTGGTGACCTGCACAAAGCGATGATCAAAACAAGTCAAGAACTTTTTTTATTTATAAAGAGAACTTATTAATGAGTAATAGCATTTTTTAATATGTCAAAACCCTTATCTCCATACTTTATATATTCTTACTATGTACGTATATATACATATATATATATATATATATATATATATATATATATATATATATATATATATATATATATATATATATATATATATATATATATATATATATATATATATATATATATATATATATATATATATATATATATATATATATATATATATATATATTTATTGCGATAACGAGACTGCATTTCAAAATATCTATTACAGAAATTATAAAAATAAAAAACCAAGCTGATAACACACATTTCTAAATGCATTTCTATTTTCCGAATTAGCACTATAATCACCCAATGCCTTATCTTGTGTTATATATTCATGATTTATACTAAATACGAGGTTGCTGATAGCGGCTAATTTTATTGTACTAAAAAACGGTTCTTGGTTTTACCGCGACCATATCAATCTGGAATAAATTATGGGCCATCTGCAATGTCACCAAACGCGCCATGCGTTTCACTAGAATAAATTTTAATCATAATTGAATTATTATAATTTATAATTACTATGTTTCTGTCATATCCATACATACATATTATATAAATGAATAAACAGACATTCCAAATTAAATTTTTGTTGCTTTCTAATTAAGAATTCAATTTAAAGAAAAGTTTGTTGGACAAAAATTTTTTTTTTAGTATTCGCCGCGTTTTGTGTATTTGGGATTTTTTTGGCGATTGTTACTTTGAATTATAATTAAATATGTATATAATATACTTAAACAAATGCCATGGTCAAAAACGTGATTTTTAGTTATAGAGACGAAAATAAACAAACAACAAATTGCTATACCCATACTATGTTGGCGCACGGCATTAACAAAATCAGCCACCAAAACATTTATCATGTTTAATTAAAATTCTATAATGTCAATAATTTTTGATATAATATAATTGATAAGAAATCTTTTGTCTCCCTCAATTTCATATTTATTCTTATTTACATAAAAATGCTGCAAATATAGGACTTTTGGAAATATGTAAAAGTTTTATGGATGTTGGCATAATATATCAATGAATTAATTACAGTGATTACTTTCGATATAAGGAAATATTTTGTGTAAGCCATAAACCCATTGCTGCTGTACATTTACTTTACCTCACGAGCATAATTCATAATTATTAATTCGTATTGAATGAAAATCTCAATAAATTAAAACAAATAACCACAAGACTTATTCGAATATTAATATTTGTGTAGTGAAGGTAACATAGTGGGTACCATAAAGAATATTTATTATACAAATTTTTTGGCTCATTTCTTAAAATTTCACTTAATTTTAACACAGAAAATGTTTTAACTTTCTCGAATTTTTGGTTTCGTTTACCTACCTCTCAGTACAAATAATATATTACAATAAAAACGTAATAAAATCAAAATAATATAATTGTTCAGTAAATTTAACGTGGACTTATACAAGAAAGTTTTGTGAACCACATATACACACATAAGAGTGAATATTGCACTAATATCAAAGTCGATATAATTAAAAAAATCTCAAAGTCATCATAATCATGCAAGTAACATATGCATGGTAAAAACGCAATAAACAAAAAAATATTCGATATGTGTCCAAATTTATAGAAATGTAAGTTATGTCCCACTGTAACTATCCCAAAAAGAAAAGCACCATCAATATAGACATTCGCTGAACCATCAGAATGTCTAATTGTTATAAATACAAAATATAAAAATATCAAATCATCAAATTATTAATTTCGAAATATTTTAATTTCATAAAAAATAAATATGTCAAATTATTGATTTTGAAATATTTTAATAAAAATATCAATTTATGATTATGCATAAATACATTATGCATAATCAACAACAAAAATGTATAAAATGTGTAGCAAAAGTACACGCGCTAGCTCTACTTTATTTCATTCCATGTTTTGGTTTTATAAAATAAATGTTGTAACAAATTAAAATTGTGAAGTGTATTTTTTATTTTAAACTTTCGGCACGTTCCCCCGTTAATAGTTATATACGGTTCACGAACACACATAACTGGCGCAGTTGATAATTAAAAAATTTTTTTTTTTCTCTCTCTAAATCTAAAATAAAAATCGCGTTCGAATTATAAATCTCAGTGAAAACAGTGATAAAATAAAAACAAAAAATTTAAACAGTGAAACACAGAACAAAATTTTTAGTTAGAAAAGAAAAAATTTTAAAAGTGCAATTAAAATTTAAAATATAGTGCAATTTTGTTAAACAACAAAAAAAAAATTACTTTGTGATTATAAATATTAAAATATTAACTATAGTAAATTGTGATTTGGTGCCTGATCAACGCCAACATTCATCAATGCAACCCTACATACTTATGGTATTGGCATGGTAAGCGAACTTTCTTTCATGTATACTAATATCCACACAAACTAATTTTTTTTTAAATCATTATAAAATCGTGTTACTAAGAAAACATTTTTTTTTTAAATCGAATATAACCAATTGGTGTGAACTAAAGTAACTCCAAAAAATATACGAATCTTCGTAGTATTTTACAAAAGCCAAATTTTTTTTGTGATTCATATAAGTGTTCATTGCATATAGTGTATGTCGCAAGACGATATCAAAGTCCATAAACAAATTATATCTAAAATACAAATTGGGAAACGACTTAGGGAATACAGACTGTTAAGAGAAAAACAAATAATGGATGAAGAAATTGATAGAACATTGAAGTTGTTCCAATTACCCGATATCATCAAACACATTCGACCGTTTGATGGGGATAAGAACTCAATTTACTTCTTTATATCCAACGTAGATAATATCCTAAAGTTATGTGAAAAAATTAAAGATAGTGATTATTATAAAATTATCATCAGTGGAATAAGGAGCAAAATTATTGGAAAAGCAAGTAATGTGCTATTAACCCACTCGATTGATAATGACAATTGGGACGAAATAAAAAAAGTTTTAATATTAAATTTCGCAGACAAACGGGACGAACCAACGTTGACGTTTGAATTGCACAATTTGATTAAAAATAATTTATCGCCCGATGAGTTATATCTAAATATAACTCATATCATCACAATGCTAACAAACCAATTAAAACTACAAAAATTGGAAAAATGCGTGATGGAAGCAAAATTAGAACTTTACGTTCAAATGGGGTTAACAATATTCATTGGAGGTATACAAGAACCTATGGGATCTTGGTTGAGAGCCAGGCAACCGAAAACATTATCGGAAGCCTTAGAATTTGTTAATCAAGAACATAACATACAAAAAATAAAAGAACCATTCAAACAACCTGAACAAAAACCAACAAAAAATTCTATAAACCATTCAAGAATTTTAACCAAAATTATAATCAATCACCCTCTAGTTCCCAAACATATTACAAAAATTTTAAACAAAATTATAACCAATCACCCTCTAATTCTCAAACATATTATAAACAAAATGATTTCAAAAAATCACTAACAAAAATAAAAACGGAACCAAAAGAACCGTATAAAAAACAATTTAATGGACCACAAGCGTTTAATATAGAATCGGAAGTAAATGATGAGGATTTTCAATCTCATGCCTCGGAGAACTAAATAATCTACAAACATCAAATTTGCCATATGTAATTTTAACTTTACATAATCAACAACTTAAATTTCTAGTTGATACAGGAGCTGATAAATCCTTTATCAACCCTAAATTTATATCAAATCAAAACAAAATTATTAAAACTCATATGCAAATCACTAGTATATTTCAAACCTCTGTTATTACAAAGGGAACGTCAATAAAATTCGATGAAATTCCTCAACCAATTGAAATATTTCTATTCAAATTCCACAAAACATTTGATGGTTTAATAGGGTACGAAACCTTATCTGAATTAAAAGCAAATATTAATCTAAAAGATCAAATTTTAGAAAATTCTAATTTTAAATTAAAACTTCACTCTAACTTAACTTCTTGCATAAAACCTTTTTATATGCAACCATTCTCTAAAATAATTACCAAAATCCCGGTTTCCATGGAAACAGGCGAATTTTATACCCCGTCAATAACATTACGTTATGGTATTCAAATACAGGAAGGAATCTACAAAACCTGTGAGCCCTTTCACTCCATCGTGGAAATAATTAACCTTTCCGATAAGGAACAGGAAGTTTATCTATTTCAACCATTACATGTTAAACCATTTCATATCTCAAATAATGAAATTAATTTTATAAGCACATCATGCAATGAAACACAAATATTAGGAAAAATAAAAAACTTAATTAATATGAATCATCTCAATAGAGAAGAACAATCAAAGTTACTAAAATTATGCCAGAAATATGAACATATCTTTTTCAAAGAAGGCGACAAACTTACTTTTTCAAACAGTATTAAACATGATATTAAACTATCCAACGATAAACCGGTATATATTAAACAATACCGACACCCCGAAAATCAAAAACAGGATATTAAAAATGAAATTAACAAACTACTGAGTCAAGGGATTATTCGACCGTCGTATAGTCCTTGGTCATCACCAATTTGGATGGTGCCCAAAAAACCAGACTCGAAAGGGAAAAAACAATGGCGCCTTGTCATAGACTATCGTCAGCTAAATAAGCAAACGATAGATGACAAATACCCATTACCAAATATTAACAACATCTTAGACAAACTTGGTAAATCAATGTATTTTACTACAAAGTTTCCTTGGATTAATCGGTTATTATCGTAAGTTCATAAAAGACTTTGCAAAAATAACAAAACCTTTCACATCATGTTTACAAAAATCTGCAAAAATCGTATTAAACGACGATTATATAAACTGTTTCGAAAAATGTAAGAAACTATTAACTTCCGAACCAATACTTCAATATCCGGATTTTAATAAAAATTTCGTACTCACTACCGACGCATCTAACATAGCGTTAGGGGCCATCTTATCCCAAGGAGAAATTAACAAAGATTTACCAATTTGTTATGCTTCTCGCACACTATCAAAAACCGAACAAAATTATAGTACCATAGAAAAAGAACTTCTAGGTATTGTTTGGGCCGTTAAATATTTTCGACCATATCTTTATGGCCGTAAATTTACAATTGTAACTGACCATAAACCCTTGGTCTGGTTGTTCAATTGCAAGGACCCAACATCAAAAATTGTTCGATGGAGGCTCCGCTTAGAAGAATACGATTATAACATTGTTCACAAAAAAGGGACAGCAAATACCAATGCTGACGCTCTATCGAGATTAGAGCTTAATGAGTATTTAGGCAATGGAAAGTTATCATACCCGAATACCATTGACTCTATTAGAGAAGATCTACAAAAAAATAAACAAAGTAACCTCTCCTTAAACGGCAGCATACCGAATAATGATGTTACAATAAATAGCAATAAGTCCAAAATTGGCAATAAAGCTAATAGTAATATAGGTAGTGAGGAGGCACAAAGACACTCGTCATTAACTTTATTAGAGAGCTCATTATCCGAAAGGAATAAAGTAATTAATGAAGAGACACAAGAAGATCTCGGCAATAATTACCATGGTATACCACAAAAATTATTAAAAATTAAAAATGACATCAATATGTTCAAAACGATCCAAGAACTTCCCAATAAAAACTTAGATGAAACTCTTCATCAATTTTATAATATATACTTAGGAAACGTAAATACAGCGAAATCGAAAGAAACATTAATTAATTCTACAAATTCATTAGTAAATGAATTTAAAACACAACTTATGTTTATAGTCGACGATAAACATGAGCAAATGAAAAAAGTTCTAATTATTAAACATCAAGAATATAAAAGATTTCTCTTCAAAAAATCTGTATTCGAAATTAATGACATTATATATATCTTGTCAACCTTTCCTAATAAAAAACATTTTACAGCTATCCACTGTAAAGATGACGTATTTAATTTAATTCAAACTGTATTTAAGGAAAATTTCCAAGAATCAGGAATTAAAATTGTGAGAGCCACCAAAATACGTGAAGACATTGGAGATTCGCTCAAACAAGCGGAACTCATAATAAAATGTCATAATTCCAAACACCGTGGAATTAACGAAAATTATGCCACTCTTAAACGAAACTATTATTTCCCAAAAATGAAGGAATTAATAACAGACTACGTTAAACAATGCGAAGTTTGTAACCTCAACAAATACGAGAGGGACCCAAGTAAAATAAAATTTAACATTACGGAAAACCCAACATCACCTATGGAAATTATTCATTGTGATACCTTCAGTCTTAGAAAGAAAATTTTTCTAACCATAATTGACAAATTTTCGAAATTTGCACTCGCTTACGAAATCATTGATAGGAAATCAACAACCATAATCTCTAAATTTAAAAACTATTTTGCCCAAAATGGCATACCAGTAAAAATCATACTAGATAATGCTGCAGAATTCACTTCTGAAATATTTAAAAATTTTATTGAAATGCATAACATTAAGTTACATTTCACAACTCCAAAAGCAAGTACGGGAAACAGCCCAATCGAGCGATTCCATTCTACAATCACAGAAATCGCCCGAATTATTTATTCACAGAATAAAACACTTTCAATTTCCGAATTAATGGATGAATCTTTACTAACATACAACAACTCTATCCATTCATCAACTAGTTTGACTCCATTTGAGTTATATAAGGGTCATCTCAAAGATTTGAAACAATTACCAGATAAAATTAACCAACATCCACAAGAATACCTTGAACACATTAGGGAAAACTATAATACGGTTAAAAATATAGTTCGAGAGCATAATTCAAAAATAAAAACTAACGTAATAACTAAAGCCAACCAAAATAGAGACGATCCAAAGGTATATGAACCTGGTGAAACTATTTATGAACTAAACACTACTAGGGATAAGTTAACACCTAAATATATCAAACACATAATAGTTCAAGACAATGATACAAACGTTATTACAAACAAGCGAACAGTACATAAAAATCGTATTAAAAAATAATAATACCATTACAGGTACGCGTCATGTTCAACCCAACAATCAATAGAAATTTTCGACCTAGAAAATAACAAAGGAATACTTGGGCTAGACATGGGTAAAGCCAGAATAATAACAGGTTATTCTAAACTTTTACATATAATACAACTAGATAATTTGAAAGCTAATCTAGAATCTATAAATAAAAACATCGATTTAGTTACCAAAATACTGGAAGAAAAAAAATTTCAACAAGAACGAGTAAATTTGGCAAAAATTAAAAGTAACAAACTAAAATTAGAACTTTCATATTTATACCCTTTCGTTAGAACCAAAAGAGGATTAATTAACCCATTCGGAACGGTAATTAAGAGCATTACAGGGAATCTGGATAATAATGATTATATCCAAATTCAGGATGCCATTACCCGGTTAGAAAATGGTAATTTTGTAATAAATTCTCAATATAACAGTCAAATGAAATTAAACCAGCAAATGCTTGAAAGATTTGATAATTTAACAAACCATATTAATGCTCTAACTAGTGCTATCGAAAAAGAAATAGAATCACAACGATACATGTCCCAATCAGCATGGCAAGTTATGTTAATTGACAACTACTTACATCGTATAGACACCAATATGGAAATGTTAAAAGATCAAATAAATAATGTACATGAAATCTTAACATTTGCAAAAATTAAAATAATTTCAAGACATATTCTTAATAGACAAGATCTAACATATATTCATGAACATTTAGTTGAGAATAAAATAAATTTGGCTTCATACGAAGAAGTATATGAGTTACTTGAACTTACAGCCTTTTATAATGGAACAAATATTATATTAAGTATCGAAATACCACTATTTTATAATGATATACTAACATACTATCATATAAAACCTATCCCAATAAACAATTCCCAAATAATAATAACAACAACTAATTCCATTATCCAAAACCATAAAGTATACATGATGATTAGCAAACCTTGCCTAAATATCGAATCAACATACTATTGCCAACGAGAGCAGATACACAATATAAACAATAGCTGTATAGCCCAACTAATTAATAATCAACATGCACATTGCAACACTATGCTTATCGATGATTTCGAAGATATAGACTACATGGAACCAGAATACCTCTATGTATCTTCAGCAAAAAGCCTACAAATATACTCGACTTGTAAAATTAAAAAAGCAATTCTAAAAGGAAAAAAGTTAATACATTTTAAAAATTGTTCTATAACAATCAATAATATAATATACAATAACGAAAATAAAGTCACATTTGCGAAGATATTCGTAATTCAGCCTTTTGATGGCATAAATCTAACTACGGACGAATCGAAGAAAATAAATTTGCCACGTTTAGCTAACATATCAATAAATAACTTGGAATCAATAAATCATCTCAAAAATTACTATGAAATGAAACAAAATAATCATATTATCATTTCAGGAACCACTATTACATTCCTTATTTGTATTTCAATAGCAGTCATTTATATCTATTATAAGCTGAAAAACAACACCGAGATGACAAACGAAGCGAATCCCGTGCAAATACAACAAAACCTGCAGTTAGAAGTCTCCGTGAACGACGCCGAGGACGACGCCGAACGAGGACGGGAGGAGTTATGTCCCACTGTAACTATCCCAAAAAGAAAAGCACCATCAATATAGACATTCGCTGAACCATCAGAATGTCTAATTGTTATAAATACAAAATATAAAAATATCAAATCATCAAATTATTAATTTCGAAATATTTTAATTTCATAAAAAATAAATATGTCAAATTATTGATTTTGAAATATTTTAATAAAAATATCAATTTATGATTATGCATAAATACATTATGCATAATCAACAACAAAAATGTATAAAATGTGTAGCAAAAGTACACGCGCTAGCTCTACTTTATTTCATTCCATGTTTTGGTTTTATAAAATAAATGTTGTAACAAATTAAAATTGTGAAGTGTATTTTTTATTTTAAACTTTCGGCACGTTCCCCCGTTAATAGTTATATACGGTTCACGAACACACATAACTTGTAATCAATTATTAATATAAATGTATGTACATATATGAGTTCATTCATTAAGACGAAAGAAAAAATGCAACAAATCATTTAAAACACTCCTCGACTCTCTAAGACTAACAGCGCAATTATATTGAACATCTCAAAAAGATCAGAAATCAAATAAGTCAAGTACTGTCTAGCCATTTTAATTCAATTTCTATTATTTATTATAAACAAAAATATGTCGTCCTTCTTCAAGACGTGCGCACAACCATGAGTAATAATAAATAGTTGTCTAAAAAGTGCCGAAATTTGAAAATATATTTTCTGCAGTTTGACCTCAAATCAATTGAAAAAAATTGCAATCAATTACACATATGTATGTATGTAAGATATTATATAGACAATTTATATCTGCTATTTGACATGTGGGTTTAGGTGTTATAGTCAAATATTTTGTATTGATTAGATCGGAAGCCATGAAATTGTACATCCATTACAAGGCGTCATACCATACTTTGTCTAACTTAAGTGATAAAATAGCGATGAGCTTACCATATACATATATGTATATAGCAATAATTATCCCTTTATGCTTAAAAATTGCAAGCCAATTACTCGGAACATTTGTCGATGTGTATATATATGTAATTATAAAGTAATTACCTGAAATGGAAAAAACCGGTTGAAACGTAAAAAAAATTATTTCAATCGAATTAAAGGTTTCATTTCTATTAATCGGACGTGGAATGATGTAATCGTATTTTGTTTATTTCCGTTATGTACCGTAAAATCGTTCGTTTGACTTAAGCAATACGTCAAATGTGTTCGAAATATCCCGAAAAATTGACCCATTTAAACCATAGTATATATAAATATATAGGTTTTTATACCATCCATATAGAAATTTTACCATGAACCTGAGTTAACTGATTGACAGAAATAAATCGCCCAATTCGCATTTAAAATTTTTATCCTAATTGATTTATGTTATAGTAATCCGTAATAGTAATGATATCATAGTAATGTTATAAAATATTATAGTAATGATATCCGGATCAGAGATTCGAGTAAAAATTCACTGAGTTCGAGTATTACAGCTATAAATTATGATAAAATAAAATTTTTTTATTTTGCCAACTTCAAATAAACATTTTGATCGATCTAGTAATAACTACTTATTGTATTATTATTATACTTATGTCAAGAATTATCAAATTCAATGTTTTTACAGTTTCAACGCTCTTCGTTGTATGGTTAAATTTGGTTCATCCAAGTATGGGTGAATATATTGGTGTGAACCCAAATATCACCTACTTTGCTGGAAATCGCCTTTAACAATTGCATGCTTATCTTTTAAGTTGTACTTAACTTGACGCCGATGCGATGAGTTTTAAAAATGTTGGACTCGGATTCAATAGAATTTGAGAAGCTCTAATTTAAGTTTTCTACCCACGATCTTGGACGAGCACAAAATACTGGGAGAACCTTTTTTATTTCTCCTTTTTGATTTGAACCTTTTCTCTTTCGCAATTTATTATCAAACGGTGGATCATCTCTTTGTTCGTCAATACTTTCAATTAACAATTCATGACTCGAAACATTCTAAAAATGTTTACCGCAATAGATTATCTCTGTGGTTTTGGTGAAGTTTACTCTTAACACGGCCTGGAGATATGTTTTGCTTACACCTTTTCTAGCCTAACACATTAAAGAGCTATAATATATTTTTAGAAGTGCTGATAAAACACACTCTTGTCCCCACAAGAACAAGCCAACAATTGTTCTTCTGGTGTTCCAGAATAACGAATTCATTTCCCCGAAGAGGTAGTTTTGAGATGGATTTGATACAGGTACAATCACTGCACATTTTTTGGTTGGCAGTGGATCATAAAAGTACATGCATAATATGCCTAAATTTCGAAAAATAAACAATAAAGCTTTGCCTTATTTGTGTAAAGAAACAAAAAAAACCGTTTAAGTACATACGTAAAAAATTAATAACTAATAATGATAAGTTATTTGCTCAAAATAGTATAATATGGAAATAAAATAGAGAAAACGATACAAATGAAGATAACGAATAGAGACAAAAAAGAATAAGACAGATTTGTGACGTGATGTTAGTATATTATTGAACATATATAAATTATATAGGTTTATTTTTTGTTTTTTTGGTGGTAGAATATTAAATAATTTTTTTTACAAAGCTTTCTGGACTACATAATATGAAAAAATAAATGTGAGAACAGCATATAGAATGTAATCGCATTAGCGGGTATCTCAACAATGTGACATATACTCAGCATATAATGCACTATGATTAATTGACTTCACTTTATAGACAACTCTTTAATTCGCTTTCAAATGATTTGTTAATGTGTTTTTTTATAAAAAAAAAAAGGCTAGAAAAACCTTTCCAATGTCAGCAAAAATAAGTTTTGACAATCACCATTTTTAGGAAATTCCTATTGTTTTTTAATTTTCTTAGTTGAATACAATCCACCAAAAATAGATGAGAAAATGCGAACTTTCAAATTACCGAAATTTGAACCAAGTTCAAACTTCAAATATATTGAACTGCATAGTTGCGGTATTAAAAGTCTTATTTGTTAGGTGTTATATCACTGTTAAGCATATATCTGATTTGCTCTAGAAACAACACAGTTTCAGTTTTAAATACAATTTATACTAGATAAATAAATATTCCTCTAAATATTTAAAATTTCATTATTATTTACCGATTGAATTTATTTATTATTAGAATGCATTTTCTGAATAGCTAACGGAGTGAATAGCAACTAAGTGAGGGAAATACCTGATCAGCTTGTAGAGTAGTTTTCGGTTTCAGCGTTTTGAAAGATTGACAATCAATTTACTTACTCAGATATAGATTTAGTAGCTACTTGAACCTAAATCTATAAGTCGAATTAATTAATTAATTAATTAATTAATCGAACACACTATCGATAATAATAATGCTCATTTTGTCAATAAAGTGAGCGTTCATATATCAGTAAAAATAACACTATACAATAATTAATATTACTTTATGTCTCAACAATAATAGCTTTTTATACTATCGCGTATCAATGTATTTACCTCATAAAAATCCATTAAAATAAACGAAAGAAAGCAAAACAAAATTCCCATGAAAATTGAACAGAATTTGAAATTCCTTTAAATCAAACAGGTTAAATTTACGACGATATATCCATTCTATTACTTCATATTCATTCATATTCACACAACGAAATAACATTTATTTGAATCACATTTCTCTGAATCATGTAATACTCATGTATACAACAGAACCGCGCGAAACACTAAAAATCCACTTTACGTCTTCTTCTATTCCAAATTGAATTCCTAGAACAGAAAGTTTTTTTGAGGAACGTACATATACGTTAGACGCACACGAGTTGATGTTGTTGGTGAATAATCGAGCAATTGTATGGCATATTTTTCTTAATTATAATGTTATTTTGTTTATTGTTCAATGTTCGTACATATACAACACAATACAAGAAAAGGTCATTGACAATTGCGATGTCTATATAGTATACACTATACACAGATACATACAAGACAATAAGTTTAGCGAAAAAAATATCGCGATTGGTTGTGGATTATTATTGAAAGTGAGTTACACAAACCAAACATTATAAAAAAAATATTTGTTTGTTGTCAAGTTAATAATTCTTGTTTGATTAAAAAATTCATTAACATTATTTCCGGTGCAATGCAACGATGTGAAGAGCATCGACAGAAAATTGTAACCTACTCAAAAAACTTGTAACCTATTCAAAATAAAACATAACCAGTTTATGGCGTACTAAGTTATCATTAAGAAGTAGTGTCTAAGATTCGCACGGATTCAAAATAAACATTTAATGATACTTTTCTATAAACATATGTGAAGAACTGCTTCCTTGAGGCGATAAACCCAGACCAAACCACAATAGATTTTGGTTTTTGAGTTAAGCAACAGTTCGAGCTTCTCCGAGAAGTATTTTTGGCCAAATACGGTCAACTGTAAAGAACTGCTCATTGGCTAAAATTTTCCTGGATTTTTTGCTCTCGACCTACTTCAACAACACTTGGTCGTGTGAGCTTTATTTTGTCCGTAATAAGATGGGGGACATTGTAAAGATATTTGATAAGGCCTTTGTTTGGATATATTTCGAACAGTATCGCGGTATTTAAAATATACGATCCCTGTATACTTAAAACGATTTTAAAATGATACAATGAAAATCAATATTCAATAACGCTGTTACCTTTATGTTAACCTCTCAGGTTTTGAGAGAAATTTTAGACATTTATGACATTTTGATTTCAAATGAATTAAAAAACAACTCGACAATTATCCTTTAGATACACAATTGTTAATTTCCCGAAAAACTCAGATTATACTAAATAACGAGATCAAAATTCCAAATTCAAGTAAGCACAGCTAAACTATTAACAAACAACATACCTAACTATATTACTAATTCTACTACTATTGTAAGTTGGACTATAATTTAAGGATAACTTGCAAAAATTGTATAAGGTTATCATTATTCATCACAGTAACATTCCTTATCTCTTGAAATACTGATCTCGTAAATTTATCAACAAAAAAAATTCTTAATCATAATCTAAAAAAATACTAGATCGGACCAGAGGAGGATTTAGGATATCATATGATTCAAATCAATTTCTAATTTTTAATTTGATAGACTATCAAATCAGCCGATCAAAATTGGGGATCACACCTTCACCTTAGTTTTTAGTTGCTCTATCAATAATTTTTTGGATGAGTTTCCAGAAATAAAATAATGGTACTACATATTTAACGTAACGCCATTCTCTCGAACTGTGATGCCACCAGTACAGTTCAAATCATGTTTTTCTTATTCTAGGTAGCCCAACAAACGATTTTACTCTTATTAGTTATGTTTGCCGGAATATGTCTAAATTAATTATTTTCTTTAATCAACGGCTATATGTGCATATTAAACAAATTGTATGAGGTGTTTTGGAGAAGTATACAAATTTGGTAATTTTCAAATAAATATATTATGCGATAAATTGATCAGAGATAATTTGAAATAGTAACAAAGGAATATAGTGGTAGCACTCTCCTTTTAAATTATGTTTAAATTTCAGTTTCGTCGATTTAGACAATGATTAGAAGGTTGCTATATCAACCATACATTTTATTCAGTGGGTTATAAGGTAACAACTTAGTAATCGGCATTTCTTTCAAACATGATGGAGAGGCTTAAGCTTATTGAACTATAAAGTATAATTTCATTCAGGCCATAAATGATTTAACTACTGAACTAGAAGATAACTACATTTAAATATATGTACAATTATTTGTACTCCCAATATATGCATATATAAACTATGAACTATAATCACAATAATAATAAAACGCAGAAGTAATATTTGCGATTTGTTTATTAATGTGAACAGAGTCTATAAGACACGTATAGATAATATCAAAAGCCAAGGTAGCCACATCATCGTCGTTTTAATCTAAACTCAAATTGCCTAGATAGAACTAAATTAAATAATTAAAAATTCACAAACTAAAAATGTATTTACATTTAATATTTTTGTGCCTATAAAAACAATTACTTTTTTAATTAACAAAAAAAAATGTGTTTTTGGTATAAAACGCAAAAAAGTTTAAAAACTTATTAATTTTATTTTTCCACCAAGTTGGACTCGGAACATTTAAGTCTGTTGACGATATTTATGCGGCTAGTTCAAACCAATAATCATACAACATGTATAAAGCACCTTGACACCTTTACAAATTGATATCATGATCTCCTACATTAGAAACAAATAAATAAAACCAACCTACGCTACTGACACAGATCTCTATGGTATATGCTTGTATGTGTATACTTATGTCGTATCAATAGTCAATAATGGACAACTTAAATTTTATTGACAAGTCTACAATATGAGTGGGCGATGACGACAACGCTGACGACAACGACTTTAATCTTATAATTGTTGGTAAACGTAATCTACATAAATATTACCAAATTCATTTTTTATTGATCAATTCAAGTCATCACTCACCTTATAGCTTAAATTTATCGAAGTTTCATTTGGTTTTGTTTTTCCGTAAATCGGTCGTTGTGTCGATGATATCGATTATCCAAAATGTATGTATCCTGAAAATAACAAAGGAATTTGAGGTAAATAAATTTTCACATGTGTATACAAACGTATGTATGTATGTACAAATTATATATAAATTATCAACCAACGAACGAACGGCATGAAATGCAATTCTATTTTTATCTAAATAAAATCATTATTTTTTATGAGGTCAAAATACAATTTGAAACTAAAGTAGTAGTAATTATAGTATGTATGTAGTATAGAAAATAAAGTTATTTTAGTACATATTTATAAACATACGAGTATGTGAATTACTAAATGCATGTGCGACACGCCAATTGATATATATTAGGCTGAACGATTTAATAATGAAAGTCATCAATCAATCTTTTTCTAATTTAGTTAAAATCAAATACATCATTTCGGCGAGTTTAATCACAAAAATAATTGTTGTTATCATAATGTAAAATTTTAAAATCTACTGATTTTATACAACTACAGTAGAGTCTCGATTATCCGATGTGGTCGGGACCGAAGACAATTCGGATAAGCGGATTTTCGGATAATCCGGAAATGCTCTGTATGCACTGTAAAATGCTCTTGCATTTTATGGTGGTTATAATAAACATGATATTTTGAATTTAAATTATTATTTTGAGTATCAATGTTTTATTCATTCATATTTCACTAAACATACATATGTGTAATGTGTAAATAACAAAATAATTAAAAAATAAATAAATAATACATAATTAAAAGTGTTCGGATAAAGCGGAGTTCGGATAAACAGTATTCGGATAATCGAGAATCTACTGTAATTTAAAAATCGTCCCAAATATCAACAGTTATGCCCAATCAAATAAATAAAACACAATCAAATTGTAAGATTTTTGTTTTCATTTAAATGAATTTTACTCGAAAATTTAATCCTGAATTGAATTGTTTAACTAATTTATCCGAAATTCTAATGTAGTTAAATTTTGAAATAATATTTCAAATGTTAATTTTCCTGAATTATAAAATTTCTCATTGCTGCGGAATACATCATATAATTGAATTGGCTGATCTTCTCAAATGTTTATAAAATTATCTACAATAACTTCTCAAATAGAAATTCCGTAAATCCTTAACACGAATCCCATAAACCTATGTTAAACGAACCACTCAATTCCAGCAAATTAAAGATTAATCATTTGTAATATGTATATTTTTAATAAAAACAAATTATTTGCGTTGTCTGATTCAAATTTATATATTATGTACACATAATACAAATTCGCGAAATTAAAGTGAAACTTTTTGTGTTGGGCGATCACACATTTTAATTTTTTGAAATAAAATGCATTTTTTTAAATTAAATTAAAAATTCATCAAACACAATTTTAATTGATTAATGGTGAGACGCCTCAGTCAGTATATATATATATATATATATATATATATATATATATATATATATATATGTATATATATATATATATATATATATATATATACATATAATATATATATATATATATATATATATATATATATATATATATATATATATATATATATATATATATATATATATATATATATATATATATATATATAATATTACATACATACATGTATTTAATAAAATACGCGATTTCTGTTTTGTAATAAGTAACAAATAATTTATATGCAAATCATACTTTTACAATTAAAGGCTAAAGTTATGAAATTGAAACATCGTCGTTATGATTACGAGGTACGAGTATATGTGTTATACACATAATACCCGATTGGGATTTGAGATGAATACAAAAAAATGTTTAACAGGATTTTTATTTATAATAAATGATATTTGCGCGCGGGGTTATTGCGCTGTAATTTAAGGTGCAAAAGCTGGTTTATTGGTAATGTGTGGAATATCTTTCTTTGTACTCAATTATAATATTTAAAAAAAGACAAACGTAAACTAAAATAACTCATCTTGAGATTTAATCTGGTCTGAGTGCACTCAAAAATTATTTTAGTTACGACGAGAGCTTTAATTAAATAAACGCTGCATCAGGTCAAACTCTCATAGCATGACTAGCTTTTGCTATATAGGTCTTGAAACTTAATGGTAAATAATAATTAATTGATGTTTACACACATATCTGGATTGATCCATGTCCTCAGATGATACCCGAGAACATGAATCAATACAGATATCAGTTATTAGATAAATTTCATATATCAATAACTTTATTTTGGCTCATATATTAAATTAGAACAGCTACAAAAGAGGCAATTATATTGTCAAGCAAGATAATTATAATGGTTAAAACAACAATCACCAGTATAAACAATTATTACGAGGCCAATTGCTTGATATGATTTATTGTGCCATTAATCATAAATCCGTCATTTTACAAATAACTCAGTTTTAGTGTATTAAACATCTCGATAAACGGAGCATTGGTTAAAACGACATTCTTGTCGCATTATTATTTGACATATAAAGATTATAAAGTTGAGACAATTAATTGTAAATTCATAAATTTGGAGTACATTTCTAAATTTATAATGTTCTGCCACTGGTTATTAGAATTTAGACTATAGGATACGAACAGTTTAATTTGGGAAAAAAAACTCTTATTAAGAATTTAACTCTAATTTAATAATTTCGCACTAATAAATGTTCACATTCAACTGTTCTTTTAAATTTAGAAATCATCATTTTAAAATACATTAATGTTAAAACATAAATGTAACTAGATTTTAAAGTTACACATAATTTTAAAAGGTGGGTTGGTATAAATGTTTATATTGTAGTGGATTCCGTGTATTGAAAAACAAATAACCCCAATTCTTTGGGATACCGAACATAACCGCCGTATTATAAGTTCAATATGTCTCCTGTTGAAGTGCAGAACTCATAAATCAATCCAATTTTACGTCAGTACTACATGGTTGGCATGAAATTGACTTGGCTGGTGACAGGGTAGGATAAGGATGCAAATCACAAACTGCGAATTGTCATAACTTCAAACAGATAGAGAATTAAAAAACCTGAAACACATTTTTATTTAAAGAAGATTTTACAAGTTTAATTTAAATTCAATGAAATTTGAAAAGAAATTTTTATTTTTCAAAATAAACTCAGCAAACGAGATGTTCCAAATTTGAAGGAATAAGCTTCGGGAGATTGAACATTAATGCCGAATCTAGAACACAATAATTGAATATAAACAGTTCCTCCTCCATGTTATCTTAAACATTCTAAATTTAATTATGTAAGTTTGATACATTTTTTAACATAGTTGCTGATGATTTGCAGTATTAAAAGTAATTCGTTGGATGCAAACATATTCAATCTGCAAATAAAAGAGACAAGAGTTGGACTATAAGCGAATGCGATGCCTTATTAATTAGGAAACTTTATATCGCCGTAATATTAATAACAGTCAAACCATAACATTTTTGCTTGATTTATTTTTTTAAGCCTTACACAAAAAACGTAAATAAAAAATTGATTTTTGTATACATATATGTACATAAAATGAAAATTATAAATAAAATTAATTAGTACAATGACCGATTCTAAACTTAAATATTGCAATAAAAATAAATAATCAATAATAATTAAAATAATTGAATTTTATTTATACAAAACACATCTCTCGCTCGTAATTGTGATCGTAAAATGAAAAATTGATGTTATGTAATACGACGCAGCTCGCGCGTATTTATGAGACAATCGTTCTAAATTTCTATTTTTTTTGGCATTGGTCGATCGTATATCGCGTATCGGCTTGAATATTTTACAACACATATGGTTTATAATAGTGTGGCGCTATTAGTTTTTTATTAGGTAATAATAGTCGTCATATAAAATATGCGCACGAGTTTTTGTGAGTTGCACTTGGGATTGTGAAATACAAGCCACACATTCATATAGTCTCGTCTTTTCAATATATATTATATACATATGTATACTATATACACAGTTTACAGACGTATCGCGGTTATTTCAACTTTCCCTTCGGAAAAATATTTGTTTTCATTTTCATTTTTAATCAATTAATTTATTTACTTTTTAATAAAAAAAATGTTTTAAAAAGTTAAATGGAACAGAAAATAATAAAAAACACTGTATAGTGTACATATATCGCGCGCCGTAGTCATATTTATTGCTGGTGTTGAATTTTTTTTTGTAAGTGTTGACATATTTAATTTAGGTCTTCGCGATGTAGTAAATGATGTTTGGTTTGTAACTAGTTTTTTGATGTTTTTTTGGTTAACCCTCTTGGGCGTGTATATAATATTTTGTTATAATTTCTACACGACACCGCGATGTTACTCCAGTGATAAACGATTGACATGAAAGAAGTTGAATGTTAAATTGTATATGTTCGCCTGCGATTTATTATTAAAATGAATTAAATACAATTGAAATCTTCATTCATTATCACCATCAATTAAATGCAATTAAAAGTAAAGGACAGATTTTTATTGCGTCACTGAACGAGGCGGTGTTCATGATGATGATAAATTGTGGTTTGATTATGTGCTGCTTTAATATGTTGAAGGGATTTAATTAATGTGTTTACATGAATTTTATATTGCGTTCAGTTTATTAAACAAAGGCTATATTTAGGTCATATCTGTTTTATAAACCATCATCAAATAGACTTAATCAAGGAGTGAGTTTATGTTCTATTGTTGTTACGCATGGAATGTTTTTGACCTTTACAGTATATAATATTGAACAATCAATATAATGAAAATTTAAATGAAAATTCCCATTTTATTTATTTTCATTTTAATATTTTATTTATTTATGATAAAATTAAGACTAAAAATAAATATCATTTGACCCAAATTATAACAAACCATAAAATACACAACAAAGAATTTTGTAGATTTCTTCATTTTGTGTATATAGATCTTGAACATTTCTTATACAAAATGAGTCATCTATATACACTGTTTCCAAATATGTAGATAAGTCGTTGAATTGGTCTAGGCCAATTATACGAATTCAACGAACTGTTGAAATGTCATACTGCGCCCTCGTGGTTTATAGAAAACTCTCGTATCAATTTAAAATTGAAAGTTGACCTCAAATTAGATAAAAAAATATGCACGCGCGATCTACGAAATGAAATGGAAAACGCACTCTATGTATGTATATCACTATTTTTTCCATTTTTCTTTAAAATAATAAATATAAGATTGTGTGTTGAGAAGAAAACTACAATAATAATAAGAAAAATGTAAGTAAAGTAAATATACACGACAAGATACAAAAAAAAAATAATACATATAAATTATATACAGCATAAAAACATGTTTTAGATGAATTAATCGAGCTGTTTTATGAGTATGTATATACATTTGTTGAGAGAAAAAGCATTCAGGTCGATTAAAGCAATCTCGTGTTTCCAGAGATTGCTTTAATCAACACTAATGCAAGATACATGATTTTCAAGGTGGAAGTTATTGCAGTACATTTAGGGAAGATTGACGTAGATTTTATTAATACAGTGTGATTGTAAGGCGGAATTGAATCACGAAAGGCTTAATGACAAAATAATCATCGTGACTCGTTTGATCGATTAAGAAATATTCTGCTACCATATTATGTCTGCACTTCTCAGGTAATATAACACAGTTTAAATAATTCAATTAAGTTC
Source organism: Tipula unca (assembly GCA_951394425.1). NCBI lineage: Eukaryota > Metazoa > Arthropoda > Insecta > Diptera > Tipulidae > Tipula > Tipula unca. Next base: position 116,986,537 of record OX596381.1, read on the forward strand.
AGGAATAAGGTCTGTTTTGAAAACATTTAACAAAATTGAAAGTTTTTTAAAACTTTAATCGATCCTTTCCAATTGTCCAAATTTTTTTTAAATATTTAAAAAAATTAAAATGTTGAATTTTTGTCAAATTTTCTATATTGATGTAATTAGTAAAAATATGAAATTTCAAACATTGAAACTTCATATAAACCGGAGGGTTTATATAAATTTGAAAATAAATGATAAATGTATTTAGCCATTTATCATTAAAGCCTCCGAATAAAGTTAAATTGAAAAATTTAGCTGCAAATTGGAGAATTTTAATAAATGATTCAAATTCAAAACCAAATTATGTTCATTGTTAAACTTTTAAAATCTGCGAGTATTAAAATCCTGAAATAATATTAATTTTCAAAAATCATGACATAATCACTGTATCTGAAATTTAATTTAAAGTCTTAGTCTAAACTTTAATTGTCAAGACCAATTAATTGCATTTATGCCAAATTAAGGCAATTACGAAAATTTGAATAGATACATAATAAATACATATCACCTATATTTTGTTTCGTATCGTAAGACGAAAACTTGATGAGAACATGAATATGTGCATTTCGATTTTAATCATAATAAGGTAGAATAATGCCAGCCAACCATATAATGATTATAAAAACTTAAGCTGCATTTTTTAATCAAGAGATTACATATGTCTATTTAATTTTATTAACACATTATTCAAGGCCAATAAATAATAAAAATATTTATGTATAAACAAATAAGCCAATAGTCGTCAAAACAAATACATATCAAAATTATTGAAATTGATATGCAATATATAAAGTTTAATGGTAATTAAATAGAAATAAACATTGTTTAATTTCAAAGCACACTTTAAGCATACGTTATTTATTGAGCCAAAACAATAAAAACTACTAAATAATCAATTTTTATAAATATTTTACAATAACATACAAATATGTAGAAACATAAAACAAGCATAAATCTGGTATCGTACCAAAACATAACTCAGAAATTTAGTTAAGCTGATTTACTACTGTAATATTGTAATGTATTAGGGAAGGTAAAGGCGTGAGGAAGGGGTTTCTTGCAAATGTCCATGTGCTGTTAAAAATATCAGGCGACAACTGAACGATGGATTTCAACACTCAAGGTTGGTTGACAAGGACGAATATTTACGAGAGCTATGTATATCGAAGCTCTAAACCATAAGATAAACCAGCCTGAAAGTGGCGATGCAATTCTTAGGTTATGGATGAACTGTTTTTTTGTTATGGGTCGTGAACCAACCTGAAAGAAGGGAAAATGGATGCATTTTTTGGTAATTTTCATGATTTTATTGGTTTAGAAATCGGATGTAAAAAGTTAGAGTAAATATCTGATCTAGTGAATCAACCTTCAACTTGAAATATTGTTACCATCTGGTTGGATGGAAATATCTAATATATCCATCCACGAGAATAAAAAAAGTATCAGTTTCCGTGTGGTCAATTGGAGCTGAAGATGTCATATGTTACTATATTCAAACCTCTCGCCCAAAGTAATTATACTCAAAGTAATCGATTTAGATCAGTTTTGATGATTACAAATGATCAAGGATGATAAGGAATGAATGAAAATAGTATTATGCCTGCAAATTAGAAAAATCTATGAACGTGATTGGTTAAAATTAAATCAATCAAATTGCTTTGTTTGAATATAAAATAGCAGTACATACAAGATACAAGTTTAAGCTCAGTAAATAAAATATAACCTCAGATTTTTTATTCATTTCAACCTGAGTTTATACTCGAAGAGAATGTTCATGCTTTATTCATGTACCATGTTGGTATTATTCAAAATTCACCAGGACCTGGATGGATATATCAATAGGCAATGAATTAGAAACTTTAAAAATATTTTAGTGTATTACAATTTTGATAAAAAAAATTAAAAAAGCCTATTTCTAATTTTTACCTCAACTAATAAATTTAAAAATTAATCACTTTTTAGGTTAGTTGGAATCGTATAGATACTAAATTAAATGTATTTACTGTTTTGATTTTTAAATTTACAAAATTTAACTATGAAGCAAACATCTAGGCTAGTTAATTATATGTAATTTATTAAAGTACAAGAACTGTCAAATTATGACCTTATTTTACTTTATAGAAACCAATTCATTATAGCTTTTTAAAGTTTAAAATTTTACAAATATTGAGGGAAATTACCACCTTAGACTTAGTACAACTAGTTTAAAGCAAATTTAAATGTTCAATGAAAATGTAAGCAATTTTTAATGGTTTTAATGAATTATCCAACACAACATTTGAAAATATGAAATTGTGACCTTTCAATCACCTTGACAATATGAAAATTCTAGGTAGATTTTGGAAATGTTTTATATTCCAATTTAATAAAATTATTATTGGAGATGGTGATTATATTGGCAATTCCTCCGATTTGTTTGTCTAATTTTTAATGTTCGACATTTTTGGAAAATGTTTGCTTTTGTTAAAAATTAATTAAAATAACTTCATATTCTGTACAGCGTTTCGTTGATTTTTCGTTGATTTCGTTCGCGATTCATTGAAATCTGTTTTGAACAAAAATCACTACTAGCCTAGTTAAAAAAATCAATGTGAAAAGTGTCGCGTTGGCAATTCCCTATTTCTCCGTGAAATTGGTAAAATGAAACCGCTATTGCTATACGATCCTATAGATGATGGGTAAAGTGATTTCAGCGTCGTTAGTAAAAATTATATAAGCTTTATTTTGATACAAACAATTTGTGTAATATATGTTACATAAATATATTCATATTTTGAGTTTATTTAAATTTTTCCTAAAATTAAATTTTTACTAATTACAAACAAGAATATATATATATACATATATTTTTATATATTCAACAAAATCTTTGTTTTATATCTAAATTAAGATTCATAAATGTCCCATTGGTGGCATGTTACCTAGTGTCAATTGGAAAGTTAGAAATGCGTTTCAATCAGCAGAAACACCCATGAAACACAAACAATTTTACTTTAGATTTTTAAAATAATAAATAGAAGGAACGAGGCATTTTAGTTAGAGTCTAAGGAAACTTTAAAGGTTGCTTCGGAGGTTGGAAGTTTATCCTAGCTATTTACATCCGACCAAAAGGTAAAACTATTTTAACTTGAAAGGGGAGAAATGGATTTTTTTGGCTATGGATGAATTTTATTGATTTAGAGCTCGGATGTAAATAGCTAGGGTAAATATCCGACCTCGAGAACCAACCTTAATAAAACACAAAATTTATGAAATAAAAACAAGAAAACACATAACATTTATTCATTTTAAATAAACCAAATTAATTACAAACAATAACTTTCCTTTTTTTATTTTCTAAATACATATGTATATGCATTTTAAATGCAACGAAAATTAAGAGGGATAATAAATCTACCAAAAAGTCGCGATTTGTAAAAACTAATCTATGTGGTAAAGCTGTTATTTGCATTACGCATTTAAGAGTGACATTGAATCGATGTCCTAAGCTAAGGCTTACCTTTTATATTAAAATAAATAAAAAAATATACAATAAAGATTGTTTAAATTATTTACAAAAATTGCTCAAAATCAAATAAATAATGCGTTGAATTTTGAATATTTTCTTCTATGTTTTTTTTTAAATAGCAGATTGCCAAGATATATTATTTCAGATAAGTTTTTTTTGTATTAAAACCAATAAGACAATTGAAATGGCTACATATATCATTTCGGCGAAAATGCAATTTGATTGTAGTAAGTTTCATTGAAATTAAAATTGAATACACTTGTACATTTGTTCTATAACCACACCGCATTTTATAATTGTTCAATAAATTAATATGATTTTTTTTTGTAAATTTTAGACTGAAATCAAATAGCCAAATACAAGCCACAATTGTGGCCTGGAAACTATACAGAACTTAAGTAGTGTTTTATACGAATTACCAGAATGGTTTTTAGCAGATAATTTGCTGATCTTATTTTGTTATAATGTCGTTTTGCATGTTGTTAGTTCTCATAATTGACCAATATTAATTTAGTGCTGAACTTGTATGTACATCTTTTAGATAAAGATTAAAGTCGACATCATGAATTTTGTAGTTATTAATAGAACTCACACTAAGTATAGCCAATATTGAAGTTATAATTTCGAAATTTATGTAAGATCCTGCTTGTCAATTAAAATAATTGATATTCAACCAGTCTACAATTATTTCAGCCCTCTAATTGCAATACTCAAACTATCTATGTTACAAAAAATGTTTTTTTGTAATTCATTCTCGATCGCTCAGCTTTTCAAATTCTTATAATATGATCGCTTAATATTCAAACAATAAAATTGAAAAAAATGATTAATTCAGTTTCATTTTAACTTTTCTTTTTGCATTTTTATTTTGGCGAATCTTAAAGAGAAATACCTATATGTAATGGGTGTATAGTATATGTATGTATATAAAAGACATAGTGTATCTTAATATATACATATGCAAAATTTAAAGTGGGCGTAATAGTTTTCTGTATATAAATTCATGTCATCTTGTGTTGAATAAATTTTTTTTTCAAAAACTGTGCCATCATCTCACAATTATAAGATACTCGAATAGAAATTAAACTTTATAAATATATATATATATATATATATATATATATATATATATATATATATATATATATATATATATATATATATATATATATACATATATACACATATATACATATATATATATATATATATATATATATATATATATATATATATATATATATATATATATATATATATATATATATATATATATTATATACATATATATATATAAGTATAAACAATTATTAAATAATATAATAAAATAACTATGTATAAACTAGTATACACAAAAATTGTGTAACAAATCGTGATCGCTGATAGTTTGAAAGTAATAATAAAATAATAATTTTATTTTTTTGCTCAATAGATTGGTTAACTTTTCCTACTCTTGATCTACTTTCTTTAAGCAGCAAACGCGCTGTTATCATTGAAACCAATTTTCCTTTCATTTATTTTTCTTATCTGTATGTATTTGTAATTAATTTATAATTATAACTGCGGTGTAATAATATTCGATATTTTTATGTGTGGATTTCACGTATAAAGATGATTACATAACGATCATTACATTACGATCGACGGTAATTTTTATGGATTAAATAGAATTTGATGCGAACGCAGCAACCGACGTATTTAAATTGGCACGCGCCACGTGAGTAAAAAAATATTTGTGATTTAGTTTTAATCACTAATGAACTATTTTGCAACACAAACAAAACATTTTTGCTTTCTATATACGCGCGACGCGATACTTTATACGTGCAAGCGCGAATGACCGGCAAAATGATACAAGGCCATTTCTATAAATTATTGTTTAGAACAACTATGTATTATAAAACGTAATATTATTTACATACGCGTAAATGTTAAATTATTTATAGAGATACACGCGGATCTTTAAATTTGCTCTACATACGAAGATGGCTAAAATCAGTTTCCTCTGCAATAATCACGACTTACTAATATTTGCCTTTAAAAAAATTATTATTTATTTAATTTAGAAAAGTGATAAGATGTCATAATAAACATCTCATTTTGTTTGTTCTATTTTAGAGATAAGGTTAAAAAGGCATTTATTAATCTTTGTGTTCTTATCGTAGATGCAAGTTTGACAAGAAAACGGATCTTATGTTAAATATGCCAATTCAAAATTTACAAACAAATTCCAAGAATTGATACACGAAATTAAGAAATCCAAATATGATATATGCTAATTGGAGGTGATTGTTGATTTTTCAGTTAAATTCATGATACATTGATCTCAAAGAGGCTATATATAATCAATCAAAAACAAGATGATATATATATACTTTGATATGCGTCATGGATAAACCGTTGTGTAAAATTTATAACTTGTATGTTGATGATTAAGCAATGTAGCATACATAAATGTAATTCTAAATATATATAAGAATCAAGGTTTAAAATTACGCACTTCATGTTTTTCTAGGTTAAATTAAGTATCATATACTTTATCCAAATTTCCCATCAAATTAAAAGCTAGAATCGTGGGTAATCTGACTAAACAAAAGACAAAACCCCTATAAAGGATTGTAATAAATTTCAATCGAATTTTATATTTAGTGACCAAGATCAACTTTCATTAAATGTTAAACAATGAGTTTTCAAACTATATATATAGTTTAACCAGCGAAGCAGTAACACCATATAGAAATAATACCAGATAATATAGGACTTTGAATATTACTGACCACATTTCGAACTTTTCGTTTAGTTCCGTTTAATTTATGTTACTTAATAAAGCGACAATTATCATTTAGTACTCGATTACGTTCAACGTTATTCTGGTCGAAATTTGAAATGTTGCATTGAATTGTGAAAATTGAAACTGAGCTATATTTTGGTTACTAGGGCCGTGTGTCAATCAGTTAAAAATATAATTGAATTTTAAATTAAATTTTTAAATCAAATTTTTCGATTTATTTGATCATTTTATGATGAACAAACAAAAATAAATTTGAGTTTTCTGTCAAAATTTTAATTTTTAATAAATTTTTTAACTGATTGACTCACGGCCTAAGAAACAATTGTACCAAAAAAATCGAGTGATACCTAAAGAATTGGGCAATCCGCACAAATAGAAATTAAATATTTTGATGAAAAATGTGCATCTACATAATAAATTAACGAACAATATTTAGAATTAATTGAATATTTTTACAATTATGATCAACTGAGATTAGGAAAATTTAAAATAAACTGAAATTTGGTCAAAGCGAGTTTAAGCAACAATAGCTCGGGATTTCTGATGTGCTAAACTTATCTCATTTATTAAAACCTAGTATGAAGTTCCCCCGTCTTTCTGCTTTTAAAAAACAATTCGAAATAGTCTTTTAAATAAATCGATTTTAATGACAAGACAAATTACCACGACACATGCCAAAACACATCGATAGCTGAGTGACATGCAAAACCACATCGAGAGCTGAGTGACTTTACTGTATGTGACTACGTGAGCAAAATATTTAAAAACACGAGATTCATGAGTTCTGATTAAAATATTTACTTGATGAAAAATAAACAAAAGTGATAATTGCGCATCAGTGTAACGAAATCTTTGACTCACTGCTTTCAAACAATTATAAAAACTTATAAATGAAACTTAATATTTTAATCTATTTTCTTTATATTCATACAACATATTCTAAATTATCAAAAATGTTTAAATTTTATAATTTTGTTAATTATTTTAGAATTACGAAACATAATTTTTTAGTTTTGTGAATATCGAAAATTATCGAGAGTTTGTCTGAGAATGAATATGATCCCTTTTTGTTTCTTTTATGATTTTGTTTATCTTTAATTATTATATTATTACAAATTTTGTAAATTCTAAATTCGCTCAATTTATACTGCATATACATATTTTACATATTTATACTGCATATAGACTATACTGCATATATTTTTAATAACTTTTAACAAATTTAAAATTTTTGATTAATTTTAATTAAATTTTATTCTTATATTAATTTAATGATGGATGAAGTAATCTTGAATCCGAAAATTAAAGTTTATTAATTTAAAGAAGTAACAGAAAGTTCTATGCAAAGCACACTGGAAAGATTCGAATGCGGCAAACTATACAACTCAAATCTTATCAAAACACACTTATAAAATCAGGACTTTTATACAGAAATATCGATTTAAAGATTTAATCAACTTTTGACTCAACTGTAATCTATAAACTATAAAATAAAAAAATACGTGGAAATGAACTAAAAACTTCGAAGTTCCAAAAGAAAATCAATGGATTTCGACTATCTAGCTTTAATACGATTAAGTTTTAAAATTATTAACGTATACGAAAATGGTTAGTTTATCTGAATTAGAGATTAAATAGAAGTAGAACTGCCTTTACAATTAGTTCAAAAAATTTCACTATACACATTTCCAATATATAAATTTTTTGAATTCATTATAATTTTTCGAAATATTTATAACCCAAAAGAACACTGGCCGGCTATTTAAATGCTGTACTGAAATTACCGGCTTATTATACATACATCATGCTCTTTCACATCCCCTCCATACACAAAAACCAAACACAAACATGTTATAAATACTAAAAAAACTGCATTTTGTGTTATCTCCAATTCAACTGCCATATCACGGTCATAATCACTCAAATTTCACAAAAACAATTTTTTTTTATTTTGATAACAACGCAAAAAACTGCATATTAATCTTCGATAAGAAAACACAAAATATATTATTCAAATTGCAATATAAATTTTAACAAACTTCTTTTATATAATCATTAAGACAACCTCTAAAATGAATATATACATACATACACATCTACGTATTATGTATTTACTTAAAAATATTCTTACCTCAATAATAACAAAAAATTAAATAACAAAACTTAAGTATATATTGATAACTTATTTTTTCTTAAGACATTTACTAAAAATTTTCTAATAAAATTTCGACTACAACATATACAGAGATAATAATAACAACAATAATAATGCCGGGCGCAAGATGTAACCTTGTGTAAAGTCAAAGAACCACGAAAAAAATATTTTAAAAAAAATTGTTTTTTCTTTAAGATTTTTTATATTAATAATTGCGCCATATTATTTATATATTTCATTAATTTATAAAAAAATAGTTTTTAATTAAACTATCATCAATCAAAATTTGATGAACATCAATTGATTAAACACCACACAACTTCTCTCAATTATTTCTTCTTATCACTCAACTCAACAATAATAAAAAAATTTATCACTTTTAATTTTATATAAAATAATTAATCACTAGAGCGGAAAATTTCAAATTGCACGGAAATTTTCATGTTTTTCCCTCTCCAAATACCAAATTTATTATTATGTATTACCAAATAAACTTCTTATATTTATAAAAACTGAAATTAAACAAAAAAAATATCTATAAAATATTTTTTTTAATGTTGAACTTCTCGTCGTAAGAAGCGCTAAGAAACTAAATAGTAAATTTTTATTTTTGATTTTAATACACAAAAAAAACAAACACAAATAATTGTATATAATATGTGTACAGTATACATGTTTAAGAAATCTATATTCTCACTCATTTCATTTTGATACACTGTTTGTCGACTATTTTCTGTGTCGTGAGTTGCATACGCGATTTGCTTTTTACTGTACACACATATATGCAGGTTGGTCACTGGTGTTCTGTGTTAACTTGTGTGTACACAGAAGTATTTTTGGCCTCACTGTAATTGTTGTATATAGGTAAAGTATTTTATTTTTGTTTATACATATACATACACTAATATTATGTTATATACTGACTGGCTGACTACGTATCTTATTGTATGTATATACATATGATTTTCAGTCTCAACAAATACATACATATATATATGTTAAAATAAATATCCAAAAAACTCAGATAAGTGTAACCTGTGTTTATATAGACTAAATTCATAACCGAGATATAAGTACATAGTCCATGGAAGAGTTCTTCTTATTTAATCAGCTGAATATTGGTTCAAACTAAACATATCACATATTCAAATGATACATTAGCCATGTGCTTCGACATAATTTTAAAATGTGTAATGGACCATTAATCTATAATAAGCAAACAAACTAAAAATACATAAATTAAATATTTAACTTGTTCCAATTAAACAATTGGATGGATGATTTAAATAATTTTTCAGTAACATTATGATGATAAAACTATGTAATAGACTAATGCAAAGTTGACAATTTTTAAGGTAATATGCCTAATGAAAAGCGCAGCTAGAGTTGATAATTGCTGCGTTTTTTTACTAACAGAACTTCAAGTCCTATATAGAACACCGGGAATAATACTGGGAAATTTTATTTAATTTAACCTAATATTTTTTGTCGTTTATTGTCGAATAATACAGGTATTAAGCTAAATACAATGACAAATATTTGTTTAAATATTTCTTTTTAAAATTTCCCTTTTTTTCGAGTTCGTGTACTATGATTTTATCGATAACTTGAAAAAACATTGTTTTATCGAAAACATTGAAAAATAGAGTTACATTTAATTTTATGTTAATAATATTGAATTAAAATATGTAGTTTAACATTAAATGTATCATATTTATTGATACAAAATTAAATTCATTTGGATTTTACTGAATAAACGAGAAAATTCTTATCCAGTACAGTATTCTAACTCGAAAATTTTTGAATAAAAAAACACGACTAATAATAAAATAATTATTTTATTATTATCAACAGTGTTAATTTTGCTCAATATTTTTGTATTTACCTTGGCGAAATATGTCATAATCATTGTCAAATAGTTGACAAAATTTGGTGTTTAATTTCTATAGACAATTTTTAATTGTTTATTTTCTCCTACGTCTTTTGATGCCCTAAAACGCATGGCAACGCGTAGCAAATTTACGATAATTTTTGGATATTTAGTTTATTTACATTATTCTTATATCGATGTTTTGCATGTGCTATGCACTTCATTAATTCAAACTATGTGCAAAAATAACTTTGAGCAAATAAGCAATTTGCAATTAATTTACGTGATGCTGTTTGAATTTATCTATTTCTATAAGTTTTAATAATTTTTGATATTCCTTTATTTAAAAACATACATACATACATACATTAAAAACATCATTGCTATTACTAATTGACACAGATAATAATTATTTATAGGTATAATTTTTTATTTAAATTACGATTCCAGAATTTTAATTCTGATAATACACTTTTCATCTTTATCTTAAAAATGGTTGTATATTAGGCAGTTAGTGCCTTCAAAAAGAATACTTACCGCATACTGGGAAAAAATTAGGCCAGCAGGGATATATCCCATTAGTATATCGTTAGAATATCGATAGATGATCAATTTGGCATATTTTATTAGTTTTAAGTGATTTGATGATTTTGCTGATGGAAGAGAATTATATTAATTCTGAAAGCGGACACCCGGTTCAAGTCCTCTAATCTCACATATTTCCATAAAACTAAAGGTTTGATTTGCCTGGTTTTTTATTTATAGTGTTTTTGTGAAAATTTATCAAATGAACCTTCTACCTTATCTCAAATATAAAATACTAAACAATTTACGAGATATTCTACCATCAGTAAATTCCTGGCATCAATATACAATCATCAATAACAGAGAGCTTTTTATATGAGTATTAAAAGAAATACTTTACAGAATTTTTTTTAATAACAATCGGCTTTTCAGAGCTATTGCCAAAGCTCCAAAAAATAGTATATTTCCTGCAGTATTTAGCGATTAAACTTTATGGCTAAAATTGATGTCAATTTTTTGGAAACATTTATTTCGGCTGCATTTTAATGTTTGCGAATCTAATTATCGATCAACCTAAAATTAATTGCTCATTCAGAAAATGATTGTTTATTTTTGGGACATACGTATTATTCACATTGTTAATTTCAAAAAGTATATCGCGACTTGAAAAATGCTCAAATTGTACATTTAAAATTAAAACAAAACAAAAATCATGACGGGCCCGTTTATTGAACCATATCACCTACAACTCCAAGTACAGCAAAAATATATTGCCTTTTTGTGTTGTGTTCCGACGCATCCTAATAAATCAATCCAATTAAAATCACTTTACGCCTTCTGTCATTGAATCGGCGTTAAACACACTCGCCAATGATATACACTACAATCAAAATTATTTTTTAATTCTCCTCATTGACTTAACAAAAATTAAAAAATATTTTTGTGGAATTATTTCCTAGAATTTAGCGAAGCAAACGTCTTAAATCATATTTTGTATGTAGTTGTTGTGTTCATATTTCTCTTTCTACTTTAGTGTTGTTGTTATATTCCTTCAATTATTATATATCAGAATTTTTTTTTAAATATACTTAAAACAAACCGAGAATACATACAAAACTACAAAAAACATTTAGACCGGTTCATATAAAACTAGTTGTTTATAAAAAGCGATAACATGTAATTCATGTACAACAAAACTAAAATACAACACCATCAACAATAACAAAAATACAAAAAATGAGTGACCAAGAGATGATACGTTCTGATCTTATTTTTGGCCTACTAAATTGTATAGTTAGTTGTGCGTCGTCGTCGTCAATTAAAATGGAGAACGAGAAAAAATGCTATAGGTTGCGCGCATAAAATTCCCAAAGAAAACCTATCGACACATGAAATCAACAACAATGCATGCAGTTAACTGTTATAAGAAAAATTACTTGCTTTACTTTTTGTTGCTGTATTCATTTGAGATGAAAAAGTGAAAACATCGCAGTGCGCGCAAAGTAGTTTTTCTGTGTGCTTTTTTTTATTCAATTCAATGATGATGATGATGATAAATTTAATTTTTGTTTTTTAATAAAAAAAAGTAAAACTTTGTGAAGCAGAACGAAACTATCGTGATCACTTTCCCTCTTTTAATCAAATGATGTTTTATTTCAGTTGTCATTTTTTTGTGCAGCGGTATTCCCGCGTGCCCGATTATTACATGCAATTTATTTGCTGTATGTGACACTTTTTTTATGTACCAAGTGAGAAACATTTCAAATAACCTACTTAAATCGCATCAAAAGCGAAATTATTTTATTGAAGGATTACAATTCGAAAAAATTGGCTGCTGTTACTGGTTACCACCTCACCCGTACATAAATAAATCGCTGAAAAATTAACTCTCACTATTATTGTTATTACTATCATTTTTATTTATAAACAGAAATTTTTTTGCTTGTAATCATTAATAAATTAAAAATGTTAATATCAGGTGAGCTCAACTGGTTGTTGGAGATCTTTAATATTGGATTGTTTTATGTTCAAGAAATGTGAAAGTGAAATGTAATATCGGTGAGGTATAATGTAAAATAGTTTAATCACAGCTGCTGTATGTATGACATAGACAAATAGTTTATTATTATGTGTTAAATGAATTTATACTTCAATTTGTTCAATCTTAAAATTATTATCTGACAAACATGCGGTTTTAAATATTACTTAAAACGATTGAAAGAACTGTTTTTATCGAGTATAGATCATATTATACACCTTTAATTGTCTGCCTTCTTGGTAAATTATTCAATTGATAATATATCAGCGAAGATTATAGATTGGCCAGGTGAACAAGTTAGATTATATGGAGCGTTCAATACCGGGATCTCTCCCCGAAATTTCGGTTTCAATTAATTTAATATGATATACCAGTTATGATTAAAATATTTTAGATCAGATAAAATATTATTTTTCTTTATTTACAAAAATGGAATAGTTTTTCTAAATTAATGGGTTAGTGATATATAATTGGACCTCGACTTGGCCTCTTCAGACTGTCTTAGACAGTATGAAGACCATGCTCAGGATCGAAACCGTTGGAGCCAGATTGTTGACTCAGTAAGGGGCCAGTATAATGGCCTTTAAAAAACGGTTTATTATTTATATATAATTGAATAGTTTTTTGTGTTACAATTTTACAAACTAAATTTAGACTCGTTATATTTACAAAATAAGTACAAAAAAATTCATCCACTACCATTTTCTACTTATTTTATTTATTTAAACCATGCCGCATTCAAAAAAAGTAATAAAACTCAAGAAAGTATAATGGTTAATAGTCAAATGCATATCTCTGAATTACAAAATTGGTGGTGGGTCCTATTTAAATACATATAATGGATATGACATAAATACATTTGCGGTATGCCTAAAAATAATTCGATTTTGATCGATACATCACAAGTACTGCAATGTGGGCAATCGTTCTTTATCACTTGATTCTATATGTAGACAACATACACTGGATACTGGTAGATTTCAAAATTATAAAATACGTAAGTGCTCTCAAAAGCATACAAACTAATTTAAAATGTTTCGGCAGAACCTATAGAATAATGAAATTGGGCAACATAAACCGAAAAAGAAATCATCACAAAATAATACAATTTCTAAGTATGTATAAACATATATGTAAATAATTCAAATTCTAATCGAAACTATGTATTAAAATGGCCGAAATAAATTTAAAATCCGGAATAAAATCAAGCTTTCAAATAAGAATTCTTCTTTGTATTTATGAATATAACTATACACATAAATTGGTATATGATCCAATCCGAACGGCCCAATCAGCTGGTATATCACAAATATAAATGGATATCTAAATATAAGTAACAAATTTTGTAAGGCACGCTTTAATGAGTTATTTGAGTATAACGCAGTGGTTATTTTCCTCACTAAATCAATAAAACTGAAATTTGTAGTACCAAGCCAGACTTGTTTAAACTAAAATTTAATGAGAAATTTGGCAAAATATTCGGTCAACTGTTGGTTCTTGGCATAGAAATTATCATCATGCTTTAAACTTCAATCACATATTGTTTTAAATTTCCTCATTAAGTATATGTCTTATATATCACCTTTCAGAGATCGTTGCACAATTTGTTCCGGATCAACACACAGAACGTGACCGAGCCGGCGTACTCGCTGAGATCTTACTTCACGTACAATATCAGGGATCTTTATCAGATCTCTGATCTCGATATTTACAGAGCTCGGTATATGCCATCTATTTCGCGTTTTGAGCCGTAAATCACAAGCATGATTCTTCTTTCAAATGTAAGGAGCCACCTTTCGTACTCATCCGACAGCGCCCAACTTTCACATTCAAACATAACAACGGGCCTGATCAAAGCTTTGAAGGCTTCAGCTTCACGACACTTGATAGGTGTTTAGATTTTAGCAGTGGCCTTAGAGGATACAAAACCCGACTCCCAGCTGCACTTTAATATCCTCACCCACACTGTTATAGTGAGTGATAAGAGAGCTGACACATTTCAACCTTATCACTCCATCAAACGTGTAGTGGCCACTACTAAAATCTAATGTGTCATTGTCCCTATACCCAGAGAACATATATTTCGTTTTGGACTCATTGATCTGAAGTCAAACAGAAGCTGAAAACTCTTTAATCGGGTCAATTATTTCATTCACTTCGTTGTTAGTCAGTCCAATCATGCATATATCATCTGCATGTGCCAGCACCTGATTGGACTGGCGATATAAGAAGTTGCGCTGAGGTGTTTCAGTTTTACGAAAGATGTACTCAACATGATATTAAAGAGTATCGGGGACAGAGCATCTTCCTGGCGAACATCAGCATTAACTGCAAAAATCCTCGATAGTTTGTTCTCAACTTTAACACAGCAGGAGACAGCATCACACTCATTCTACACAATCGTACCAATTTTGTTGGCACTCCTCGGTAGTCCAGGGTAGACCAAAAGTTCTCTTGATTGATCGAGTCATAGGCCAGCCGGAAATCCAGGAACACCTGCTGTACGGGGATGGATCTCATAATGTTTAGATAGAAACATCCACAGCGAAAAGACCAGATCAGTGACTGGTCGATTCGGATGAAATCCTCCTTGATATTCGCCAATTAAGACCTCCACTAGAATGGTGATTCTATCCAATATAATGTAGGACAGTAACTCGTATGCTGTACAAAGGACGGCTATACCGCAATAATTCTCACACTTCAAGCGATCTCCCTTTTTGAAGATGGGGCACATCGCGGCTACTTTCCATTCGTAGAGCATAACTTCGGTTCGCTATACTAATCGAATAAGGTCGAAAAGACAGTTCCACAAAGTATTTCCTCCGAAATTAAGAGCTCCGAATTAATGCAGTACCTCCCTTAGGCCTTAGTGAATTCCGCATGGGATGGATCCTTAATGCGAATCTCCGCATTCTCTATTTGAGGTGACTCAACAACAGTCTGTGACGCCTGATGAACACCAAGCAGGTCGGTAAAGTCCACTTCATGCGTCGAGTAGTGCGTCGATGTTACACAAAGGTTTCCATCCCGGTCCCGAATGGCGGTTAACGCAGGCCTGAAAAGGCTGAAAGTATGGCGCAATCCAGCAATTCCTTTAAAGAAATTACTCGAACTGCACTCTTTGCTGTGTCCTTGTACTTTCAGAACCTCGGCCTTCCACCATTTTCGCTTCTACCGCGAGATCTCATCTGCTTAGCTGCTCTCCTAGCATGAGCAGCCTTGTTTTTCCTCGCGATTGTAAGACGTTGTTGCACTTCACTATGGGCTATTCTTTTTTGCTCAACTGCAAGACGACACTCGTCATCTTACCAATCATTTTTGGATCTGATTTTCCCTATACCTAAGGTCTGTTGAGCAGCACTGGCAACCGGAGTTTTCGGTACCTCCCAGAAGAGTTCACACGGTCAGAACGGCAATTAGCTTCCTCAATGTTGTCGCTGAAAAAATCTTAATATCGATTCTTTTTAACTTCATTTATCAGACCTTCACAGTGGAAACGTCCCATTGGTTTCGCTGTGTTCCTAGACTTGTACGAAAACTTTCATCGTAGCTTTGCAGTGACCAAATGATGATCGCTGACTACGTATTTGGTTGCTGACCGATAAGTTCTCAGATCATGCACAACCGAGTCCACGCTTTTGAAATTAACTACACGTGGTCAATTTGGCTGAGTGAAGTTTAACATGGATGGATCCATTTTTCCAAATGTATTTGTTTGTATGGGGAGAATGTGCTTACTACTCTAAGGTGGTGACATGCGCAAGCGAAGCTTACACAATCGATTATTGACTGCTTCGAAATCCAAAATACCCGTCTTTACTTGTTGCGTCCAAGTAGAAATTCAGCTCCAACATATCCGAGGTCATCTCCACTGTAGAGCAACGAATTGCCCTGAGACACAGAGTCTCCACTTTTAGCCCAGCGAATTTCTTGAAGAGCAAACAGTTCCCGCCAATACTCCTTCATGTACATGAATTGGCCTTCCAACGCTCCTGGTTTCCTGAATGACCGGTATTAGATTGGCGGTATCCATTATTTCTTTTGTTGGTCTTCCAACGCTCATGGTTTCCTAAGTGATTATTATAGGGATTCCTATATGATGGCATACATACATATATTTAAAACAAAAATCCACTTTGATTACAATTTTTACTTTAGCTATAAATATAGCTTGTTGTATAAGCTGCCACTGCTACAATTGCTTAATTTATACTTACTATTTTATAAACAAAATTTTAAAATGTAATTCACGTTTTCATTATTTATGAATTCGATTTCGACAAAAAAATAAAAATCTGCTTCTTAAGATTTATCAAAGGATTTATTCTTAAAATTTATATATTTATATACACATATACATATAGCTATTGAATGTTTTTTTTTATTATACGCGACAAACAACCACGACTCAATAAAACTATATATGTATTATTGATATATAACAACATGTGATTTGTATATAAAGGTAAATTTGTGTGCAATTCACGAAAAAATGACCGGCTCAAACCATAGAAATCTTAATAGAGAGATTTCCTTGTTACACGTTCTGAATTAATACATTTTTTTTATTAATTACGGCCACGGGTATGCTAATTAAACTTGTACATAATAAAAGACTTTTACTTGTAACGAACATGTGATTTAAATAGCGAATATTAAATTAAATCGGACGCATAACCACATACAAAAACAATAAAGCGCCATCCCTTTAACATACAAATGGTATAAATTAAAAGAAAATTATTGAATTCAATTATCTGATTGTGTGAAAATTGAAGTAAATATGTACACATTACTCAAATGTTGTATGCAAATCTGCGGTGGTATGTGTTTTGTATATAGTTTTCACTGATACATTTTTAAAAGCGCCGCAATTAAATATAACAATTCATTTTTTATGTCTATACGCGTTTAATTTAAATAATTTTATTTTGGTAGTTTTCAACTATTTCGCCTTGTCTTTTTATTTTATAGTTTATAATAATAATAATAATGATATTTAGTGTACATGGGTACACATATTATATGTATGTATGTAAGATTGTTGATTGGCGATTTTTTGTTTGCGCATTTTAAATATTGAAATTGAAAAATTGAATTTTGATTAGTTTATTTGTAGTTTTTTATGGTGAAACTAAATATAAAATATTGCCTTTTTAAAATCAATTATTGTAATTTTATGTTTTTTATCATTCCCTGCGGTGAAGGCAAGGTAATTGTAATGGTAAGAAGGTAAAGGTAAATGCGCACGCTTAAATTAATACCCAATATTTATACTTTCGTTATTTCGCAAATCATTCGCTGAATACAGTATCGAAAAAAGAAAGTTACAAACTACAAGTGACTTACATACATAGACAAAACACATACATATAAATATTACAAGTCAATTACGTACTTATATTATGTCAGTAGTTAGTCCCTAAAATCGAAATTTCATCGTTACTTCTAATTTTTCATTAACTCTGAATTTTTATTAAAAAATGAATTACAGTGAATCCCGTTTATAAAGTACACAGGGACTATGATAATGGTACGCTTTAGACCTAGTGTACGTTATTCTCATGGTGACATTGAAAAAAAGTTGTATACATAAGTATGGACATATTTTTTAATGGTTAATTAGTATATAATTTCAAATTGTTAGGTATAAAATAGTTATAATACATAAATAAAATCACAAAAAAAGGCGCTCAAGTTCCAAGACTTAAAAATTATTCATTATTAAATTATAAGAACTGTGGAAAATATAAAAAAAAAATTTATAAAAACTGTGAGGTTCAGAATGATTCCAGTTTATCTCACAGTTTTTCTATTTTTATTAACAAGACGAACACAAAATATTATCAGAACATTTAAATTACGGTGTACATACATAATATATACGTACGATAAAAATTATGCGTACGTTATAGCCATAGTGCGTTAACATACAATTGTCCTAGAGGGGCTAAATCGACGTACGTTATAACCGTATAAACGGAGTACGTTAAACCCAGCTAAAATTTCATATAAATACATGAATTTTTAGACGGGATAAGAAATTGTACTCTATTGAGGGGGTGTATGTTATAAACAGGGTACGTTAAAAGCGGGTTTCACTGCTAGTACATACTTATTTTGTTTTGTAAAATTATTAGCGAATTTTCCAAAATTTTTTAAATTTTTTAAAAACTTGTAATGATTTGTAGTTTAAAATATGAAACTTTTACAAATTAGCACTTTTGGTTGCTTTGTGCTGAAAGACGGGTACTTTAGTTTTCGTAAAAATTGTTAATGGACAATGTCGTATGTGGAATACATTTTACGTGGACAGACAATCACAGGGAGATTTTCGAAAAATCCCATAAAAGGGCACGGTAATGGTTTTTATGGTAATATATATTATGGAATAATATTGGCGTATCGGAAGCAAGTTTAAAACTAAATCAAACTATTACAAAAGATATTATTTAGCATCAATAATTAGAAACACAAATTCCTTGTATTCGAATAATAATTAGACGATATACCGGGATTCTGATCCAGCTCATACTGCGAATAAAACAATGATATTTTTGACAGATGAAGGTACCGGTTTCCTTAAACCAGAAATATGAATCCCAACGCATTCGGCATATGTGACTACTTTCTCTGGAATTGTATTTTAAAAAAATGGAAAAAATAGAAAACAATAACTGAACTTGAAAAATTCGAATGAAAGATTCAAAATATTCCGTTAATTTTCTGTTAGATGACTTTATGATATCAAAAAGTTTTGAAACATCAAAGTCAACCATTGATTCTTCATCATACCTACTTACCGGTTTCGCATTTTCAAGATTTCTGAATTTTCTCTGGCACAGTTAAACGCTCCATTCTAAAGTATATTTTGCAATTACGAAAAACATGAAGATAAGAAATAACACAAACGTTAAATGTGATTTACAAAACTGAATAAATTGTTTTGATGACGAATTTCGAGTATTTCCAATGAAAACGTGATGTTTTTTATTTCAAACGTATTGCAAAATCGAATGCGTGTGTTCTAAGAAGGAAAAATTGAAAAAATTGAATTTCGTCGATTACAACGCCATCTATCATGAACCGAACAAAATATTTCATTCAAATCATACGTACTTTTAGTCGTAGAATCCGTATCTGCAATAAAAAATATAGCTTCCTGTCTTAGTTTAAAAGTTACACCCACCCCACCTACAAAGCGGGGGTGGAGGGCTATTTTTTTTTGCACTAATGTATTTCCCCCGCGGTATGATTAAATTTTGATTATGGACATTTTTTCCGTAGAGTGGCTATTTTTCGAGATATTTGATCGTTTCAGTTTAAAAGAAACACCCGGTATAAACTTAATATTCTGCATCTTAGTACATATAAGTATTTAGTGTTAAAATTATACTTTTTATTATATATATTATATTTCATCTTTTATGCTTTTTCATATGAAAATACATACCTACCACTTTCAATCACTTTGACATGGAACATTTGAAATTTTGTACTATCATTTTATTAAATTGTTGCAAAAACCAAATTTCATTGTTTTAATTTTGAGCAAAATTATGAAATAAAAAATATATAAATATAATATTATAATTAAAACTAAATATAGATTGTCTCAGAATTAAAATTATTTCAATTTCTTCAAGGAAATCAAAATTTTCAATACTATTTATAATGATATGTATACCAAGAATTTGGTAACTGTACTTCATAAACAATAAAACTGTATAATTTTAAAGATGTCGAAAACCCCCAAAACATCAGATATATGATGCAATTCTGACAATACCATGTCGTAATAAATATTCTTTAGTTTAATTAATTCAATTAAACGAGTTCTCGCCTTTTTGAATGTCATTTGATAATGGGCACCTAGTGACTACTGGTTACTATGATTAGAGTAATTTTGATACCATTAAACATCGAATTGTGTTTACACATATCGTACGTTATGTACGTTGGATAGCTTGATAATTAGAATACTAATTACATAAATAATTAGAAAATTCAGATAATTATACGAGTATATTAATATAATCTGATAATAATTATCTATAAACCATAAGACACCTACATTTTATACAGATTCATATAAAAAAACAACTCTCATTTTTTAATAAAACACCAATACATTGTTTATGCATATTGTATGTTCAATTCAAAAAGCATGTAAAATTTACAAAACAAATACAAAACATCACGAGAATGCGCGCGAAGTTCATTGCTCGTTTGGCCAATTTTTTTTATATTTAATATTTATTGATCGAGTCAATATCCTTTCGAAAACCAACCAAATAAAGATAAAACTACACACTACTTACAATACTCGTATAACCCCGAAAAAATATGAAAGTTTGTTGTCATAATTCATTAGTAATGAATAAATTATTGACATTAAATAAATTAAAATTAAACAGTTTGTAGAGTAATAACGTTTTCCAAGAAGTAGTTTTATGATTTATTACATATGTATATACGAGTAAGTAATTTTTTTGGTAATTTCTGTAGGTTTGAGTCGGTGCGATGATTTTTGCTTGTCATAATTACTGGGTAATATTTTCGTTTGGTAATTTTTTTTATCGATTTCTGATTTTTTTGTTTGTAGGTGAATTGTTATGTTATTTTATTATTAAAACTAATTTTGGTATACACGCAATCAAATTTACTTTGTGGCAAAATACAAATATTTTATGTTAATAAATATTATAGTTCCTTATAGTGAAATCAATAGTACATTAAATAATCGGGTTGACCTTGGATTACCTATTAACATTTATTATATACCTACATATATCAAAATTGAAGATCATTTTTTATTATTAGTTAGCAAATTGCCCGTTGCTCTGCGATTAAAAGTAATCATTTTTACTAATACAGATGGATGAATAAACTGAAAAGGGATAATATTACTCGTATAAAAAATAATTAAAATGAGCACAAAATATTGCCACCAAAATAATTTTTCGAAAAAAAATAAAATCTTGCACAAAACTTTACCATTATAAACTATAATTTTGTCATTAATTTTAGTTTAAAAATATATTTTGTAAAATAAAAAATAATAAATATTCCACAAAATATTAATATCAAAACCAAAACTTTTTGTTCAACAATTTTGTTGTGAAAAAAAAATTTGTGCATAATTAAAAATAATAAATTTTGCACAAAATTTCATAAAAAAAATAATTGTTTTGATTAGCTTTGTTGGATAAAAACCAAATTAGTGTGTAAAATTAATATTAAATCTTGTAGATATATATACATTATGTACAATATCTATGTACATACCTATCTACAATATTTTACAATGACCCCAGCCTAATTCTAAACGTGAGCATAACATTAAAAGCATTAAATATCGTAAAATACGGTTGATTTTTTTTTGTCACCAATAAAAGTGATTGTCCCTATATATTCTTGATATATTTGAACCGCGCTCTTACGTCCCCCGAATTTTTGTTATAGGAAGCGAAGCGACAGAAGCGTAGCAACCCGAACATGCACCGTGGGTCCATTAGTAAGCATTGAGTGCTGGAATAAAATCCGCCCAATTTTAATTTTTTAACCCGAACATAATTCTAAATGTAACAAGCATTCGATAAAAATTACTAAACATCCGTTAACTTAGGCCTATCGGCTCCTATACTCCCGACATGTTTGCTGAATCCCGCTCCTAAATCGCCCTTTATTTTTTTTGTGACGAGTGATCCGAATTTAGTTCACAAATTCCTGAACAGAAATAGTGTTTTTTGATGGTAAACTTTTGTACACAATTTATTATTTTTATGTAGAAATTTTTGCTGAAAAGAAAAATATTTTTTTAATGCTGAAAATACCGGGATGGTGGAGTCGGTGAAGAAATGTTCGACTTCGACAGAATCAACTTAAAATTCGCAAAGAAGGCGTATTCTATGATGGATTCAGGTATACTATTCTGCAAATAGCTCGATCCATGTTGTGCATAGGTATCCTGAATCGTTTTAGGATTGTCAGCGTAACATCGATCATATTCGGCATCCCTCGAAAAGTCCAATGGCATCAAATACTAAACGGCTGATCACACAATTAGTATTAGTGTGTAAAAAATCGATTATACCTCTAAATAGCATATTTGGGCTAATAATGCCTCCATTTTAAAAACCACAAAAAAAATGCATTTAGGACAATGTGTGGGTATTTTCTATTGACCTCTCGATTATTTCCTGTGGAGCTACGTGAAATCACTGGTTTATGCTAATAAACCAGCAACAATTGACGTTATTCGTGACATACGGCCAGCAGTGCTGGAAAGAGTGCCCAAAATTGGACGTCCAAAATGCGTTTCGTCAACAGCCGCGGTGCCCATATGCCCGAAATAAATTTCAAATATTAATGCCATGTATTGATCTTCCGAATAAAAAAAAATTGTTGATTACAATTTAATTTTTTGTGTTATTTTTTACAATTTCAAGTTCTATCGGGTTTAAAAAAACACCATTTACATAGAATTTGACCATCTTATAATCTACAGCCAAATTATTTCGAAAATAAAATATGATATTGACTATTGAGATTAATTGATTGGAGTGTTCGAAAAAGCTTTAAGCAAGTCGCCCGGATATGGCCAGGCCCCATCGAATATATTTGTATACCTTACATAAACGAGACTTGGATAGGTTAATTACTATTTTATTTAGCCAATATTTAGAAATACAGTGACACTGTACAATTCTAGTAAACAAAATACATATGTATATTAAAAGTAAAAACTGTGTGCTGGAATAAAATTTATTCGATGACTATGTTAGACTTCTAACGAACTTCTAAATATCAAATATAAATCTTCTTCTTAATACATAAAAATGAATCCTTATTTGCCTTGGTCACGCCATACTTTGAGAACGACTTTACCGATTTCATTCTCTTTTTTTTAAAGTTTCCTAATACTTTGTAGAATGTTCTTACAGAATGAATAATTAAGAAAATTGCGCAGTAAATTGGAAAATTTCAAAAAACTTAACGACTAAATTAAAGTACTTGCACCATTAAGGATAATTGGGTACAAATTAAGTAGCCTGGGGTTTACAATTAATTACAAGTTTTTGCTTACTTCAAAAAAAGGAAAAAATCTTGTGTAATTTTTTACTATGGTAAAATTTAATAATGATATTTAACTAAAAAATCAATTCTATCAAATATAAGTAATTGTGTTTAGAATCAATTTAGTAAATTGAGTGAAAATGTTAAACAAAAAACACAATTTCGTTAGTTTGTCCATCTACATTCATTTATTCATTTCTTAGTGCACAGTCCATTCGATCGGAACGTTTATCCAGTTTTCAGTTTGCTTAGCGATTTTTCAGGTTATACAGAAACACTAAGGGACTAAATTTTTAATTTTCAGTTCTTCAAAAAGCCGCAAATTAAACGTACCAATTTAGGTCGCAGAACCCGGAATGCTGCAAGTCAAAGATATATACGAGCAAGTCAAAATGACGAGCAACGCGAAATGAAGTTGCACGGAATCGATGGAATGGAAATCAACAACGTAGAAATGTCGAGTTTAATCCCCATCCAGCTGCATTCAATTATAACGTGGTAATCGATTACAGTTCACTGCAAAGTTTAAAAATGAAGCCCCTGGATTGTGTTACACCAATGGCAAAGTCAAATTGACGCCATTGGTACCGCCACCAGCGACACTACATTCTTTGGTTTCCGGAAATGGGCCAGAAACTAAATATTTTTTGATTCATACCCAGTTTTCAAATGACGTCATTTGGCGCAACAAAAGTTATTCGATTAGATAATGGTATGACTACTTTCAAGGTAAGTAACGTATAATGGGAAACAATAAACTTTTATCTCCATGTGGCTGGTGCAAAATACGTTGGCAGCTTTCAATTGACATGGTGTAAAGTATGTTGGTATAGCTATGAATTGCCAAAAGCAACGAGAAATGAGTGAGTTTATAGAAGTTGATGGAGGAATCGCAGTGGTGCCAACTTATTTTGCAAGCCACATGGCGGTACAAACACTTCGCTATACAATTACATATATTACATCTATTTACCCTTGCAGATTCAGGGTCAAATATATCATCGAATATCATCCTTATTGCCAACCCCGGATAGTAACTACAAATTTTTGTAAATTTATTTTATGGGCGATTCAGCAAGACAACTCGATCAGCGTTGTGCACACAACAATTCGGTGAAAAGACCAATTGTGGAACAACTCCAAACATTTTGCCATCAACCTAACGAATTGGTTACATTATTCAAGACCTCAATAGACCGCATGCCATCTGATAACCACAAAATTGTCATCAGAGCCGATAAGACGCCTGCAGGACAACACGATAGATGTTTCAATGCGCCAACAATTGATGAAGTCGCTATTGTAGTCGTGGGTTCAGTAGTAATTTAGAAAATCGAGACATTGTTTTACATCGGCGGAACGATCAACTGCAGCGTGTGTCCGAAACACATCGACCATATGATGCGTTACAATATCCTATCTTATTTTGGCAAGGTGAAGATGGGTAGCATTTTTCAATGAAGATGATAAATCCAGTTACATGTAAATAACCAATCTACTATTACTACCATAATCAAAACGTTATCTTATCTTATTAACACAAACATTGTTTTACAAGCGCTGAAACTAAGAAGAAAGTTAGTTCAATGAATTATTATTCATACAGACTGATGGTTCGGAAAAATGAGGACAATCACATCTTCAAATGTAGGTGTCTATTTCACCAATATGCTGGGGATATGTACGTTAAAGTTGAAACTGAGCGATTGACATTTATCAGGTTGAACCAGGCAAAACTCCATTCCGAGGAATACATACATTATACATCATTATGGCAGAATCACTTGTTTATCACGTTCACGTGCAATCCACAGTGGACAGAAATTATTTCCTGGCCAATCACTTATTGATTGACATGACATCACCGCAAGGGTGTTAAAAAAGAATTAAAATCACTCATGAATTTTATTGTTAAGTATCGCGTATTCGGCGAGACGCGCTGTTTGATGTATTCACTCGAGTGGCAAAAACGCGGATTGCCACAATGCACATATCCTCATTTGGTTGGTTGTATAAGACCGAATGAAATCGATGATGTGATATCAGCGGAAATTTTCACTAATGAAGAAGATCCACTGTTATATTTATATGAGGTTGTTACAAAAAATATGATTCATGGTCCCTGTGGAATATTAAATCCCAATTCTCCGTGATGGCTGATGGAAAATGTTCAAAACACTATTCAAGACAATTAGTAGCAGAAACTATTACTGGAAATGATGGTTATCCACTTCATCGCTGCCGATCCACTGATAACAATGGACGGTCAACAATAGTTAAAGTGAATCAAGAGGACATTGAAGTTGATAGGTAATCGTTGGGTTGTTCCGTTTTCGCCGTTACTCTTCAAGACATTTAAAGCACACAAAAATGTTGAATTTTGCCATTCCGTAAAATCTATTAAATACATTTGCAAATACGTGAACAAAGGTAGTGACATGGCTGTGTTCGAAGTTGATGCCTATAAAATTCAAAATATGAATTAACTCAATTTCAAATGGACTGCTATGTTAGCAGTAACGAATCGATGTGGCGTATTTTTTCATTTGCTATATATGAAAGACGCCACACTATTGTACACTTGACACTTGGCCGTACATTTGGAAAATAGTCAAAGAGTGTATTTTACAGTGGAGAACTTATTACAACGAGCTGACAGGTCGCCATCGACAACATTGCCAAGCTTCTTTGAAATGTGCCAGAATGATGTCTTTGCCCGAACGTTGCTTTACTCCGAAATGCCAAGATATTATACCTGGAATCAATCGCCAAAGAAATTTCAATGACGGAAACAAGGACAGCCAGTTCCAGGTAAATATAAAAATGATATGGCCGAAGATATATTGCATCACATGTGACTTGGAACATCGAATTTGCAAATGAACGAAGAAATTCACAATGAAGGATTAATTTTAATTGAGGACATGTGCTTAAGCTTAATACCAAAGGATTAACACAATTATAGGAGTGAGAACGCCCAATGCACGTTGCATTTAATCACGAGTTGACACGCGAAATCCAATACGACTCCGAAGCTTTGAGAGAAACCGTTCAAAGAAACGTTCCCGTTTTAAATCAGAACAAAAATATGCTACGATACTCTCATGAAAGTGAGATGCACCCGGTGGAACTGGAAAAACGTTTTTAATATCATTGATTTTGGTATCATTGATTTTGGCAACGATTCGATCGCAAAATGGAATTGCACTTGCACTTGCTTCATTAGGTATTGCAGCTACGTTGTTGGAAGGCGGTGGAACAGCTCATTCAGCATTCAAGTTGCCCGTGAACATGCAAACTAATGAAACTCCAACTTGCAACTTTTCAAGGAATACTGCGATAGCCAAAGTGTTTCAGCAAAGCAAATTGATCGTTTGGGATGAATACACGATGGCACACAAAAAATCTTTGGAGGCATTAGACCGCACGATGCAAGATTTACGAAACAACCAAAACCGGTTTGATGGTGCAAAGATTCTATTGACAGGTGATTCTCGACAAACATTGCCAGTGATTCCACAACGCCAGTCGACGGACTTCATGCATGTTTAAATTCGTCCATTTTATGGAAATACGTCAAAACACTCACCTTAAATATGAACATGCGAGTCGAATTGCAGAACGACCGATCTGGAGAAATCTTTTCCAAACAATTGCTCGACATTGGTAATGGCAAAATTCCTGTTGACAGATCGTCTGGAACATTACATTTCCTGCAAATTATTGTCACTTTACTGAATAAAAAACCGAACTCATCGATATGGTGTTCCCAAACATTGCTCAAAATTATTAAATGTCGCCGGAGGCGTCTCGACGCGTAGCGGGCGTAGTCCGCTAGTTAATTATAATTACCTGTACTAAACATACTTTATTATTTTAATTTTCGAGCTTTTAAAATACTAGCTTAGAGGCTACCTAAAATACTATTTTATTATTAATTAATTATAGTTATAATTAGCATCAGCTGCTTATTCAAATAATTTAACTAAAAATACAATTATAAATGTAGCTCCCACTTAACATCTGGATATGTATCAATAATTGATAAATGAATTGAATGTAAAAACCGTAAGAAAAACATTAATTTTACATAAAACCACAAAATTAAGTTTTGCAAAAATTAAATTTTTTAATTCTATTTCCATTGATACTCTGGTCTATCAATTCTATAAATTCTAGTGTTCTCTGGTTTAGAAAATATTTAAATGTATAACCAGAGTCAAACTATTCTTATATTAATTAAATTTGGAATAGCCATGAACATAATAAGAATTTATTTATATTGAATGTAATTTTGAACAGAAATTAAACTAGAGAAAGTAAAACTTCACTCAGACTGGAAATTGACTTTGACAAATAAATCGAAAAAAATTTGAATTCGAATTTCAAACATAAATAAATACTTACTCGAATTTTACCCAATTCAAAAGTTGGACCAAACTAAAAACTGTAACAATTTCAATTTATTTATAATTCGTATGTCTTAAAAAACAAATTTACATATTTTATAAATTATTTATTTATTTTATTTTAAAACTTTACAAAATAAAAATAAAATTAATATTTGTTTGTTGCTCTAAATGCATTTCTGAATATTATCCCAGTTGAGCATGACATGTGTGAAATGCACGACATGTGAGGGGACCGGGAATTCAAGTTATATAGAGAGAAAATACGCGCCGATTGTGAAATCTTTTGTTGTGAATGCATTGAATCGAAATTGATGATTAATTTAGTCAAATGCAATTTAAATTTAATCAAAAATTCTTTGGTTGACATATTTTTTTTAAATTTATTTATATGCGTATACATATTTGTCGCTGTCTCATGTCTTAATTTTTATTTTATTGGTTTTGTCTTTTGTGTTTTATTTACTTATACAAACTAATAAATAAATAAGAAATTAATTTTAGTTTTGCTTACTCGATTCGAAAATAAAAATGAAATTTATTGCAAAATTGGTTTTTAATAATAAACATTTCTTATAAAACAAACTACTTAATAAACTAGTGGTCTATATTTATGTGCGGTTTAGTGGTTTAAGGTAGATTAGGTACATAAGTTTTTGGTTTTTGAAATTAACTATCAATTCTACAGGTCTTTTTTGGTGTGATTTATTGATTTTTAATCAATTCGGTTATCAGTTCTTTCCGCATTTTTCAGTTTTTATGGAGCTAGAATTTTTGCGGTGTTTTTGTCAACTGTCATAAATGATCATTCCATTTTAATAGGCCATTGACCATTAACATTATTGTTTGGTTGTCACTAACATTTTATTACGCAAACTAACTGTGTATGATTTGTAGTATATATTTCAAAGTTTATGCACTATCCCTGCCATACTCCAATCCGTTTCACCTTTCTACAAAAACAATTGAATCGAAATTAACCAGTTTCAAATACAAATAAAGGGTAAGAACGTACAAATGATTTCTATCATTTGCTTACGATTGGCAACAGCGCAAAAAGTAAACTACAAAAGAGATGGAAGGTCTTGGATCTTGGCTTGGAATAAACACAGACTGCATAAAAACAATTCGTAGATTTCATATTCTAACAAAATACAATTTTTCGAATAATTTTTGGGTTTGAATCAATTTGAAATTGAATGCAATATTGAATTAAATTTAATTAGAATTTGGATATCTTAACTTACACAGAATTTAACTAAATCTAGCGTAAATTGAATGGACCCTGTGGTAGTATGGGGCACTCACATGTCTCGTAAACCTAAATTGCACGAACATGTTTATCAAGAATACCACAGCAGTATCCATTGCTTATCGTAGGAGGCGACTAAACGGTTGGATCACTGGGTTGGCGACCCGCATCCGCAAAAAACTACTACTTTTATAAAGTCAACAAAAGAAAAACCAATACCGGACGTCCGCTCAAGTATACTTGGACACGAGATTCAGGATCGGCACGGGGGGCGTGCAGTCACTTAGGAAACAAGGGGCGTTGGAAGGCCTAATCATATGCATGAAGGAATATCGACTGGAACTCGTTATTTTTCAAGAAACTCGCTGGCCCAAAAGTGGAGAAGACCATACGTTGCTCTACAGTAGAGTTGACCTCAGAAATTTTGGAACTGGATTTCTTCTTGGGCAGCAGATAAAGAAGGCTAAGATGAATTGGACGATCTGAAATCTGATGGCAGGTATACTCGAACACGATGTTAGACTGGTAAGTGGCGCCCTTATGAAAGAGCTGCAAGAAATCAGTCTGACTTGTGTGAAAATATAGGTCCATACTCCCGACACGAAACAGCGACCAATAATGGTGAGAAAATGATGTGCTTTGCAATTACTAACGACTACTCTAAGGTCGCCATGCTCATCCTTTCCACATAAACAATTGACATTTAAAAAGATATCATCCTCACAAAACTTCCCGCAGCCTAATTACCACGTATGTTGTGCAGGATGTGCGAACTTCTCGGTCAGCAACCAAATACATAGGCAGCGATCAACAGTTGGCCATTGCAAAGCTGCGTTGTAAGTTTTCTTACAAGTCTGGGAACACAGTGACACGAATCAAACGTTTTGACGTTAAATGAAATGATAAAAGGATTGTCAGCAACAAGATTAACTACCAGTCTGACTGTGTGAACACTTCCTGGAAGGCAGAGCTCCGAAAAGGAACTGAACGTAATTAACCGAAATATTTTCCGGATTTTAATCCGAATTGCAGAACCCATGGGACCATTTATGTTTACGTCAGTACATAGTGGCATGGCGCTATGTAATGTGCAGATGGTAATTTAAAAACGGACCGGTAGCCATTCTTCTTCCAAATGGCTCTAGTAATGGTTAAAGGTAAGCACGCTATACACAAACTACGAAACAGTTGGAAGATACTTGTAACACGTAGAGAAAATACAAAACGTTCACGTCATAAATAAAATGAAGTTAACTTCATCCAGTTATAAACTAGGAGCTCCATGATATAACAAAGCAAACGACTCCACATGATCGAAAAAATCGCTTCCGATAAAATCAAAATTAATTTTAAGTTTATAAAAATATAATATTTTTAACTTTCTATCGTCGGGCGCATTGATAATAATTCAAAACAAACATTTTGTATTTTTAAAGTTTGTGGTCCACGAAAAAAATATAGTATTGGCTGACTTCGTTTTCCGGTTGAACGATGATTCAGTTTTGACTAGATACTCTCGATTATTTAATTGATTTTGTACACGGTATACAGAACCACTGTATACACTATATTATTATGTCGTGATTATGGTTGTTGTCTGTGAAAATTTAAATTTATGTTTAGTGTACATGGTCGGGAGGCACTTAAACATCACGTAAGCCTAAATTTCACGAACATGATTTCCAAGAATTTATATATATACATAGCCGCGATCATCATTTGGTCGCTACAAAGCTACGATGGAAGTTTTCGTACAAGTCTGGGAACACAGCGAAACGAATGGGACGTTTCGACTGTGAAGGTCTGACAAATGAAGATCAAAAGAAACGATATCAGGATCTTATCAGTGAGAACGTTGAGGAAGCTAATTGGCAGCCTGAATGTGTGAACTCTGTCTGGGAGATGCTGAAAACTTGTGTTGTCAGTGTTGATCAACAGGCTTTAGGTGTAGTGAAACTCAGACTCAAAAGAGAACGAGTGTCGTCTTGCAGCCGAGCAACAAAATATATAAAGCTGAAGCTTGATAAAGCGTTGATCAGGCCCGTTGTTATGTTTGGATGTGAAAGTTGGGCGCTGACGGTAAGAGAGAGTATGAGTACATACTCATGAGTATGAGTACATTTGAGAGAAAAATCATGCATGTGATTTACTGCCGAAAACGCGAAGTGGATGGTACAACCGAGCTCTGTACAATAATAAAGATGAGATCTAATGAAGATCCCCGATATTGTACATAAAGTAAGATCTCAGCGAGTATGCTGCGTCAGTCACGTTCTGCGTGCTGTGACGGAACGAATTATTCAGCGATCTCTGAAAAAAGAGCCTGCACATGGTAGGCGCAGAGGTCGTTGCAGCCGACGATGGCTGTACAGTGTAGAGAAGGACTTGGCTTCTTCAGGTTGTCTAGGACCGTATGATGACCAAGGATCGAAACCGCTGGAGCCATATTGTTGACACTGTAAGGGGCCAGTAATGGCCTTTAACAACTGTTTATTATTATTTAATGTCCGTTCCGTTTTTTCCTCTCCGTTCATTGCGTTCCTTGCCTTTCCGTTTTTCCTACGAATTGGCAGTTTTAATTTTGACAAATGAACGGAGCGGAACGGATACATTCTGGTTCAACCTTTAGCGTTTACAAACAACAAAAAACCAGATGGCTACTGTTACAATCAAAGTTTATGAACGATTGAACACTGTCATTACTAACCACATTGTTACAAAGTGGAGTTTATGAAGAAGCTCCTGTTTAAAAAAATTTGACACGTAACATATTAATTAACTCGTTACGCATAAGATGTATGTATAGTTAAAAATTATGATCCTGTGACAACGGAATGACATCTTAAGGGTTCCGTTGTACATTTTACGGGACTCTATAAAAAGGAATATTTCCCTAGATATTATCGTGGAAACTAACTATTTCCCTAGATATTATCGTACAAAATGAAACTTCACGTTTTCGTCATCAGCATAATTTGAAAGTGATATCATAGAGAATTACTTATTACAATAAGAGTATTTAACTTTGATATATTAAAATTGAAATCAATTTTATAAACAGCTATAAAATAATTGTGTGGCTATTTTAACGAAAAGAGACTTGAATTATAAAAAAAATCTTTATAAATCGAAAAATAATATGAACTTTATTCCGTTAAAAATATTCAAGTGCATTCATTCATAATTTTATTGTTTTGATTTTTCTATGTGAAATACAGCACAAGTACAGGCCTATTAGGATATTATTTTTCGGATATTATCTTTTCGTTAAAAGAGCCACCGAATTATTATAGAGTGATTGATGTATACCATTTTAATGTATGAAAGTTGCTACTCTTATATGATTCTATGGTTATATAACACTTATCTACAAGGACAATTTATAAATTATATCAAAATACGTGCATTTTGTGACTAAATCTAAAATGATGAGATGAAACCCAGAAATATGAATGAAATCGACTGTTTACTACTCTAACCAAGGCGAGTTACCAAATTGCATTGGTTCAAAATTAAAGCTAAATACTAAAAATTTTGATTCGCAGTGATTAATTGAATGCTCAACGATGAAATATTAATTAAAAGTAAGGCCTAAATAAGTAAGTTTCAAAATTATGGGCGACTAACTTTTTAGCTGTCATTGTTTATTGCTTATAGATATTTCATAAATCTTTTTTCCCAATAATATTTCGCCAAAATCACAATAGACTTATGTATGTAGCTATGCGTACTTACTCAAAAAACTATCAAATTAACTTTTTTTAGTGTCATTCACAAAATCCTACTTATTTTATTTGCTGTAAGTAAGATCATAAAAAAAAGTTTTTTGTAGAAAAGCAAAAAAATAGAAAAAATTGAAAGTTTTTTTTAGTTTTTGTATGAAATTAGATTTCTTTTCAATTTTAATTTCAAAATCAGCGAAAGCGCTTTCAATTATATACACTTTGATGGTTTCCTATTTTGGCACCGAAAAATAAAAACACAATTGGTTATGATTTATGAGATTTCCTCTAAATTCAATAAACCAAAAACAAGAAAAATTTTAAACTCAATCAAATACTTTGAGAGTGGGAAATACCGAAGATTTTGTTGCAAATTTTACACATACCTAAATTTAATTATCTCCGCACGCCGAAGAATTCAACATACATACATTTAAAAAATGATTTCGTTGGCAAATGTGAATGAAATTTACTTAAGAAATTTATATACACTTATATATTTTTGTGGTTTTTGACGTTTTAACAAGTTTTATCTAAAGAAATATTAAAAAACCGTTAACATAACACATAACCGTGCAAATATCATTAAGTAATTAGTAATCGCCAAAAATAAAATAAACAAACAAATAAAAATGAAATGTAATTATTTTATATAGAGTTCGTTTTTAATTATGTATGAGAATGAATTATGAATGGATTCATTGTAATGGGATGTGCGGAACATAGCATAGGTGGAACACCTTTGTAGAGAGTTCAACAATTAAGCGTCATGGATATATACATATAATATGTATATGTGTGTAAATTGAAAAGGCGATTATATATTTCATAGAACTGAGAGATAGAACTTTTATAGATAGAACTTGAAATTGTAAAAAATAAAACAAAGAATTAAATTTTTATGAAAAATATAGTCTAGCAGATCTCAGTATACTCTGGCAAATCATCATCAGTCTCACGCTTGAACAACGCTACGAAATTATTAAAATTTACTTTGAAAATCAGTCGTCGATTCGCGCAACTTACAGACGACTTCGTGGTTTTTATGTTGCACATAATCGTCCATCTGAGCAAGCCATCCGTCGAACTGTGGATAGATTTCGTACCACATACTCTCTAGAGGATGCAATAATATCAACACGTCGAAGGAATGTGTGTACTGAAGAGAATATCGCCGATGTAAACGAAAGTGTGGAAGAAGATCCAAATTTATCTATTCGTCGTCGTTCGCAGGAATTGGGGCTCTGTCCGTTCATTACATGGAAAATTTTGCGCAAAGATCTTGGCCTACACCCGTACAAGATCCAGCTGGTGCAGGAATTGAAGCCACGAGACCATTATCAGCGTCGTTTTTTCGCCGATTGGGCTCTAGAGAACTTGGCAAATGGTTGTTTTATCGTCAAATTGTGTTCAGCGATGAGGCTCATTTGTGGTGTATTTCTTATTTCCTGTGGGGCTTCGTGAAGTCACTGGTTTATGCTGATAAACAAGCAACAGTTCGTGTTATTTGTGACATATGGCCAGCAGTGCTCGAAAAAGTGGCCAAAAATTGTACGTCCAGAATACGTTTCGTCAAGAACAGCCGCGGTGCCCATATGCCCGAAATCATTTTCAAATATTAATGCCATATATTGATCTTTCGAATAAAAAAATTACAATTAAAAATTATAATTTACAATTTCAAGTTCTATGTAGAGAGCTGTTCTATTTACAAATATTAGCCACCTATGTTTACGGAGTACAATAAAATAAGACTGATACAATTCTAATTATTTCTTTGGTACAATTAATATTTAGAATATAAATCTAAACTTGTAAATAACAATAGAAGATGCAGGTTTAGCTTGACAAACCCAATCACTGAGATCTGGAAAAACTAATTTATGTCAACAAAAATTCCAATTCTCTCAAAAACATTATGAATTTCATTCCTATTTAAAGTTAAGAACAAATTTATGATTTGAATCTTAAGTGCACAAAAATGAATTTTAATTTAAAAACTTTGTTCGCATTTTTCAATAGTTGGATTACACTATCACCACACTCATTTATTATTAATTTGCTTAAGGAAGCTGAACTTACGAAACAACATTAATGTCAACCTTGTAATATGAATTACACAGCTTTCGAAAAAATATGTAGGCATAAAATTACAATTAACCAAATTACACCAAGAATAATAAATCACCAACCAATACGCAACAATGAATTCGAATAAACCCAAAAATTATAAAAAGTTGCACTCCTCACCTTAGAATACATACAGCAGAAATAAAACTGCCATATTTAAGCTGACACTTTAAATAATTGCGAGTTTTATAATATAAATAAACATATTTTTGCGCATATCTTTACGTATAACATTTTAAATTTTATTTTATGTAATAATCACGTATATACTATATACATAGTATACGTACTCCTTTCTTTTCATAATTTAATTTAAACAAAAAACTCCAACTTAATTTAACACAACAAAATCTTATTCAAAATTTATTGGAAAATATTAATTAAAATCGTTAAAAAAAATTATAAATAAAACGAAAACAGTTTGATGTTAGGTAGTTTTTTATATACCTGAGTTTGTATGTATGTTCCATTTATATACACAAGATTAAGAAATGCATTTCTCATCTTGTCGCCCCATATTATTATAGGTATACAATATATATTGACTGAAACTAAACATTCAAAAAGATAAAAAAAAAACTGAAGGAGATATCTTATAATACTTATACCAACAAAAAAAATAAGATAAAACGATAAAACCAGCGAGAAAAAGGATCACAACAAAATCCAATATTTGTGATGTCTGGCACGTAACACAAAAAACAAATTTTAACTTAGTTAAAGGTATAACTATTATATAATGCATGCTTCTAACCATATGCTCACTGCACACAAAACATTATATATTGTCTGTATATAGACACTATAGCTTAAATATAACAAATATAAAAATTTAAAAAAAAAATCTTAAATAAATAACAAAAATAAAATGCAATTTCTGCTTTGCAGTACTATTGTTAGTTTCTAATACAGCAAATAATAATAACTTAACCTTAATTGGCAATAAAATTATGACTATTAAAATGGCAATTTATTTAACTACGATACTATTCCATTCATAAATTTATTTACCCAATTTAACATTTTTGCTATATTGCTTGCTTGGCTATTATTTAACACAACTATTTTACAAAAGAAAACATAAACGTATTTCTATTAAGATGTATCATGGAATAGTTAAGTAAAATAAATGAGAAGATGTAAATAATTTAATTAAATATTACAATAAATGCACTTACGTCGTATAGAGTAAGCACAACTCTTATTAGAGTGATGACCTGATGGTGATCGAGAATTTCTTATATTCTGTAATTTAATAATTCATTTAATTTTGATAGTTTTGTAAGTCTGTAGGCAATACGAAATGAGCAATACGAAAAACCTAAGCCAATCGATTAAACCGTAAAATTCTCCGATCCTAAAATATCATCAAATGTTCGAGTATTAAACTTAAAATGTATATTAGATAATTTAGACATTTACAGAGATTTGCAAAGATATGTCGAGATTACATTAGAAATCTCATTCGCAAAAACCGGTTAAGCATGAACTTCATGCAAAGAAGGCTCCGTACTGTGGGCATTGAGTATGTATACTAACCAACTCTGCTTGAAAAAAATCAGTTTGTAGCTCTTTCATTGAGTAAAAGTGTATTTCATTAGTTAAGGATAAATATTTAAAGTTATGAGTCAAATTCAAAATATGTACTTGACAGCGAAAAGTCATTAATTCAACCACGGGAAACAGGATTTAAATTGACATGAATTTTTACACAAATTAATGACCGCTGAATGATCTCAAATTTTGTTAAAATCATTCTTAACACATCTTTACAACACCCTGTAGTTTAACAAAAGTTGAATATTTTATTTTATTTATCAATCATCTTTATTTTCTTTCTTTAACCTTTACCACACTACTCACATCCCAGATTTTTTTTAAAATGTTGAACATTAAACTTTCCGACTTAAGATTCAAGAGACATGCTTTTTTTGCTACATTTTTTTTTTACAAATTTCTATATCAAAGAATTTCTTTTTAAAAAAATGTGACATCAGATGTTATAGAAAAAATTGTAAAATT
This sequence comes from Tipula unca, assembly GCA_951394425.1. NCBI lineage: Eukaryota > Metazoa > Arthropoda > Insecta > Diptera > Tipulidae > Tipula > Tipula unca. The sequence continues at coordinate 117,024,068 of OX596381.1, forward strand.
TGTTGATACGTATGTTTAATTAATTAATTAACTAATTAATGTACAATTTTCACTCGTTACGCATAATATGTATGCATAGTTAAAAATTATGATCCTGTGACAACGGAATGACATCTTAAGGGTTCCGTTTTACATTTTATGAACGGGACTCTATTGATAATGAGCAGCATTAATCAATTCTCATCAAACAATATTCAAACATACATTTAAAATTCATATGTAATTTAAAATTTTGTGTTAATTTGTTTTATTTTAATTATCCTAATTTCACCTCTGTTTATGTATAATTCAATTACATTATATACAATATTATTATGCATTATATACTTGGCAAACATTTCAATACTCTCATTACATACAATTAATGTTATATTTTTTAAGAAGTTTTGTTGTTGCTTTTAATCTCTCTGAGATTATAATTGTATTGGCAAGGTACATTAAAATTTAGAATAAATAAATTCAGTCTTACAACATTCATCAGAATTAGTGGTAGCCATCACGTTGTTTTTATTTACCTTGCTGAAATAGATCACATTTTGAGATCGCGACAAGAGCGAATATTCATCATTATAAAATCGCATTCATAGCGCAACGAAAATATCTACATTCTACAATTCATCTTATTCTACGAAACGGAAAACGCTCCGCTTCATTATCATCTATAAAAAGGAGTATTTCCCTAGATATTATCGTGCAAACTAACGTCCTATTCAATTAATGAAACTTCACTTTTTCGTCATCAGCTAATTTGAAAGTGATATCATAGAGAATTACAATAAGAGTATTTAACTTTGATAAATTAAAATTGAAATCAATTTTATAAACAGCTCACTATAAAATAATTGTGTGGCTATAACGAAAAAAGACTTAAATTATAAAAAAAAATCTTTATAAACCGAAAAACAATATGAACTTTATTCCGTTAAAAATATTCAAGTGCATTCATTCATAATTTTATTGTTTTGATTTTTCTATGTGAAATACAGCACAAGTACAGGCCTATTAGGATATTATTTTTCGGATATTATCTTTTCGTTAAAAGAGCCACCGAATTATTATAGAGTGATTGATGTATACCATTTTAATGTATGAAAGTTGCTACTCTTATATGATTCTCTATGGTGATATACCACTTATCAAATGATAAACAAGTGTAAATAAAATTAATCGTATAAATTATATATTATATAATTAACTTTTAAACTGCATGTCGATTCTGTTTTCTGGTTTTCATTGACAGAAAATTGATTATACACATATAACAGAAAATTCTTCAGTTAGAAACTAGAACGAATTTGGCTTTATTGGTCGCAGGCAATTACTCGAGTAAAAGCATTACATTTAATCTAAATTCATGATTGCGTGGGTGGGCCTCCAATCACGATGGGTCATTCATAATAAAGAGTTTTCCAATAAGAGGTTTCATTTTGAATAGCCTGCTATTTAAGCAGCGTAAATTTTACGTTTTATAAAAACTACTGCATTACTAAAAATGGTACGATACACGCTTCAACAACGCATTGAAATTGTTAAAATTCACTACAAAAATGGTGAAAATTTTGCAGTCACAGTTCGCAAAACTAAAGCACTTTTTGGTCGTCGTGAAGCACCTTCTCGGCCGGCAATCGTGAAACTGGTGGACAAATTTGAGCTGTTGGGACTAGTTAGTGATGTGAAGAATCGAAACCGTGTGCGTCGCTCAAGAACAACTGAAAATATTGCTGCTGTAGCCCGTAGTGTTGAAGAAAACCCAGGTTTGTCCATTCCTCGTCGATCTTTTGAATTAGACATTCCACAAACGACATTACATCGTATTTTGCATAAAAACTTAGGTCTTAAGGCAGGCTTTTAAAGTACGGTTAATACAAGAACTCTAGCCGGTCGATCACTATAAACGTCGTATCTTCGCTGATTGGGTCCTCCAAATGCATCAAAATGATCTTATTGGAAAACCATTTATTATCACATAGAGGTCCACAGGCGGCGGTGGAATTCGATCAATTTTCTATACATAAATTTGTGTTATTGTTTTCACAAAAATGTCATTATTACAATCATGCAAAACACCTACTGCCACCCCATCCCTGATTTTCTATACGGATAATTGTTTTTTATTTTAATCGACTTGTTTGTCTTTTTCAAAAAAAAGATTTTTTTTTCATGAGAATTCATTTCAAATTGAGAATATTTTTGAAATATATTGTACTTCACTCCTATTAATTGTTTTCATTTATAAACGTATATAGCTATCTTCTTTTCTTTAGGAATAGACTTAAAAAAAAGGTTAAAGCCTGAATGTAAATCAGCCATTATACGATAAACATAATTTAAACGTCAGTAAATAAATATAACAACAAATTATTTAATTGAATAACGGAAATAGTCGCATATTAAAAAGAAATGTGTTCACAAAAATGATCAAAAGAGTGTACACGACTTTACATTTAGAAAAATGATACCAAACTTTTAAAGTGGTGTATCATTTTCTTTTAGAATTTCATTTCACGTTTGCACTCAAAACACTCATCTCAATTTAAAGAGATCTCACATAAAATGATATCTAACTTGAACTATACCGTCAAATATTTTTTTGGTTGCTTAATAGCTGGTTTACATTCAATCTATAAAAAAATTGTTAATATTAATATTTGACATTTATTTGAAAATACCGAACACACCCAAATTATTCGAGTCTATTACTATGATAATTTTTGACAGCCATCGAATAATTGGGTTATATGGCATATTGTTTCGACTCAACAATATCCTGGTATTTAACCGTTGTTGTATATAAACACAAAAACAACCATAAAAAGGATTATGGGATCCATTATTTTAATTAATTAGTTTTTTTACATTCACAATAAATTTGAGGTTATGAAACAAAAATTAATATATGTATATGACATGGGGAAAAACTTATGAGGTGGGGAGATTTATTACACATTTCGAACGGCATAATAAAAAATTGTGAATGTAGGGGTATAGTTCTCAAACAAATGTCAAAAATTAATATTAACAATTTTTTATCCCAGGTTTTGGACACAATCTAAATCAAATATGTAAATAAAAGAAGATAGATATACGCTTATAAATGGGAAAAATTAATAGGTGTGGAAAAGACAACTGTATTATAAAAAAAAAATTACAATTAGGTTGCGAACTTTACACAAAAAATAACAAAATAATGATAAATAAAAATTGTATGATTTGAATGAAAATATTTGTTTTCTCTATTTTCTACAATTTTTGTTCTTCTCTAGTCAATACGAAATTAAGTTTTTTTTACATATACATAGATAAGTGATACATAGATAAGTGATACAGTCATACATAGATAAGTGATAACAGTTGATGTATACTTGTGAAGAAGCGAACTGTTGTTGTGATATGTTACACTGCATACTCGTTTGGAATGAATGCTTATTTGTTATCACTCGGCAGCATATGTACATTTAAGTATTAAGTCCGGAAACCTAGGTAGTCCAATAAGTTCATCCGCTAATTTCTGACACACACAAAAATTAGAAATATCTTAAAATTATTGTGCCATCATCCGTGATTGAAATAGTCGAGCGGTTACTGTCAAATGAAGTATGTGTTTTGGATTTCACTCATAACTTAAAATCTAATACATGTTCGAAAATTAGTCAACTATACGAAAACATAAATTTTGTAATTGCGTTTGTTCGGAAAGTATGTAAGTAATTGATCTACTTATATATGATTAGTAGGTTTGTACTTCTTAAACATAGTACAGTAAATTTGCTATTTTTATAATTAAAATGAGAAAACAACCTTTGTTGTAAACAATCTGTATGAATTTTAAATATATGGGGATATTGTACAGAAGATGCATTACCTTAAATAAATCGTGCAAACAAAATTAAATCTTCATCAGATCTCTGATCTCCAAATTGTACAGAGCTCGGTATGTACCATCTATCTGGTGTTTTGGGCCGTAAATCACACGCATGACTTTCCTCTCTCATATGTAAGGAGCCATCTCTCGCACTCATCCGTCAGCGCCCAACTTTCACATGCAAACATAACAACGGGCCTGATCAACGCTTTGTAAAGCTTCAGCTTCTCGGCACTTGATAAGGGTTTAGATTTTAGCAGAAGCCTTAGAAGATACAAAGAACGACTGCTAGCTGCCAGCCTTTAATATCCTCACCCACACTGTTATCGTGAGTGATAAGAGAGCCCAAATATTTGAACCTCCTCACTCCCTCAAACGTGTGGTGGCCACTACTAAAATCTGGTGTGCCATTGTCCCTAAAACCAAAGATCAGGTATTTCGTTTTGAACTCATTGATCTGAAGTACAACTGAAGCTGAAAACTCTACAAGCGGATTAATTATTTTGTTCACTCCGTTGCTATTCAGCCAATCACGCATATGTCATCTGCATATGCAAGCACCTAATTGGACTGGAGATATAAGATGTTGCGCTTAGGTATTTCAGTTTTACGAAAGATGAACCTCAACATGAGATTAAAGAGTATCGGGGACAGAGCATTTCCCTGCCGAACACCCGTGTTAACTGCAAAAATTGTCGATAGCCTGTTCTCAACTTTAACACAGCATTGAGACTGCGTCATAGTCATCCTACACAGTCGTACCAATTTTGTTGGCCTTCCTAGGTATTCCAGGGCAGACTACAAACTCTCTCGATTGATCGATTCATAGGCCTGCCGGAAATCCAGGAACACCTGATGTACGTAAAAATCAATAAGGTGCTATTTACATATAATAAACCGGTCAACTAGTTTTCTTGCGAAAATTCATTATACGCGTCCTGTAAAAAACAATTAACCATTAAAGTTTGTAAAATTGTTGTATTACTGATTTTGCGTGTTACGATTTGACGCGTTCCTTACCGGTTTTATTTGATAATTTAGAAAAATAGCATAAAATAACCATTTTTCTATCATAATCGTTTCGTGGCTAAATTATTTGTCTGAATTTAGGAGTTCATTGGCATCACCTATTAACCCATCTGACGATTTGAAACCATACGCTTTTCTGGAACTGCATTTTTCTTTGTTAGTAACACAGTACAGGAATAAATCTAGCTCTATTTATATTTCAAACAATCGATTAAACAAAGATTTTATAAACTAATCGTCTTTTGTTCTCGTAACATAATATCTCATATCTGCTAAATTTATTTTAGTCAGCTACACAACGCTCAAATTGAATGAAGCCAAATCACATAGAGACTAAAGCGATGTGTTGTGTGCGCGCAAACATATTTAAATAGAACAACAAATTATTAAATAATAACAATTTGTTTTCTCAAAACTAATTAACAGTAAAATAATCACGTAATTCAAAATTCAGTAAATAAAAAAATAATACAGTAAGCTTTACTATTTTTAAAAAATCGTGATTGAATTTAATTTCTAATAATATTCTACTCCCCAGTCCGCATACAAAATGCAGTTCAATTTTTTTTTTTTTTTTGTATGATAACATTTTGTTGTTAATATTTAATAATATTCATACAAAATAACAAAACAAATTGTTCTACTTTATATATACACATTTCTTCTAAACTATTTTTAATATACATATGTAGTATAAACAGGAGGCAAATGTTATTAAATAGTTTGAAAGTGGTGTGACTAACATTAACTAATTTCTGGCGCTGTGCTTTAATCAATTTAAACTTTTAAAGCAAATAAGAAACACGCGTTTAGTAAGTTAATCGTTCGTTGAACTTATCATTTTATAAATTGCGCTACATTGTGATAATCAAGACCGGTGTTCATATACATATGAATATATTAGAGATGGAGGAAGGATAATGTTGAACTTTTGCCCTTCTAAAATTGGGATTTGTTTTTAAATTTCCTATTGTATTATATTTAGCTAATCTCTTTATCTAAACTCTCATTCTAATTTAATTGTATGAATTATAACAAAAACAAAGCAATAACTTATTCCGGTCTTTAATCTTTAGCATATTCAAACGCGGACTAGCAAGCCGGTTTGCATTCATTATACAAATATCAACATAATTAAATTTAGATAAAAATCTTTGAGTATATACATATGTATGTGCATATATGTAGTTGGTTTGGTTTCCGGAACAACAGTTGTTCAAAGATAAGAAATTCGTACGAGATAAAATTATTAATATTTTATTTATTAATAGTTAATACCGACACTGATTTAAAAATTAATAATAATTTATCTGTGAAATATATGCGGTTTTGTATGTATTTGTATTATGTTTCTTATGTTTCGTACCGACGTTTAGAACGATATTAACGTACCATAATATGTACTGTCGCTTTTGATTATCCTCTACCAACGTGAAATAGATCAGTTTATAACTTTAATTGTGAAAAAAAAAACATTTTCGATTATTATTTATAGGAAGCTAATTTGCGATTTTGGATACTTGATACTTCTTCAATATCAGCTAATTTTATGATATAACCAGTGCGAAAATTTATTATATAATATTACAAATTTCTAAGTATCATTACGTCAACCTTTTAAACAGGGCTGCGGAGCCGGTCAAATAATTGTTCGACTTCGATGTATTAAAAATTAATTATCCGACTCCTCAACTTCTACATGTAATCAAAATATTATAAAATTCAATAATACTGCTCATATTCAAATTCTTAGTTCACTAGAATGTACCTAATTCAAATAATAAAAAAAATTAAAACTAAACTAAAGCTGAATTACAGAAATAAAATATAAATAAAAAATTGCAACAATATAGTTAAATCAATTAGGAATTTGTTCTTAAAATCAATATAGCCTCAAGTAAATCTGGCTTTATTGATGCTTTTAGATCTGATTTAGTTATTCGTAATGCAGAAAACAAGCGTTCCACGCTTATTTGAGTGGGTGATATGGTGTGACCAACAGAGCTGCTTCCTGTGTTACCTCGGGATAATGTAAAATGTGAAATGTTTTATTGGTTTAGCACGTATAACCACACGAATACAATAATTATTGAATTTTTATTGTGTTGAAGAATATGAGACCAAGAAAGTAAAAAAACAGTTGTTGTTCTTTGTTTTCATCATTAATTTTGTAAGGGGATTTTTAGGAGAGAAAGAAAATATAAAATGCGGAGTCGGAGTCAGTTAGTATTTTTCCAACACGGCCTAAAATAGTTCGACTCCTCGACTCCGACTCCGCAGCCCTGTTTGACACCGATTTCCAGAACTTAATTCAAACTTAGTTCAGAATAAGCTCTATTTGAATTCCATTTTATTACAAGAAACAATGCAACTTTCCGAGAGAGCTGGAACTTGGTGGAATACGATACATATGATGTGTTTGTAAATTTTAAATTTCCAAATCGCGCTTGCTTATAGAAAAATAATATTATTTAGTCGTTTTAATTAAAAAGATTTCAGTCGATTTCAGTCAAGTTTTATCATTGGTAATTTTAGGTGCGTTTTTTTATTAACAGAACTTCAAGTTCTATAAGAACATCGGGAATAATACTGTTTAACCAATATATTTAATTTAAGTTCTATTTATTTGAATAAATTTCAACTTCTAACTATATTTTTTGACGTCTATTGTGAAATAATACAAGTATCATGCATAAAACAATGAAAAATATTTGTTTAAAATATTTCCTTTTAAAATTTCCCTTTTTTCTCGAGTTCGTGTACTATGAATTTATCGCGAACTTGAAAAAACCAATGTTTTATCCAGAACATTGAAAAATAAAGTTAAATTTGATTTTATTTCGATAATAGTGAATTAAAATGTGTAGTTTAACATTAAATGTATCTTATTTATTGATGAAAAATTAAATTCATTTGGATTTTACTGAAAAAATGAGAAAATTCTTATCCAGAACTTCATTCCAATAAGAAAATTTTTGAATTAAAAAACACGACTTTTATCACAAATTCATTAATTTATAAGTCATTCAAAAAAAAATATACGTAACATACTAACATACTAAAATTTTTCACCGAAAAAACTAACTACATTAACACCAAACGAACGATATTTTACAATTTTAATTAATATATTTATATGTATGTACTTAAAGTTTTACTATTAATATTAAATATTGATGAATACACAGCTTAAAATTGATTGCGGCACAAAAACAACATATAATATAAATATCAAATAAAAAAAATAAAATCGGTGTTCCTCCCTTTCGACCTATTACGATTTTCCCAACAAACATGTTCCTTCCTATCTTACCAACAATGATGAACCCACAAGCTGGGTTAAAACTTATTAAACTTGACGTTTTTCTGATATTCTGATAAAATCCTTTTTAATATCTATATTTATAAATGTACTTCTAATTTGGAGCAACAAAAATTCGTCAATTAAAATATCGTGGTCGCGTCGGCAAGTTAGACTTCAAAACAATTTTTTTATATTTTCTTTTTACACAAATTATAGTTATTTAAAAAGTCCATAACGCTTGTCGCTTTGTAACAGAATTTTAAAATATGTAACGTTTGTACCATTATTTTCAAATATGTACTCATTACGTACTCGTAACGTTTTTCATCACTGGCTAGAATGAAATAGAAAAGTTAAACTGAAAAATATCGAGTATTAATAGCAAAATTACAAATTTGCAAAATACTTGCGAAATAATCGAGAATAAGGAGAGCGACGAAAGAAACAAATGAAGTTGATACTCATGCAGATTTTATTGTTCAGAAATTTGCTGTTTATGAATGTATGTGTGCTTATGTCTTTGTAATTGTTTTCCTTGCTTGTTGTATATTCTGGTAAATCGCAGAATATACGTTTTTGAGTTAAGAGAGACGACTGGTAATGAAGTAATCTATCGTTGCGGATTTCTAGATCAAATTCTTCTTTCGTAAATTAGATCAGCTATTCGTTATTCTTATGTTACAAATACTTGTAGCCTGGCTTGTTTACCGGCTAATTTTACTCAGCGAGGTCGTGAATTATTGAAATTTTAATTAAAAAATTTAAAAAATTTTAAAATCAAATTCAAATAGAAATTTAGTTATGTACAAATTATTTATACACTTATAGTTAATGTTAAATTAATTATTTTTACTTAACTAACTAACCAACAAAATTGTTACCAGACAACCTGCTTCAGGAATTTGATGAATTGCGCTGATTTTCTGCTTTTTTGTAACTCGCTTTTACGATGATATATATATATATACCATATATATATATATATATATATATATATATATATATATATATATATATATATATATATATATATATATATATATATATATATATATATATATATATATATCTCCAATTCAGTGATTGTTTTTCTTACAAAAATATACACCAACACAAGTAACTTAAACTAATTGGTTCTCAACTTATTCGATTAAATATTGTTTTTCGATAAATTTGTTGAGCAACACACTTTGCACTTATACAATACTTTATTAGTTATTTACATTACATATAAAGTAATTATTTAACCATTAATTTAACTTAGTTTAGATGGTTTTTCTTAGTTTGAATATTAAAAATATTTATTTTTGGAATTTTAATCATAAAAAAAAAATAACAATTTTTATTGAGTTCACTGTATGGCAACTCTAGAGCCTCTCTTCTTGATCGATAAGGAACAAAACAAAAAAACACGATCTTTTTCTTTATATACTGAACTTGCAAATTTTACAAATCCAGTTTTTCCTAATGGTAATTAGGTTTTTATTGTAATTTTATTGGAATTTTATCGTTTCCCTTATGGGTGTCAACAATAAAAAATATTTAAAATTTTTAAGGACGGACCATAAAAGAAACTATTGAAAATATTTCTAATTATCTAAACATTATAATTAGGAAAAATATTATTTCCAGATTGGCGGTTTTTACCTACTTTAGAATAAAAATATTTTAAATTTTTATCTTAACATAATAAGGCCGACTCTTATACATATATACATACTTATATAGACAAGAATATTTCTTTATTCAGTTTGATAAAAAAAAACAAAAAAACAATTATGAAACAGCAATAGCTCGTTTCACTTACACCAATCTTTATCGTTTCATCGATCAGACTGACAAACTACATATCAGATTAACAATTATAAGATGTTTGTCTATACAAATTTTGGAACTAGTTTAAACATTAATAGTGTAATGTAATTCATTTTTTTTATTTTTTTAAATCAATTACTATGGTAAAAGTCGATTTTTAGTATTTTTGTTTATTTTAAGCTTACTCGATCCATTAATCATTAAAAATAAACCACTTTAACGTTAAACATTAACTTGTGTGTCCTCGGTTGACCCTACTTATTGATTTACCGAAAACTAAAGTAATATAATTAAATATATTGTGTACTGCTCTAGTCGAAATAGGTGATAAGTACTACAGATAACGTAGGTCACGTACATTTTATAAATATTTTTCACTTTTCGTACTTATTATTATGTAATTGTAATATATTATGATCTAGAAATAGAATAGTTAACTACTATAAGAACCATGGTGTCTAAGTATGTAGTCCTACTTTTGACATCTTAAAATGGTAATATTAATATTAGACTAATTACCAATGAAATAAAATTGATTTCAACCAACAGTGGCTAAGCTGCTTTATATTTATAAATAAATAAATGATCGTCCAATTCGGTCAGTTACTCATTAAAAGTTATTTATCATGGACGACATATTTTGTTAAAAGAAATTGAAGCAGATTTATGATAAACTTTCATAGAATACTCTTTTCGCGTCTACGCAATATGATTTAATTAAAAAGCAAAAAAATTAAAAACAATTTGTATAATAAACATTTACAAATTATTAAGTAATTGAAACCTAGTTGCAATTTAAACTCTCACAATAATTTGTTTTAGAGTACTAGTATACTACTGTGCTACTCTTAGCATATTAGCCGTTTAACTTAACAGATTTAATAAGTTAATATTGGGTGAGTTTGAACCTACATCGGGAGTCCCGCGCAGGGTTTAATACTGAGAACTTTATTGTTTATACTGTTTATTAATGATATATCTCAGGTAAATAAGATACAACACCTACTGTATGCGGATGATTTAAATATTTTCATGGTCATAAATACAGTTGAGGACAAATTAAAAAATTTAGGATTTATTTGTATACGCGGTAGAAATTTTATAGACCCATCAACATTCTTATTATTATTCTTTAAACTTGTTAAAACTTGTTATACACAAGTTAAGAATCACTACTATCCTGAATATATATGTATATACATAGCAAAAAAAAGTGATCAGAGAAGACTAACAAGATACATAAGGTATAACCTTATTCCATCGATCATCAGTTTTAAGAATTATGTTATGAGATACGATGTGACAAATTTAATTTGATCTCACTTCGTTATTTTATATAAATTTCAAATGCTTTCAGTGATGCGGATATCGAAAACAAAGTTTTTTCATTTTCGTTACTTCCGGCTGAATCATTGAGAGAGTAAAGGAAAGTCGGCTGTAGATGCAAAGAAGTTATAAACAATTTTAGATTTGTTTACAAAAATTTTAATCGGTTTTATAAAAAAGGACTGGCACACATTATTAGGAATTCATAGGAGAATTAATAAGTTAAAAGAACTGAAAAAATGAAAGTCGGAAATTTAAATATGAATCTTAGTTTACCTATTCTAAAATGTATAAGCTTTTTCTAGAGCAAAACATTATTCGTAAAAAAAGTTATTGGTTTGCGGCAAACGTTACATTTGTACACCAGTTTTGTACATGAGTTTGTGTTTACTGAGATAGATTTATAATTTTTTATGACACTAAAAATGTTGTATTGTATAACACTGTTAAAAATAATCAGTATTTTTTATTTGTCTCACACTCAGTAATGTGTAGTATATATTTTTCTTATTCTAATTTTACTGGACTTCAAGATTTATTCTTCACAAAAAATAAGGATAATAAAATAATTTTAATTTATCTTGTTCTTGTATATTCTTAAAATCTCTAAATGTTCAATACAATTTGCCGAGTTATCTTAATTTGAATTATCTTAGTTATCATAGTTCACAAAATGATCGTAGTTCACGAAATGTAAATTACTGTTCTATATAACAATAGATGATATTTATAAATAATTGTTTCTACTGTTTTCACACTTCCATTTTATATTTTGCTTTTCTTCCATTAATTGATGGTTTAACTATATGTATTGATTTTCTCTATAATAATTTTTAATTGAGGTAGCATATTATTGTGTTAATCCGGGATACCGCCCAGTTGTTCATAAAAACAAGTGTATGTTCGTTAAAAAATTTATAGGTTGCAATTATATTTTAGTTATTGATTGTTATTTTATATAAATTTCAAATGCTTTCAGTAATAAAATAATTTTAATTTATTTTGTTCTTGTATATTCTTAAAATCTCTAAATGTTCAATACAATTTGCCGAGTTATCTTAATTTGAATTATCTTAGTTATCATAGTTCACAAAATGATCCACTATGATTAAACTTTCATCTCGTAGGTATTCCACTAGTATATATAGGATGGCGCATAAGTAACGTTAAGTATTTTTTTCGTTTTTTTTTCAGAATTAACTTTGAAAAACTTAAGAAATTTATCATAAAAGACTCAGCACAGAACAAAGAACCAAAGTAGTTCAATTGTATTTTGAAAGTCAGCATTCGACTATTTAAACACAAAGTTCATATCGAAATTTTAACTGGTTATGTTTTTCTGATTTTAACTGGCCATCGCGTTCGCCCGATGAAAACACACAAATACGTTGCGACCTGGAATTCTAAGCAAGGTTATGGAAAATGCTCTAGAAAGAGTGCGTAAGGTAGCAAGATATTATCTTCAAAACATAATGTGAACATACATAACTATAATCTAAATTTTAATAAATGCCAACGTTAAAAAAATTAAAATTGGGCGGATTACTCCAGCACTCAATGCCAGTAATGAGTCCACGGTGCAATACCCGGACAAACACAGATACTTACACATTAAAAACACCCAACCGTGATTTTTGGTCACCATCGGGAATCGAACCCGGGACCGTCGAATAACAAAGCAAGCACGCTTTGCCAACGTTAAATAAAATCAGAAAGAACAGTTATTCATAAAATAAATCATAACATTACTTATGCGACACCCTGTACAACTGTACCTAGTAACATGTGAAATTGTGAACTATTTAACTCTATTTAACAAAATAAAATAAAAAGCTAAATCTCATTACCATTTTAGATCTCGTTTCTCGTTGTTTTTATAAATTTAAATAAATTTTCAGAACTAAAAAACGTTCAAGTTCTATTTCTGTCAGTTTTCATTTTGAAAATTTAGAATTAGAAAATTCATTAGATTGATTTTTATTAAATTGAATTACATTTGATTCAATGCAATTTTTCTAAACAAATTGAACTAGATTTTCTAATTTTGAAATTGAATACGAAGTGTATAACTCAATAATGAATTTAAACTATAATCTGCCAATTTGTCGCAGACTAAGAAATCACTAAAAACACGTATTACTGCTCGATCGGACAGGTGCATGAAAATATTCAATGAAATCTGTGAATGCAATGTGATTTTACCAAAAATACACTGAAAATTTATTGCAAAGGAAAGACTAAGCCATGTATAAAGTAGTGCGTATAGAGTACATAAAACGAAGACTAAAATACCGTAAAGTAAACTTTTGAATAAAACTATTTTTATTTTTATTCTTAATATTTAAATTAAATAATTTAAAAATCAATTCACGAAAGTACATACTTTATAATTTTATAAGCATTTTGACATAGTCTCATCATGACAGTTTTTTTATTGTATGTATATTGTCTGTATATATATGTACATAATACATACATATGTAAAATTACGCAATCAGGGGATAGATAGATAAACATAAAATAATAGTAAAAAAAAATTTAATTTACAAAATAAATAAAAAATAATAAAATACGAGAGAGTTCAATGTACGCGCGTACTCGTCTTTAATTTAAAACGTTTTCATTCATTTCACCAAACCGATAATCAGCATCATTAAAATCGTTGGGGTTGGTGACACAAATTTAGCAAAGTAATCACATCAACAGAGCATAGTGTGTAATGTATTGTCTGATTGTCGAACATCTTTTAGAACTTTAAATGTTTATGAAAGGATTAATTAACATATATTGGTACTCGATAGCTTGCCTTAATACGGCGAATACAAAATATATTACAAGGCTGTATATTAGAACAAGTGTATAATATATTATGTGCTATCTAATGAAACGCTAAATAGACAAACATTTGTGGCAGCGAAGTTCTACAATTTTAATGTATTTTTGGTTCATGATCACATTTTTATTTTGTCCACAATGGTATTAACAGTCGCTACCCGCTATAATGCAGAATTTATATGTATATATTTTTTTTAATGGCCTAGCAGCGCTTATACTCGAAAATTCCACAACAATCGAAAAGTTCTCCATAGGGCTTTGGTAAATAATACTGGGACATTTTTACATGTCACCACCGGGAAAGGAACCCGGCATGCACAGTTATAAAACAAGTGTCTACTCAGTATAATATTGAGGGCACAATGGGAGAATTCTTGAGATACTTCATTGGATTGGCCAGTCAGTGATTCACAATAGCAGTTAAAATTTCATTCGAATGCAAATTCTTAGTCAACGTTGAATTTAAAACTTATGCTAAGCTTTAGCCTATGGTTTGATACAAGTAGAGATTTAAAAAAAACTGATTTAAGTTATAAGCATTTAATATTTTAAAATTAAAATAAAATAAACCATAGTGAGGCTGGCTTCAATTTGATAACGTATAGTTACTAACTGAGGCAATTAACCTGTTTGACCGGCCAAGTAGCATAGTTATTAAAGCTATGGTACTTGAAGCGGAATAATAATAATAATATACTAATGTCGATCGATTTATAAGGCAGAAATACAGCCGCAGGATGTTTATATAGCGATCTGATCAGATTATTAATAAAAATCGCCTATAATAATAAATTAATTAATTTGTATTCATTATAGCTCAATTTTAACAAATTCAATAATTTTTTAATTTGATGGCTGTTAAGAACTTAGTTTGGTGCCTTAAATGACTACCGAAAAACTCAATATCATTCGCATCTTTGATCATTACCTGTTTTATTTATAGTAAATACTAAGAGGTGATTCGCTCGGATTAACTGAGGTGGCTCAGCCCAATTCATATGCCTTTGTCTGGATGCAAACCATACCATTACGGCATTGAGTTTGGCCGTATTTGGTATGACAAATAAATATATTTAGCTGTAGATAGCAGTAAATGAAACAGTTCAGCTGATCGCTCTAGCCAGCAAATCCCTACTTAGTATGTAATTATTTAACCAAATCTATTTTTAAAAAAACAAACATATACGATATAGAGCAATTCATTTAGTTTGGTACATCAATGACTTATGAGTTTTGCACTTGTGTCTTCCAAATTTCTTATATTCTCACCATATGTAAGGAATTTCATTTTCATTAAATGTTCAATTCATATACTTTTTGCATGTGTCTTGTATATTGCGCAGAGATAGATCAACCGATTTGATTACTTCTATATTTCTAAAATCTAACATTTATTGTTGATTTGTTGTTTTGAATGGTGTGAATGTGTATTTGAATAATATGATTGTATGCTACAAGTGAGTTAGTATTTAGATAACTATTATAGAGTATATGAAACTTCTTCAATTTGTTACGAGAAGACATTTCCTGTTTCCATATTACTTAAGATGTTTCGTTGAAGAATTCATGTTAGGCGTACTTCTCTAATGTGGTAATTTCACGCAATTCCGCCTTTGCTGTGTTTGTGTGAATATCTTTGTATTTACACACTGTGCACAAAGGAATACATATATACTTGTTGAATTAAATTTTGGTGGAATTTTTTCCAAGAAAGACTAATCAATATTTATTTCGTGCGTATGTATAGTATACATCCCAGTGATGATTTACAGCTAGAATATACTATAATTTATTGAATTATTCTAAATTATATAATGAAACCTTGAACTACCATAGTTTTCCGCTTGTTATACATACAAAATATACGCACATTAGGTAATTTTTGAAACACAATTTGCATAGCCAGAGTCGCCAAACTATCTAATAACAAAGAAAATAACAAAGACAACAAAAAGAAATACTAACTTCTTATTATGGCATATAAAAATCTTTATGTATATAAAACGAAAATCGTGTTTTTGATTATAAAGATTTTTTTTTTAATTTTAATTTCAATTTATTTACTCGTATTTGTTTGTCTTGTGTTAGACTTGAGTTGAGACATGTTCGTACACATTAGTTTTAGAATCTTGATATTTTCTAACGCTTGTTCCTCTTCAATTTTTTTTATTATATTATTATTTAGAAATCTTGTTTCGTTACAATAAATTAAGAATATTTATTCATTTTGTGCAGATACTGATATGCGATTCGTTACATTTATGCAGTTTAGAAATTTAGAAGTTACTAAGTGTTGAGATTTTCTAACATTTTTATTAAAAATATTATTACTTTGAGCACACACAAATATCTTCATTGACTATAAAGAGCGTTTAATAATGTATTCCATCTTCAATTATATTTTTTTTCTGTCGTAGCTATATAAGTTTTTAAATAGAGAATATTTGTACACATATTTTAGTATAATGTCCTTGGCATTGACAAGGTTAACTCAATGATACACTAATATTTTAAAATATAGCGCGTGATTGTGTTTGATATTTTGGTTTGGGAATTTTTCACTTTTTTGTTGCTGCTTTAAGATGATAAGCGTTTATAATATTTTGAATAGTATTATTATAATTATAAACTATATTAGGTTCATTGTTGGTGGTTTAATTGAATAAAATTTGATTAACAAGCCACGGAGACCTACTAATATGCATCTTTATGATATGTATAATACTATGTATACATACTAATTTACAGTATATATAGGCTATAAGGTATATACTATATATGGGCTTATAGAGTATAGTGAGAAGAAGTCGGTTGTAGTTTAGTTTTGTTTATAAGTATACAATCGATGAAATTTAAAAAGAATGTTTAGAATTTTTATTAATGTAGAGTGTATTGTTATCGCATGAATATTAGAAAATTATGAATACACAAAAAATATTTTGGTTACATTTTTATTATCATTTATTTATGTGTTTAAATAAACTGAATTATGACAGATGATTTTGCGAGTAGTAAGTATGTATACACATACGAGTATTATATTGTGTGATTTTGTTTACTAAATTATACAAAAAGATGATATTTTTGTGAAGCGCATCAACTTTTAAAGATTAGTTTATATAAACTGATATAAGTAATTCTTGTCAATCTGCATTTTGATTATTTTTTCATATTGTGCATGTAGTTTATTTTTTATTTTTGTGTAGCTGATAAGAAAGACGAGCAATTCATGCATTTTGGTGTTCAAGGTGAACTTGTTTTTGTGCGAATATAGCTAGTTAACAGTGCAGAATTCAATGGAGATAAATTGAGAGACAAGTATATGGTTGCACAATTTTTATGCATTATTATAAATATTTAAGTGCTATTAAAAGAATATGTATGTATATGTATTTTCAGCAACATACATTCATCAAGAATTTAATTTGCCATAGATATAATGTGTGTATATAAATGTGCGTAGTTCGTAATATATCTATTTTTTTAACTACCTAAATATCCGACTTTCCAGATAGAGCTACATTACTACATTATGCTATTAACCATTAGACAGCTTTCAATCGGTCTTCTCACAAGGTTATAAACTACACTTTTAAATTATTTTATTTTAGTTTAAGGCATCGAATACACAGTCTAATTGAATGTACTTACGGAGGTCCGTACAAATACTTTATCAAGTTCTTTGTAAAATTTATGTATTGCGAAGTTCATTTGGAAAAATTTTGTACTGAACAAACGCGAATTATGAAGTTATTTAGAATCTTCAATTTGACGTAAGTGTAGTTATCCCGAAAAAAGATCTCTATCAAAATTTCCGAAGTCTTTCGGGAAAGTTTTCTTACTAACATCACACGAGTGTCTTCGCTATGAAATCTACAGAAAATAAAGTAAAACGAAAATTTAACTAGACATTTACTAATATATGTTTCTTATAAAAATATAAAATTAATTATCAATAATGTACAATAGTACTAATAATATCAATAGTACGTGTGCGAATCATCTCAAATCTTTAAAAATTCTATAGAAAGTTTGGTTAAATTCTATAGAAAACCCCCTCGGGGTTATGGCCTCAAAAATTAGTTTATCTATAATATGCCCTACCATGGGACGTAAGGTTCCATCTAGAGTCATTTCTAAAAATAGTTTCCATAGTATGTATACGAATTATTTCCGCTACATATTTAAACTTTTTTGGAGAAGTTCGGGGTTATATAGCCTTAAAGGTGAGTTCGCGAGGTCGGATATTTACCCGAGCTATTTACATCCGACCATAAGATAAAAATATTTTAACTTGAAAGAGGAGAAATGGATGAATTTTTATGGTTATGGATGAACTGTTTGGGTGATTTTATTGGTTAAAAGCTCGGATGTAAATAGTTAGGGTATATATCTGATCTCACCTTAAAAGAACTAATCTAGCCTTAAAAGATCTTAATCTCTACTTCAAATAAAACCACTTCTTCGAAATGGAATTCTGTAAGAAACTAAGAGTAAATGTAAGAAACTAAGTTTATTATTTTAGGTTTCATTTAAGTACATATAAAATTAGAATTACACAAAATCTTTAGTATTAAAAATATCCTAGATACTTTTTATGAAATTGTCGTATCGAAAATTTCAAAATAATTAGAGCGTGTTTGCATTATTGGGAATTATTTGTACAAAAATCAACAATATTATTGATATTTCATTTTAATCCAGTTGTCAATCAGATGATCATATTATTCCAATAATACTTCTTAATAAATACCTAATATCCCGCACTGAAAATATCTGCCATCAAGTTTATCAATATTGAACGCTACATAAATATAGTCTACTCCACAGTGACTTAACTATAATTAGTACCTAAAACCTTATGAAATTTGATTCAATTACAATGGAAAAAATAAAAAAATAGCGTTTTAAATACTGAGATTCATTCTATTTATCATTGCATATTATGTATAAAATAATTTTACAAAAGTTAAGAGTTCATATGAATAAATGTAATTTTAAAACATTGTAGGTACAATAAAAATCGAGATCCGACACTCACAAAACAGCTAAAAATGACCCATCAAAATATTATAAATATTCCAGGTATAATAAAGGTTTGCCACCAAAATACATTACCAGTCGTCAATATACATTTTAGCCGAACGCCCAAGTGAAAACTCAGCCGATATTGCAAATCCATTAAAAATTAAGATGTGCAGCCAAAGCGGTATATTTTATCAGTCTAAAATGAAGAAAATAAGCACAATCATGCCACACACCTATCGCAACTATTTTAATTGGGATGTAAAAACAGAAATTTTCAATTTTAGATTTTTCGAAGAGCCATGGATATATATTTTCGGATTGTTTCACATAAGAAGGGATTACATTATAAAATAATAATTTATAATTTTTAATCGTCGACTTTTGACAATAACGCTAAACTAACCGTCTATTATTGTTAAATATCGATTAACTCTCAAACAAGCTGAAATCGTATAAAAATGTAGCCGAAATTGTACGCATTTCAATTGCAAACTAGTTTTTATGCATCGCAAAAAGCGCAGTGGCTGAATTTTTGAAAGCACCCAAATGCATACGAGCCAATCGGAAGTTTTTCATTGTATTACTAATGAAATAACTTAATATGATTTTAGATCCAAGCATATTGGTGATCAAATAAGAAATCATATTACAAAATCTTCTCATTTAGGAGCCTTTTGAGTTTTTTCCTATTCTAGAATTCTTGATGAGTTCAAGACGTTCCTAACACGTCTTCGTGGCACGCGTCTTACATTGCACGCAACCGTAATCAATTTTTTGGTTCGGATTGCTGGTGATAATAAGTATTTAGGTTAAAGATTTATATCGCGGCTTATAAAAATACAAAAAAGTTATGTATTTTACCTAATGCCGAGTTTACCAAAAATTTCACTTCAGGCAGCCGTATGCAAATCGTCCGCAACATGATAATAAGGTCTGAGTGTGCAAGCTAGACTGAGCAGATTTTACGTAAAATGTTACATCAATAAACCATTGATGGCGATCTTATTTTGCGGATGTTAAAATGTTTTAACTGCTTGACTTAGGACCAAAGAAATCGAGATATTGATTGTAGTAAAGATTTCATACCTAATTTTTAGCAAATGTTGTTTTTGGTTGTTATTAGATATCGTTAGAGCTTTCAAAAGATTATTCGATCATTAAAGTATACCCATTATTTAAAGTTTGGTGGTAATATGTAAATCATAAATAAATAAAGTATGTATATGATTTTGTTATGGCGGTTTGACTCCTTTCAAGATTTTTTAATAATAGTTTGTTTGAAAAGTTGTATCGTTCAATCGTTTGGTTGAAATAAGAGCGGATCACTAAAGAAGCTGTAGATAATGCAAACATCTGAAACTGCGAGCGTTGACTCGCTGTGTATACCGAAATAATTTTATTAGTTTGCATCTTATCGGGCATCCGTAGAGCTATCTATAAAATATTTGTTTATTATCATTATGTTGAGTGGATCATGAGATAATGTTTCAGTTGGTGAGTGTGAAATCGTGAATGGTTTTGGCATGACTGCCTAATAGGCGTCCCGGTTATTATTTTTTTAGCGTATGGATATGCCCCTTTCATACGATGTATCGTTGATTACATTAGGCCGTGTGTAAATTAGTTTGAAAAATATATGAAATGTAGAGGCACTGCAGTGTGACTCTGTAGGTATAAACAGAACCAAAGATACAACGACAAAATACATTTGTCTTTCGGCGATATCGCTTAAGTAAACAGAAAAGGATTTTATTTTAATTTGTGTACATATGTACATAAAAAAAGGGAGCCAAAATTATAGTACCAACATAGCGGCCAGAAAACAGTTGGTACCACTACAGCGTCGTCGACAAAATTAGAAATAGGGTCTATTTTTTAATTCAACCCGAGTGAGTGTATTTACTCAACCAGTGTACACAGAGTACAGTGTCAAATTGGTCGGGGTACTCAGAGTAAAAACAGCGTGGATAAATAAAATGTTTTTATAAGACTGTGTCCGAAACCTGTGATAAAAATCGTGAATTAATTATTTGACATTTACTTGATAATACCGAACATACTCAAATTATTCGAGTCTATTACTATGATAATTTTTGACAGCTATCGAATAATTTGTGAACGCATGCGCAACATATGATTTATACATACATAATAATATATTATAAAATTATTTATATGTACATATAATAATAATAACGCGACATTAAAAGGATTACCGCATCCATTATTTTAATATTAATTTTTTTAAATTTTCTGTGCAATTTATTAGTTGTCACAGAAAATTTGAGGTTATGAAAACTAAAATTGACATATATTACGTGGGGAAAAAACTTATTAGGTGGGGAGATTTATTACACATTTCGAACAGCATAATAAAAAATCGTGAATGTAGGGGAATAATTATCAAACAAATGTCAAAAAATTAATTAACGATTTTTTATCACAGGTTTCGGACACAGTCTAAAAATAAATTTGTTATAATCTATTTTTATAAAAATATTACAACTAAGGTTTTGTTTTGCTTGTTCTTGACACTTACATTCATTTCAGAGCAAAAATTTTCACTCGGTGGGTGCACCGAGTAGGCTGAGTTCATATTAAAAAAAATACAGTGTGTAGAGTAAAATTACACAGGTTGAATTAAAAAACACAGTGCACATTTTTGACAGCGCACTGCTCTCTCGGGTTGAATTCAAAAATAGACCCAAAGATTCTAAACAAAGTTCGACAATAATGTCGCTGTCAACACCGACATTGGTTATGTGAGCATCGCATACTTTATGTGTATTTTAGTTTAATTGGTGTTGTCGCTTGTCGATGTATCTTTGTTGGTTCTGTACTTATTTATTCTAGATATGAGCAAGCGTAGGTAACGCGATATGACTTCGCAAACAATGAGGTGACTTATAAATTCTTAACTGAATTATAAAGCGTTTTGTCAAAAATAAAAAACAAATAAATTTCTTGCGTTTTGCAGCTCAATACAATTATTGGTACTTCCTTCTCCTCTTATCTCCACTTTACAAGCAAAAGACGTCTACTAGGCTGGACTATTTAACTTTATTAGGCCTATAATTCCGTCCATAATTTCCGTCCAAATGATTTACAATTCAACTTAAATATTGCAAAACAAAATTGAAATTATTTGTCTGTTCTTTATGCGTTTTACTATTATTTATATATTGCGTCTTCATTGACGCAATCATACCCAACAATCACTACTGTCGTACCGACAATTTTCTCTTGAATTTGGTATGGTTTTACAAATCTTGATATTATTTAGTTTTTGATTATGTATCAAAAATGTGAAAGTTGGGCGCTGACGGATGAATACGAGAGATGGCTCTTAACATTTGAGAGAAGAGTCATGCGTGTGATCTACGGCCCAAAACGCGAAATAGATGGTACCTACCGAGCTCTGTACAATATCGAGATCAGAGATCTGATGAAGATCCCCGATATTGTACATGAAATAAGATCTCAGCGAGTACGCTGGCTCGGTCACGTTCTGCGTGCTGATCCGGAACGAATTGTGCAGCGATCTCTGAAAGGAGAGCCACCATATGGTAGGCGCAGAGGTCGTTGCCGGCGACGATGGCTCCACGATGTAGAGAACGACTTGGCCTCTTCAGATTGTCTTAGACAGTATGAAGACCATGCTCAGGATCGAAACCGTTGGAGCCAGGTTGTTGACTCAGTAAGGGGCCAGTAATGGCCTTTAATACTGTTTATTATTATTGATTATGTATCTATATAGTCCTTGCAATATCTCAGTGAAATAATTTTAATATGGTTTTACTGTTCTTATAACTTTACCTATTTTTGTTGCAGTTGCTCTTACTGTTGAGAGACGGATTAAACCAGTACTAAATTTTTTCACTAGAGAGAGATATTGTTTTAACTATGTACTGTTTTGTTAATATACAATCTTCATTTACGGGGTGAAACCAGGGGTCCTACTATGACTTTCGCCTACTATTTTCGACGGCTATCGTTTTCCTATAGTAGGCATGTAAGGTAAACCATGGTAAACAATGGTAAGTTTATAATATATATTTCCATTTTCTTTCTTTTCCTACTACATATAGGAAAATGATATACTACATCGAAAATAGTAGGCAAAAGTCATAGTAGGAGCTATTACATTGTGAGCTAAAAATATACCTACATACAGAAGAGTGAAAAATGGTCTTAGGCAGCATTAAATTTATAGAAATATTTACTGCACTTGCATAATATTCTTGATTTGAATAGTAATTTACAAACTACGTAATAAACTAAAAGCACCAGCCACAGAGAAAAGGGATATCTTACCATGTAATGCAGATTCCGTTGCGTTTCGTCATCATTATCATTACGTATTTACGTCAAAAACAACAACAAAATCATTTTAATACACATAACATTCTATCGGCCGCCAGACAACGAAATAACCTCAAAATAGAAATCGAAAGTGAAGATAAAAATACGTTGTATGTATAAAGATATACAAATTGCATTTTTTATTTAACTTGAATAATAGTAATAATCATAATAAATCTAATTATAATTTGTACAGTGAATTGTGTATACAAATTTCGGTAATGTAATTTATGATTATAAATCTATAACACACAGATACAGGACTTACCTTCAGCCAATTGGTGTTGTAATATCATCGGAAACTAGGCCTCTAGTATTACGCAGTTTTTATTTTTTTAGGGGCACTAATAAATTGTTTACAGCAAAAACCCAATATGCAGCCCACTACTAGCAAAAAACAAACCAAATACGAATTTAATAGTGATAAGAAATTTTCCAATATTTCGTTTAATGAATTTTCCACATTTTCACTGCCACAACAATTTTGCATTTTCAATACATTACAATATATTTAAACTATATACTTAAATAAATTAGATATTTTCGCTATAAATTACACTAAACAATAACTTTCATAGTTTTTCACTTTTGATTTCAACGCACCGCACCACTTTAACATTTGCGTCGGCGAGACACAAAAATTGGTTGAGAGGCTCGCTGTACATGTGTAAAATATCCCGCCGATTAGATAAAATAAAATTTTTATTACATAACTTGCGTAATAAAGATATTATTTTAATTAATAAATATCATTTTTTATTTAAAAATTTGATCGAATTTATTAAACTTCGAGTTTTGGTCCAACACAAATTTGACATTGCGGCAGTGCCTTTTCGTGTATGCTATGGACACCTGTAGTCCGTATTCGTAATCAACCAAGTATTTTAATTTTACAATAGATGTTAACAATATTAAAATAAAAGAATTTTTTTACACTTATTACATTTATTTTCTTAAATCTTCTGAACTAATATTATATTTGGTCTTAATTTTATCAAGTTCTTCTTGCTTTTTATCGATATCCAAACGTTTAAATGCTTTATTCGATTGATAGTACAGCACTACCAAATAACGATTACAAACGTTAAAGCCACTCAAATGGTCGCACGCATTTTTCGCGTCGAATATATCTTCGTAAACTACAAATGCAGTACCTCGCGTTTCGGGCGTGTTTCCAACACGAATTTGTCGAATAGCACCGTATTTACCAAAAATATCATACATTTCGTCCGATGTAATTTTGTATGGAAGATTCCTGATGTACAATACACGATTTACCTCTGGCGGAAGCCGCACCTAAACAATAAATGTGTATAATATTTGTATTACTATTAATTATTTTTATAAATACTTACATTATTTCGCTTTTGCATTGCTAAAGCCATTTTTGTGATAAGTCTTGAATTTGTTTGATGAAACTCGTGTGTTGTAAACAAACAATGATGACAAATGTTTTGACGTTTATCTAAAATCACGAGGTTTTGAAAATTAGTGTAGGTATAATGATTTTGTAACAGCTTTAATTCAACTTGCTTTGCTACTGTCGTGATTTTTAATTAAAATTTTTCGAGTTCGAATATAGTTCTGATAAGAATTTTCTCGTTTTTCAGTAAAATCAAAATGAATTTAACTTTTTATCAATTGCTGTGTTTTTTTATTAACAGAATTTCAAGTCCTATATAATAGCTGCGTTTTTTTACTAACAAAACTTCAAATCCTATATAAGTTGTGTTTTTTAATCAAAAATTGTCGAGTTCGAATATAGTTCAATATAAGTCCAGTTTTTTAATTCAAAAAATGTTCTTATTGGAATGAAGTTCTAGAAAGAATTTTCTCATTTTTTCAGTAAAATCCAAATGAATTTAATTTTTTATCAATAAATAAGATACATTTAATGTTAAACTACAAATTTTAATTCACTATTATCGAAATAAAATAAAATTTAACTTTATTTTTCAATGTTCTGGATAAAACATTGGTTTTTTCAAGTTCGCGATAAATTCATAGTACACGAACTCAAACAAATATTTTTCATTGTTTTATGATTGATACCTGTATTATTTCACAATAGACGTCAAAAAATATAGTTAGAAGTTGAAATTTATTCAAATAAATAGAACTTAAATTAAATATATTGGTTAAACTAAATAAAATTTCCCAGTATTATTCCTGATGTTCTTATAGAACTTGAAGTTCTGTTAATAAAAAAACGCACCTACTGTATAAGAATTTTCTCGTTTTTAAAGTAAAACCCAAACGAATTTTATTTTTAATCAATAAATATGAACATTTAATGTTAAACTACATATTTTAATTCAATATTATCAGCATAAAATTAAATTTTATTTTATTTTTCAATGTTCTAGATAAAACAATGTATTTTGCAAGTTCTCGATAAAATCATAGTACACGAACTTGAGAAAAAGGGAAATTTTGAAAGGAAATATTTTAAATATATATTTTTTATTGTATTTTGCTTAATAACCTATATGACCTATATTATTTGGAAATAAACGTCAACAATATTGTCGAAGTTGAAATTATTCAAGATAAATAAATAGAACTTAAATAAAATATATTGTTTAAAATAAATTAAATTTCCCAGTATTATTCCCGATGGTCTATATAGGACATGAAGTTCTGTTAAGCCTTGTACAGGAGGTCGCATTCAAATCCTAGGAAATCAAATCCGAGCTTAGCAGATTTTAGTAGTGGCCACCACACGTTTGAGGGAGTGAGGCGGTTCAAATATTTGGGTTCTCTTATCACTCACGATAACAGTGTGGGTGAGGATATTAAAGTGCGGCTGGCAGCTGGCAGTCGTTCTTTATATCCTTTAAGGCCACTGCTAAAATCTAAACACTTACCAAGTGCCGTGAAGCTGAAACTTTACAAAGCGTTGATTAGGCCCGTTGTTATGTTTGGATGTGAAAGTTGGGCGCTGACGGATGAGTGCGAGAGATGGCTCCTTACATTTGAGAGATGAGTCATGCGTGTGATTTATGGCCCAAAACGCAAGATAGATGGTACATACCCAGCTCTGTACACTTTCGAGATCTGAGATCTGATGAAAATCCCCGATATTGTACATGAAATAAAATCTCAGCGAGTACGCTGGCTCGGTCACGTTCTGCGTGCTGATCCGGAACGAATTGTGCAGCGATCTCTGAAAGGAGAGCCGCCATATGATAGGCACAGAGGTCGTTGCATGCGACGATGGCTCCACGGTGTAGAGAATGACTTGGCTGCTTCAGGTTGTCTAGGACAGTATGAAGACCAAGCCCAGGATCGAAATCGTTGGAGCCAGATTTTTGACTCAGTAAGAGGCCAGTAATGGCCTTTGACACTACTTATTATTTTAAACAAACAGAATTGCAGAATTTTGAGTGATGAAAATTCACACGAAACTGTTCAGACACCATTACATCCAGATAAAGTCACTGTGTGGTGTGCAATTCATGCTGGTGGAGTGATTGGTCCATATTTCATTGAAGAAAGTGGTCGAATAGTAACAGTCAATGAAGAACGATACTGTTGTTGAGAATAATCTGGAAGATATGTGGTTTCAACAAGACGGTACCACCTGCCACACAGCCACCTTAACAATCGATTTTTTTTTTTTTTTAAAAAAAGGACTTGGCATAGACACTCTTTTGGTCCATAGCCTTACCTTAAATCCATAGCCTTTTGGTCCATAGCCTTCACACAACATTCATTCAATCCATTCATTCATCCCATTCACACAAGTACAGTATACCATCTTCGCATTGCATAGCTCCATGTCACCCTGTACAGTGACATGAAAGATGGGTCGGCCCATGAGTTCTACATCCCAATTCCATTTTCAACATAAATATTTTCAATTTAATCATCGATCGTAATCGAGAGAACCCGGTACCTCCCGATCCAAATGTCGCAGCTTTAACCACTGCGCTATTTGCTCGGTTAACAATCGATTTATTGAAAACAAATTTTTGGTGATGAAATTATCTCAAGATTTGGTCCAATTAATTATCCTCCCAGGTCGTGTTATTTAAAACCTTGTGATTTCTTTCTTTGGGGATATCTTAAGTCACAAGTTTATGCTGACAATCCAACAACAATTGAGCAATTAAAAATCAACATTGAACGTGCTATTAATGAAATACAGTCAAATTTATATGTGTAAAAGTGATGATAAATTGGGCTCACAGAATGCAGTACGTACGGAGAAGTCGAGGTGGTCATTTGAATGATGTTATTTTCCATACATAATGGCATAATGTAACCTTTAAAATAAAAACAAAAAATTTCTCTCACTAAATAATTTATGTGTTTTTTTCAAAATTTTTAATTGTATCATTTATATTGGAAAATCCTTTATTATAAGTTATTTGACTGCAGGCTTCTACATCTTTTTTGCATTTACGTAAAAATAGAAAATAATATGTACATATATAAAATAGTCAATAGAATTGGATGAACAGAGATTTTCGAAACTTTTTTTAGTGAAAACAGGCTGGCAAAATTAGTACATATTACCGCTCTATAGTAACAGTGATTTATTCTATAAAATCCTCTTCCATATCATCCATAAAAATTACTATATGTAATTTCAAATTAATTTTATCAAACACTAAACTTTGTTATTGTTTTGAAAGAAGTGTCAGAATTATTTACTAACCCAAACTAGGAAAGATTTGAAAATAAAAACATAAAATTATTGCACTGCAGTTTAAAGCTTATTTATTTTCTGTAAATAAATATTAAAGTACAATAATTAGGTTTTTGTACAATTCTTAGTTAGGAAAAAATGAAATTATAGTTTCAAAACTTGATGTTAATATTATGTGTAGTATATATGTAATATGTATACATTTTTAAAATTTTAATCGTTGTTTATGTGTACTGCAGTGCCATCTATATTTGAGAGTATAAAATGAGAGTATGCTGCACGATATGTAGCGCAAATATTGCACTATAAATGCGCTGACGTTAAATCGGGCAATAAAGTACAGCAGTTCGCCGCCCTTGAAAATGTCTACGGCAAAAACCAAAATTTTCTCTTCTATCAAAAAGTCATCGACGTCTTCACATCTCTAAATTGTGCAAAAAAAAATTTTGATAATTTTCATTCAAATTCATTTGTTTGATATAAATTTTAAGTAAGTGCAATCAATTAATTAATAATGTATATGCATTATTTATTATGCTTAATTTAAATATAATTGAAAAATATTTGCTAAATAGCGTATCTCCAATTAAAAACGATTAGCAAGATGAAATATGAAATGCTAAAATTTTTTTTGTGTTGCTTTGCCATTACCGCAAGAAGAAAACATGTGCCGGAATAATGATTTTTCTTCCTTTTCGCGTTGCACAACGCATTTCAGCTCTCTATCGATTGATAAAATCTCAAATACAATTTTTTTAATTATAGTATTTTACAAAACGCAATTACGTGGCATTTAAATAAAATTTGTTAATTTCAGGTTAAAATGGCCTGCCCACTAGCAACCGAACGTGTCTGGACCGATAAAGTTCAATATCATGCAGCCGAGAAGCAATATCATGAATATTTATCAAAAGTAAGTGTTTTTGTAGTAGTCCCGGGAATAAATATTCGATGTGTGTAAAATATGTAGATAGTTAATTTTAAATATAATTCGGTTAAATAATAACTTTAAGAGGTGTTCTGTAATTCTTGTAATCACTTTAAAAATTAAACTTACAAGCTGCATAATACTGGAATTAAAAATGATACTAACCAAGAAAATGATAATACTAACCAAGTAAATGAGGCATATGAACCCCCATTCAAATCCCCAGTTAAAAAGATTAGTAAAAATCAAAGAAAACGGCAACAACGCGGGTCGGTTGCGGACGATGAAGCAAATTTAGATGCAGTCGTATCCGATTCATCAACAACACGCGATGTGAAATTGGATGCGAAGAAGAATAATAAGAAACAACGTCATGTGCCACAACCAATTGATGCTGCACCAAAGCCAAAGGAAAAATTTAATGGCGGAAAGAATAAGCAACGGAATTTACCGCAACAATCATCAATCGAAGATGAATCATTGACTGAATCAATTGCTCATGAGAATAAATCTCCAATAAAAAAAACACGTAACAATAATAAGGGTAAGGTACAAATACAATCGTCGACTGACGACAAATTTTTCATCGATTTAATGGAAGATGGGGCACCACAGAAATCGCAAAATAAAAATCAAAATCAGTCAAAACGTGCGCAGCAACAACGTGCCAATAATGACTCCAATGACTCGGCAGATCAAAAACAAGGGCCGAACAAAAAGGAATCAAAAACTAAACCGAACGAAACGGATTCGATGAAGCGACAAAAAAATAAACAGAATGCTAAAAAGAATCCGATATGGTTTGATGAGGATAAAAATCTTCCAAGCACCATTGAAGAGCCAAACGAACATAAATCTTCTGGGTTCGAAAGTAGCCTGAAAATGATCGAATCACTTTCCGTTTCAGTTAATATCCTTAATGTTTCTGTTTCAGCGCAAGCTCACCCCGATGATGCCGAAAATAAAATTGATTTGGAACAATTTATTGAGGTTCCGACTAAGCGTAAACGATCCCGCCGTGCTAAGAAAGATAAACAAGCGCCACCATTTACGGCTTTTGTCACTAACGACGGTAAAACAAATAGTTCACGCAGTGAATCAATTTCAAGCATTGATATCCAGAGTATGGATATTGTAATTGCTGAAGAGGCGTTCGATAAGACCAAAGATGTCAAGGAGTTTGAAAATATTGTACATCAGAAAAAATCATCTGAAAATATTGCACTCATGGAAACCGATAATCGAATTTATGATACGGTTGTTAACGTTGTCGATAACATTCTTAAAGAACAGGTTAAGGTGCATTAAGCCAATGAACTTCTGATTATCGTTGTTTTAGAATTTTTATTTAATTTACAATAATAATTTGTTAGTCGTTTGGTTTTAAATTAATTAATCCAATTAAATTTTTGTATTTATAAATTTAGAATAGAGGTGCTGGGCCGAGCTCGCTTGCGTCCGAGATTGCAAAAGCAAGACAACACATTAAAAATTCTCTTGAACGTGTGAGTGATTAATTTATGTATATTTATTTGGATGGTTCTGTTCCCCGAAACATTTTGTTGGGATGGCGGAATTGCCCCAATTTATATTTGAATGAATGACTTTATGATTGGTTCCTAGATTTTATCTTCTAATTTATTACCATATATAGAATTTCGGTTCTCCATCGGTTTTTAATAAATTGTTTTTATTGAATTCTAGATGGATGGAATTGCTGCCTTAGCATCAACTCCAAGCGCTGAACTTCTCGATCGTTTGTCATCGGTTGAAAAACAAAATGCTCAACTTCAATCCACCGTAAACACTTTACAAGACATTGTTGAACAGTTACAAGAGAAAATTCGTACTCTCGAACTGGGCGGTGGCAAACCCACAGTACAAACAGCCAATACAAGCTCACAGGTAACAAAATCACCACCAGCTCCAGTCACAGTCAAGCCAAATGAAGACGATGATGATGGTGTTGATCTTTTTGGATCAGATTCTGAGGATGAAGATGAGGCTACCGCCAAAGTTCGTGAGCAACGATTGGCTGACTATGCTGCAAAGAAGTCAAAGAAGGTGGCTTTAATTGCCAAATCAAATATCATTCTCGATATCAAACCGTGGAGCGATGAGACTGATATGAAGGAGATGGAGAAAGAGGTTCGTGCCATCAAAATGGACGGATTATTGTGGGGCGCAGCTAAATTAGTACCACTTGCATACGGAATTCATAAACTACAAATATCGACAGTAGTCGAAGATGATAAAGTATCAATTGATGCATTGCAGGAGGAAATTACAAATATCGAGGAATTGGTACAAAGCGTAGACATTGCCGCTTTTAACAAAATCTAAAAAAATTCCTATAAAAAATTAAGAAAATCTTTCCCCGTGATATTTTTTGTCGTTTTATTTATTTTGATGGAAATTCAAGCATCATAAATGTCGTAATCACTACATATTCTCGTCGTATCCCTCTTATCTAAAATTGAATGTAATTCAAAATCTAAATAAAACAAAAAACCTAAAAATTATGGGAAGTGTGTAAGTCTGGATTAAAAATAAAATATAATCATAATTTTAATTGATATACATACATCTGGAGTTTTTAATTTAGGATTCGTTGTATTGGTGCAATCATGTAAACAATCATAGTTTTCAAACTATTTAAAGTTGACTTTAATTAGAGACGTTAAACATTTCACCCGCTGTATCTCGATTAATTACAATCGCTATATTGTGTCCCCCTTTCTAACTTTGTCAACCATTTTTCTCAACTGATCACTATGTAAGCGAAAACTCATTAATTCGATATAACCAGCGACTTGTCAGAGTTGTACTTTTAAAATTTTCGGGTAAATAATAGCGAAAATTTTTCTACTTTTTTTTTCTAAATTAAGATAATTTTATTGCCCAACAGATAATGATAATTTAGTGTATATGCTGAATGTTATAACCATAATTCATCTAGAAAACATTCACCAACGTTAATACCTACCCCTATTATTATTCCCACTTCACCTGACCTTACGTCATAAATGTGACTTGAAGTGACCGCGTTGAAATTTTGGTATTATCGTATTATCTCACTGTGAGTATAGTGTCAAAAATGCTCAGCTATAATTTTGTGGTGACTTCATATAAATATTTTTTAAGGTAGACAGAACCCTTTTGGTCTCACTTCGTTGTCCGACTGTTTAGTCTGTCACAGGCTTATAACTTTTAAACTGTCATTATTCGTAAGGAGTGAAAATATGCATGTATATTAAGTTATTTAATCCACAGATAATTCAACTGTTTTTTCCGAAGATAAATAAATTAATTAATAATTAAATTTAGGTACCAACAATTTTTACATTTTATTTTTATGGCATGTGATATGTCATTTTAAAGACTCCTCAAAAGCACCATAGTGATTTTAAAAATCGGATTAATCTCTGAAAATTATTAATTCTATCTGTAACCGTAGATGTGGTAATCGACATTTCGCTGTAAAGAACCTGCTAATCGTGGGTGGGGATCAATAGCAAACGTTAGGTTAGATGTAGTCGGCCTAGTGTCCATGAAAGTTTCCGTTATTATAACAGAACAAGTTCAAGTGGTAGTCATTGCGAATGTATCGAGATACAAATATCTGGAGTACGTTTATTAGCTTTGTACGGGGCATGTGGATCTTAAGTTGACACGAATATTGATTTTATGTAATATATATTTTCGAATCCAATAAGACCGACATCTGTATCAGCAGTTATCGTGATGGAAGCCTTCAACGTAGATTTCGTATAACATCCTACAAAGCAAATCTTTACATATTTTCAAAATAAAAGGATTGATATCTCGACTCCATGAGCATGCACAACGCGGAACAGAACCGGTATAGATGGTATATTTTCGAATATAGAGAATATTCAAGCACATAAAGAAACGGTCTTTAGTTAACACAAGCAGTTATGGTTGAGATTCCGAATAATTTAGTTCACCAGAATTCTTTTCTATAATTTTAAGTTTTAATGTATGAAGCATTTTTTATATATTTAATTAGAAAAAAAAAGGATTTCTTATCTAAATAAAAAAAATTGAAACAAAGAACACAAATATGATTTTTTATTATTACAATTAAAAACTATTTGACCCCTCGGGGCCTGAAATTCATCACTTTTAATGGAGAAAAATAAAGGCAAAAGCATTTTATTTAAAAATATTTATTTTTTATTTGTGAATAATTCATTAATTAAATGTAATTTTTAAAAATATTCGGCAGTTTACCGAACTAGTTGAGGAAATGATAAAGAAGTATCTATTAATTTCAAACATGCTGATAAACATAAAACCATGTACATAATTACATATTCGATGTATTTTAAAAGTTTACACGTATGTAATTTGTTAAAGAAATCATTGATTAGAAATATGTCGTTGAACGATAATATTTTTACAGATAAAACACACCGAAAACTATTTAATAATTAATTATTATTTATTACACCAAAAAACTTATTTGTATAAAAAACACACAAAACCTATATGATAATGTCACTAATGCTTAAAATCCAAACATATTAACTTGCGGCAAATAGATGAGAATCATAATACCAAAATATGATTCGCCCGACTCACACACAGACGAGGTGATACATTCGGTGAGGTGGGAGTCATAAAAGAGGTATAAATTTAGAATTGGCAATTCAAAGAGTTAAACTAAGATAAAGACTTTGTCTCTCGATAACCACTAAACTTCAATGTGCCAAATAAGTTTATTATGCTAACTTACACTTCCCATTTCGTATAGTATCGTGAATTAAGTGAATTTTTTGGTATATTTCACTAAATAGGCATTTCTTTAGAAACTAATGTGTCATTATGGAAGATACTGCAATATTTTGGTTGTGACTCCACTATTCAGAACAAATGCCGACGCAATTTTGCCAGTATATTTCAATTTTTAAATATTTTCTTCGCAGTTGTGTTGCTGCTAGAATAGGTTTACAAAATAAAATTACTTATTTTATCGATTTTTTCGTTTCATATCGAACATACGCCATCGTTGAGTAAAATTTGTTATAATAATAAAATTTACTTGATTTCGTACTTATATTTGTGTGTACCACCTGACAAAGCGAAAGCGTCGCATATCAAAAGTGGTACCCGTACCATAGTTTAAGAAATGCTGAAAAAAATTGTAAAATCTATAAATTTTTAGATAGAACAAAATCTAGCAAACTGTTTATGATACCTGCTATTATAAAATATTTTAAAGACATTATTTTGAATTTAATAATGAAATGTTAAAAAAATTAAAATTAGCTATTAAAAATAAACTTTATATTCTAGAAAAAAACTTACCGTGTTTTTGGGTATCTCAAATTTTAGTATATAACATGTGCGTAAACGGGGTATTCCTGTATTAAATTCACCTTTACCTTAAAATTTACCTTAACAGAATTAATTGGTCCTAGAAAAGTTATCTGTATATCGAAATTTCGGAAATCGAATAACAAAATTACATACAATTTGATATATAATACCATTAATTCGTTCAATTAAGTTCGGTAAAAATAGAGTAACGTGGATAATTTAAAATAGAAGCGATCCATAAGATTTTTTTAAGTAAACATCTACAAACGTTTTCATTTAAACAATAAATAATAAACTTCAATTTGTAACAATTAAACTAAAAAATTCATACTCAGTTATTAAAAATAAATAAAACCAAATTATAATTTTCATTCGCTATCTGAATCGGAACTTATTTAAATCACCTTGTGACTTCCGGCAATAGAACAACAAACATTTTTTTAAACATAAACGGTATCATTGTTTATTGTTTTAAAGCTGAAACTCGATTGCGATAAAGATGTCGATAGCATCATATAGCATCGCCCACATTCTGTCAGACCGCTAAACTATGATCATTTTCAGGATGACCCTGAAAATCCGATAAAATTTCCAAACACTGCTCAAAAATTTTCGTATATGTTTTTGACCTGTATATCGGATTTTGGGAGTAATTTTAAAATTCCGTTATAGCGAAATTACGAATAAAGAACGTCCGTTACGCGGTGGTCAAGTATATTTCTTCTTTAACGCTGATTATCGCCTTTGTATTTGCAGGCAAGTTCTCAGTTTCGCTATCTTAAGCATGCCTAAATGTATTATTTATCTGCTATTGAGCGGTTGTATAATCAAATAACAAAACATGCTACACTCAAGGGTTAAGAATTAAATTCAATCTATAGATGTAATTTGTTTTTCGTTTGATACTATTTTTTCATTTCTTCAAATATACTCGTACATTAGAAAAAAATAGAAAACGAGATGATGAATGATGATGCTCAAAAGGTTTCGCTAGTATGTATAAAGTCAATATAAAATATATATATATAGATATTTGTGTAAGAAACAGTGTGGGTGATTTAATACACCTTCATATAATAGTCTTGAATATATTTCGTTGGTAGTTATTTATTTGTACAGCGAACTACATTCGATTATAAAATAGTTTATTAATTAAACAACTCTGTATTGACTTGGTTTCCGTTGAAATTCTATTTCCATTGCGCCGCAAATTTTAAGATTCACGAGATTATCTAACTTACATAAATTAAACAACCAGTTTTATGTAAACAATTTTAATTTCAAAACACACCGTGTATTTTGTTTGCGGGCGAAGTACTTTAAATAAACCACTGCATTGAAAATATATGCTTAGGTTTTCTTAAATAATTAATTAAATGTTGTTATAATAAAAAATAAAAATAAAAACTGTATAAGAACTAAATTTAGAAATTCTGACATTGACACACCTAAAACTTAGATTGACCGTGTTTCGTTTCGATTAATTTTTTATTTCATTCAATTAAAGTAAAAATATATAGAACATGTTGTGTCGGTTATTTTGTCTTACCATTGTATATATGAAATGAAAAATAATATATGTATATGTCTATAAACATAATTATACATATATGTAATAGAAAAGTTATTTTTATATAGATAATTAGATGTAGTTTAATTTCATGTTACAGCGCGAAAATTCAATTCAATTTAGAAATGCAATTTTAACATTCAATTAGTTGAATGAATTCACAAACTTAGTTAGAAGCAAGACTATTTGGAATTAAGACTTTTTATTTACGATTGGAACAGTTGTCCCACCACTAATTATGTAATTTATTATGGAATGTTAGATCGAAGTTCCTTCTTATATGAGCCGGTATATTTCTCAGTTTTCTAATATTTAACTATTTTTTTCACATGCACTTTTCAGTTGCACTTAGCGTTGATAGTCATGCCTATATATTTACAAACGGAATGTTTGCGAATACGTACAAACTGAGAAAAATGCTTATGGCAAAGTTGAAGAGGTGGCCAGTTTTGTTGAGTAGTTTGTTTTAAATATCCAACTGAAGGAAATTATATTCTCTTAAATTCGTATTGGGTGCATTTGTTTTAATTATTTCCAGTATACACGGTTCATCAAGTAAAATGTTAGCAATTAATTAACATTTTGGAAATTAACGTCTAATTTGGCGTGTTATCATGTTATTGCTTCAGGTTAAGATGGTATAGTTAATCGTGATAGTATCTCACATCCATTTTTGGAAGTTATATATATGTAATGTAAACGGTTACGGGTATATATTTCTTCCGCTCTTTGCCTATGTAGTGGTTGGGAATTATTTACAAGGTGTACTGCGAATAAAGTAGATTTTTGTTTGGTATAATAGTTGCTAACAATGAGAAACCAAACATAACACTTTTAAAGATTGCGAGCATTTGTAATTAAATTTTGACGTAGAGCATCTTATACTTCAATATGAGGGCCATAGTTTGCGATGCCAGACTTTCCTATGTTACCTATATATTTCACACTTTCATTATCTAAATCATTGAATATCTTGTGAATCACTCAACATTCGTTAAAAAAAACAATAGAAAGTGTGTTTAATGTTTAGAAAGTTTAAAAAATACCGAAAAGGATGCAAGATTTACTTTTCGATAAACACATAGGGGGTCAGCTGGGCGCTCCCGGTTTCAGATTTTTTACATTTCTTCACAATGCTTTTCTACTAATTCAACAAAACAATGAAACGCCACATTCTTAGAAAGGTAAGGAATATAGCTTAGCTTACCCGCTAAAAAAGAACCTGCCTCTTGCGATTGCATTCTCCCATCTAAAGCTAATGTTACCTAATTTTATGACACATAAGTCCCGTTAAAAGTATCGCCATTATTAACTTATCGATGTTACGTTTTACGTCAACTTTGCTGTTCATTAGCTTGTGCACCCGGACTTTTTAGTTGTATAATAACACTCACCAGTAGAATGTAGTCTTCGATTTGATGGTTTATGATTTGTTTAGCCGCGGTATTGTCCAAAAAGGTGTAAGACCCAGAAAAATCTGCGTACATAATATCCTGTATATGGGAAAATTAGAAAATCCGTCATGTTCTAGATATACCCAGCTCTCTCACATATTACTAATATGTACACATAAACGATAATTCGTCAACCCAAAATTTTTTCTGGATCCCTTACGAATTTTTTGAAATAATTTGACAGTCTTGCACTGTTAACATTTTTTTTAATAGTTCAAAATTTTGTCCAAACATTGAAATTGTCATAGTGATTTATATATAGTAACAAGTAAGTTGACAAAATTGAATTTTTTATTTTATTTATATTTTATATAATTTTATCTTATATTAATTAAATACTAAATTTACATATTTTAATAAATTATTAACGCATGACTCTTCTCTCAAATGTTAGGAGCCATCTCTCGTACTCATCCGTCAGCGCCAACTTTCACATCCAAACATAACAACGGGCCTGATCAACGCTTTGTAAAGCTTCAGCTTCACGGCACTTGATAAGTGTTTAGATTTTAGCAGTGGCCTTAGGATACAAAGAACGACTGCCAACTGCCAGCCGCACTTTAATATCCTTACCCACACTGTTATCGTGAGTGATAAGAGAACCCCAACTAGTGATTTACGTATTCGTTTAGCATCCAGATCATTTTCAAGCTCTTCATATTTACGTTTTGCGTATGGATCGGGAGTTGGTTGAGCAGCCTGAAAGATATGGTTGAATTATTGTACATAACTCACTTATTCTTAGTTACTGTTACTACTGCCGCGGGAATAGCTGTCCCGGCTTCAGTTTTGCTGGAATTTTTATTAAAAGCACCAATAAACCATCAGGATTTCCCACAAACAATATATATCCCACAAACAATATACATATCGATATCGTTATTATAGTTAAGAATGTAATGAAATACATTCATCTTTTGAATTGCCGCCTCTCGTTCAGGCTTATTTTTGAAACAAATATACACATAATGACTGCCTGGTTTTGTCATTTTACTCTTTGAAATTTTACTCGATCCACATAATCACTAAAATCACCTAAAAATTATAACTTCAAAAACAACTGAGTTTTATCAGGCATGTCCCTCTTTTATTTTTTATTAATTAAACCAATTAATTTAAATAAAGCTACAAAAATTTTTAGAAAATGCCGGTATTTTATGACATCAAATAATTTAAATATGTAGTAGTTGTACTTTATGACAATGATGTCACTGTTTAAATTTTGTACACTGTCATGTTTTATAAATTGATTTTTTTTTAAAATAATTATGCCACTATAAAATTATGTATTATCATAAAAATATAGTTGCATATGCAGCCCTTGCGAAAAATAACTCGGTTGAAAAAGTTTCATATAAAAGTTGAGTAAGGTCGCATATGTATATTAGTAATATGTGGCTCTATGGCTTATTGCAAACTGCACAAAGTATACATTACATTTCCTGACAGACGTCTCGAACCCAGTGGACTCTTTTTACGGTAATATTATTAACATGCGGTTGCGGACATTATTTTTCCCTTCAAATTATTGGGCCGAAAAATTTCAGGCAGATTATTGAAAAAAAATCTAAAATTCAATTAGAGTGATAAAGTGAAAAGCAAATTTTTCAAAATGGAATTTCAGGCTTAAGCAGTACTAAATTATATATAATAATAATCTACAATCTAGTTAATTGCAAATATAATAACCGCAAACTAAAGTTATTTATATAATATGTACACACCATTATTTTGTATGACTTCATACAATTTCCTGTGCACCACCCAGGGTTAAAAAATATAAAATTTTGAAACCCATGATAGAATAACTACATATATAAGATATGTATAGTAAAATCGAGAGGCAAAACACGTTAGTGCGTGAACATTTTTTTGATTTTTTTTGTTATTATTTGTTGTTTATTTCATTATTATTCTGTATTGTGTGAAAGAATAAAATAGATATATGTACATATATATTTGTTTGTAATTTTTTTATTCTAGTAGCTTGCAGAGCAGTAAAGAAAAAAAAATCAATTAATTTATCTTGTGTTATTATATCGTGGTTCAAACCAATACATCGTACAGTCAGTAAATTCGAGTCGTATTTTCTTCAGTTATATTTTAGATTTACAATCTTAAAGTCGTACAATTTTCGTGTGTGTTATTTAGTTGGTGATTAGCGTCTTATACAAGTTAATCGCTTAAACGTCGATTGCGATATGTTATAAACTCTATATAGTATAAAGTGAAAAAGTTATAAAATTAAATTTAAGTAATTTGGTTAGGTAATCAATCTATATATTTTTTTTATTACAATAATTTAGTTGTAAGTGTAATTTAATAGTGAATTATACCTGTGACAGTGTGGCATATCTATATATATATATATATTCATATCTATATATATATAAAGTGTATTTGTGCATAACTTAAGATTTATATATTTATTTAAACCGAACATCTTTTGATTATTCGAAGAATCGAGATTTATCTGTAACTTGTTTACATCTCAAAATTTAAATGGTTGGCAAAAATATACATTTTAAAACAATAACCCGTTAAAGCTAAGTAAAGCAATCACCTTCGTCTTTTTAATATAAAATTAAATGTACGTCATCTTTTATAGCGTAATGAATATTTCTTAACCTTGATCAGCGAGTATAGCAGATTTTTCTTATATAGTAGTGCATATAAGGCAATATGTTGTAAAAAAATTAATGTAGGTAGTTCGATATGCTGCTCACAACGCTATATGATTAAAATATAACGTATGTATATATACTAACAAATGTAATGTAATTATACACATATACATCACTATTTAGTTATGCAAATTAACGATGTCAATCGACGTCTGTGTACATAAAAAAAAATTTGTATTACTTTTCGTAAGCACGAATTTAAGGTCAAGATTTGTTTATAATATAAATACACAGAGACGTGATAAAGTGTATCGCGCAAACGAAAATACACTGTTATGCTTAGATGTGTTAGCCTACGCAAAATCGCGAGATGAATGATTTTGTTTTATCGAGATCAATATATGTACAATATAATTTCTAAATTTTAACCGCGTTATTGATGTGATGACATTCCATATATTATAGTCAGCTCATATTACCAGTTCCGTTATTTGTGGATATTACATGACATAAAATACATATAAGTAGAGTATAATATGTGTAATTCAATTTTCAGAAAATATATAAAATATGTTTTATTCGGTTGGTCTGGTTTTGCTCTGAAATTCTATAAATACTCATACATACATATAAAGCTTTAATTATAACATAAATTCTTATCAGATTATACTTCAATTAGACTGTAAAACATAACACTCTTGAACTATATATTTACAACGGTTACAGTAAACAACACACATGCTATTTGTAGTTTTTCAATAAACTTGTACTGGATTGCAAAATCCGACTGGATATACAATAAATTGTAAATAAATAATAAACGTTTGTTATTTTATCTCATCAAAGTATGAAATTCCCAATATGAAAATTTGTAACCATGTATTTACAAACAGAATCTGTTCTGTTCTTACCCTAATACCCTATTACGTAATTTACAGATATTATTATTATTTTTACCTAAATTCTACATAATTAGATATTGCTTATAAATAGTTTATAGTTTTTGTCTATTTGTTATTTCAATTTTTCGTTTTTCTTCTGCAACATAACTCATCAAGAAAACATACTTATTTAGATTATGCTTGCAGCAACAACAAGTTGCACGATAATTGCTTAATGGCTAGTACTGATCGGACACATATGGTATAGTTTTATCAGAGGATTTAGATAGCTGTGGAGTGGAATTGTTGTAATATGGTATATTTATAAATGTCTGGTTAACCATAATTTAAGTGCTCTTACCATATTAAATCCAGTCTATATCGTGGAAAGTAAAACTAGAAATATTCAAATAATTCAGGCGATAATAATAAACATCTACATTAACGTTCACTATATCAATATGTATTTAAAGTTTTTGTAAATTGAATTGTTTGTTATCCGCGACATAAAATCCATTTTCAATAATTCGAATTATCAATGTACATTTCAAACAGTTTCGAACAGTTTCAAAATCTGATAATTCGAATTGAATTTTAATTTTTTAACTCTAATTTCGATAAATTAAATTCGAAAATCCAGAATTTTCAAAATTTGATCAAAATTTCCTACATATAAAGTTTCCCCTCTTTTCAAGTTCGTGTACTATGATTTTATCGTGGACATGAATAGAATAAACATTGTTTTATCGAGTACATGGAAAAATAAAGTTAAATTT
Source organism: Tipula unca (assembly GCA_951394425.1). Classification (NCBI taxonomy): domain Eukaryota; kingdom Metazoa; phylum Arthropoda; class Insecta; order Diptera; family Tipulidae; genus Tipula; species Tipula unca. Next base: position 117,065,859 of record OX596381.1, read on the forward strand.
AATTTTAATTTGATAATAGTGAATTAAAATATGTAGTTTAACATTAAATATCGATAAAAAATTTCATTAATTTGGATTTTACTGTGAATACGAGAACATTTCTATCCAGTACAATATTCGAACTCGATAATTTTTGAATAATAAAATACAACTTCTATTACTTTAAAGTCTATTAGCATTTTTCCCGTTGTAGCCCTGATATGCGAATTAAACTTCTTGAAAAATATAATTCCACAAAATTGTATTTTTAATCTATTATGTTTCAATATGTCTTGTATGTACTTCAAATTTTATTTGCATTTCACTGCTAAGAAAGTTATTGTTCGCGTTAGTTCGTCTAAGTCTTAAATTATTGTGCATGTACATATGTATATATAATAAACTTATAACGTACTTTGTAAATTTAAATTTGTTCGTGCGTAACGTATCAGTAAATTTTTTATATTGATCTGAACATGTACGAATGTATTTTCATTGTGATATGCAGATTAGTCCATAAACTTATAACGTATTGTCATTTAAGTATATAGTTATCAATTAATTCAACAATTGAAAATGTATACATAATTCAAAAACAAACCAGATCTGGCATACATACATACATGTACATTGCGTACATATGAATATCATGACATAGATTTATGCGTAGTTGCTGCTACTATTGTAACCCTATAGCTGCAATGGAATGTTACCTAGGTGTATTATGTATATATATAATATAGCATTGATTGTTGCAACCTAAAAATAAAAATATAAATTAAATTAAATTACGTGATCCCATAAAAATTAGTCACATACTCATTGGTCATCACGGAGTGCAATAGCATTTACAAATAATATAAAAATCATTAATAAGAAATACAGCTACTACTGAAAAATCAGGACAAGGTAAATAATTTATTAACCTACATATTTTTAAATGTGCTAAAGAAACTGACGGAGTATTTGTATAAGATTATAAGAAGCTGTGTAAAATACTGCGTGATTATACCTACTTATATCATCTATATATCGTATATTATCCAAATTCGTACCATCCCATAGTGTATTATTGGAATAAGGTTCAATTTGGACAGCATATTTTAAACACACAAATTATATTTGCATTAATTAATTATTAATTAAATTATATACATAAACCACATCAGTTTATGCCTATATATATATATGTAAGTTGCTGGTTTATACCATAACCCTCCAGCTGGTTTTAATACTACCAAATAGCCAGTTGTTAAGGTAGGATATTTTACACAGATTATAATGAGCCCCTGTGGTCGGGGGGCACTCACATGTCTCGTAAATCTAAATTGCACGAACATGTTTCCTAAGAATACCACCACAGTATCCTTTGCTTGTCGTAGGAGGCGACTAAACGGTTGGATCGCTGGGCTGACGACCCGCATCCGTAAAAAAATCAACTGTTTATAAAATCAACAAAAAGAAAAATGGATACCGCCAAAACAACACCGGACCCCCGCTCAAGTACCCGGATACGAGATTTAGGATCGGCACGTGGAACGTGCAATCACTTAGAAAACCAGGAGCGTTGGAGGGTCTAATCACGTGCATGAAAGAGTATCGGCTGGAACTCGTTGCTCTTCAAGAAACTCGCTGGCCTCAAAGTGGAGACCATGTGTCCCAGGGCTATACGTTGTTCTACAGTGCAGATGACCTCGGAAATCTTGGAGCTGGATTTCTTCTTGGGCCGCAGGTAAAGAAGGCTGTTTTGGATTTTCAAGCAGTCAATAACCGATTGTGTATGCTTCGCCTGCGCATGAAGTTAGCCAACCTGTCGATAATTTGTGTACATGCGCCCACAGAAGTCATCCAGCCCCAAGATAAAGACTCATTTTACAATGACTTGGACGATCTGATGGGATCTATACCCGAACACGATGTTAGAATGGTAATTGGGGACTTTAATGCTAGAGCTGGCAGAAATCAGGCCGACTTGTGTGAAAACATAGGTCCGTACTCCCGACACGAAACTGCGACCGATAATGGTGAGAGAATGATGTACTTTGCAATTGCTCATGATCTTAGAGTAGCAAGCACATTCTTCCCTCACAAACAGATACACCTAGAGACATGGACACATCCTCGCAAAACATCCCGGAGCCAAATTGACCACGTGTTAATTTCAAAAGGGCGAGCTCGGGTTGTGCAGGATGTGAGAACTTATCGGTCAGCAACCAAATACGTAGGCAGCGATCATTATTTGGTCGCTGCAAAGCTACGGTGGAAGTTTTCGTACAGGTCGGGGAACACAGCGAAACGGATGGAACGTTTCGACTGTGAAGGTCTGATAAATGAAGATCAAAAGAAACGATATTAGGATCTTGTCAGCGACAACATTGAGGGAGCTAATTACCAGTCTGACTGCGTGAACTCTGTCTGGGAGGTACTGAAAACTTCGGTTGTCAGTGCTGCTCAACAGACTTTAGGTATAGTGAAAGTCAGACCCAAGAATGATTGGTTTGATGACGAGTGTCGTCTTGCAGTTGAGCAACAAAATATAGCCCATAATGAAGTGCAACAACGTCTCACAATCGCAAGGAAAAACAAGGCAGCTCTTGCAAGAAGGGCAGCTAAGCGGATTTGTAGACGGAAGAAGCGAGAATGGTGGAAGGCCGAGGTTCTGAAAGTACAACAACTCAGCAATGAGCGTAGTTCACGTAATTTCTTTAAAAGAATTACTGGATTGCACCATACTTTCAGGCCTTCGTCAACCGCCATTCGGGACCGGGATGGAAACCTCTGTGTCAACATCGACGCAGTACTTGACGCATGGAGTGGACATTTTACTGAGCTGCTTGATGTTCATCATGCATCACAGACTGTTGTTGAGCCACCTCTAGAACAGTCTGCGGAGATTTGCACTGAGGAGCCATCCCATGAGGAATTCACTAAGGCCATGCAGAGAATGAAACGAAACCGCTCACCTGGAGTGGACTGCATTAATTCGGAGCTCTTGATATTCGGAGGGGATACTTTGTGGAACTGTCTTTTCGACCTTATTCGATTAGTATGGCGAACCGAAGTTATGCCTGATGAATGGAAAGTGGCCGCGATATGCCCCATCTTCAAGAAGGGAGACCGCTTGAAGTGTGAGAATTATCGCGGTATAGCTCTCCTTTGCACAGCATACAAGTTACTGTCATACATTTTATTGGATAGAATCACTCCTCTGGCGGAAGGCTTGGTTGGTGACTATCAGGGAGGATTTCGTCCGAATCGATCAGTCACTGATCAGGTCTTTTCGCTGCGGATGATTCTATCTAAATATTATGAGACATCCATCTCCGTACATCAGGTTTTCCTGGATTTCCGGCAGGCCTACGACTCGATCAATCGAGAGAGTTTGTGGTCTGCCCTGGAATACCTAGGAATGCCAACAAAATTGGTACGACTGTGTAGGATGACAGTGACGCAGTCTCAATGCTGTGTTAAAGTTGAGAACAGGCTATCGACAATTTTTGCAGTTAACTCGGGTGTTCGGCAGGGAGATGCTCTGTCCCCGATACTCTTTAATCTCATGTTGGAGTACATCTTTCGTAAAACTGAAACACCTCAGCGTAACATCTTATATCGCCAGTCCAATCAAGTGCTTGCATATGCAGATGACATATGCGTGATTGGACTGAATAACAACGGAGTGAAAGAAATACTTGATCCGCTTGTAGAGTTTTCAGCTTCTGTTGGACTCCAGATCAATGAGTCCAAAACGAAATACCTGATCTCTGGTTTTAGAGACAATGGCACACCAGATTTTAGTAGTGGCCACCACACGTTTGAGGGAGTGAGGAGGTTCAAATATTTGGGCTCTCTTATCACTCACGATAACAGTGTGGGTGAGGATATTAAAGTGCGGCTGGCAGCTGGCAGTCGTTCTTTGTATCCTCTAAGGCCACTGCTAAAATCTAAACACTTATCAAGTGCCGTGAAGCTGAAGCTTTACAAAGCGTTGATCAGGCCCGTTGTTATGTTTGGATGTGAAAGTTGGGCGCTGACGGATGAGTACGAGAGATGGCTCCTTACATTTGAGAGAAGAATCATGCGTGTGATTTACGGCCCTAAACGCGAAATAGATGGTACATACCGAGCTCTGTACAATTTCGAGATCAGAGATCTGATGAAGATCCCCGATATTGTACATGAAGTTAGATCTCAGCGAGTACGCTGGCTCGGTCACGTTCTGCGTGCTGATCCGGAACGAATTGTGCAGCGATCTCTGAAAGGAGAGCCACCATATGGTAGGCGCAGAGGTCGTTGCAGGCGACGATGGCTCCACGATGTAGAGAACGACTTGGCCTCTTCAGATTGTCTAAGACAGTATGAAGACCAAGCTCAGGATCGAAACCGTTGGAGCCAGATTGTTGATTCAGTAAGGGGCCAGTAATGGTCTTTAACACTGTTATTATTATAATGAGCAAACTCAAACTAGTCTTACCATCTTTGATTTAGTAATAATGATGGTGAATTTAGTCAACACTTACGCGTACAATTCTAATTCATTTAGCCAAGTCCAGTTCTTTATAATTCTTCGTCAATTTTATGATTTTTTCCAAAATGTATATGTACATTAATTATAATTCAAATGCTAAGTCTAATAAAAGTAATATTTTAAATCAAATTTACAGTAAAATTAGAAGTGAAATCTAAACTCTATGTCGATATTCCATAGTATTACCAAATTTTAAATTAGAATGGGTATATTTGTTTAAAATCGAATAACATGATAAGTGAGTTTTTGTCATTCTTAACAGAAGGGTTGGGGGTTTTGTTGATCAGTATTATACCAGGGGTGGGATGTTGTAACATCGCTATTTTCGATATTCGATAGAGATTTGTGACTGTCTTTTCAAGAACAAAATTGTATGCAATTCCATTTATCCAATTATTCTGTTTTTATTACGTTCTCACCCTGTTAGAACAAATTTGCACACTATCTGTTTTTTTCATTTCGTTCTGGAAAAAAGAGACACAAACAGAGGGCCCGAACATTTACTGCCTCTAGATAGGCAAACACACTATATGCCTTATAGCTTATACCATATAGAGAATAACCTAAGTGAAGTAACTTCCATGTATTAAAATGGTAATCAACTTTACAATAGCGCACTATAAAATAAATTGTGTGGTTATTTTATCGAAAAAAGACCATAAGTATTATATAACTATCCTTATTTTAAACAAAAGCCAAAAAATAATGTCCAATCCATGTAATAGTTATGGTCTCTTTTTGTTATTTTTCGATTCATATACCATTTTAATGTATGAAAGTTACTACTGTTATGTGGACATTAAACGTTATTGATCAGGGATGATACTACAGAATTTGTATCGTATGATTTTAAATATATAATAGTACAAACGAATACAATTATACGTAACAAGATTTCTATCAATATTAGGCTTACCTTAATTTTTCGACGTATCCAAGTTTTAACATAGAGCTTAATAAAATATGTACACTCATGGTTTTGAAGGATTGTTATTGTTTTAACAATTAAAAGAAACATTAACTATAGTCTGAGGTTCCAATGTCAACTGGGTGGGGGGTTGGGTTTTATTGGAGTTAAGCTAGAAACTCAGTGTACCTGTGCTGTACTGTATACTAAAGTAGTTGTAGCTCAACGCATTCAAACGAATTTAGAATGGAGAATCCAGTAGAAACTGTTACATTAGTTAAAATAAGCCTTTGCTTTAGAAATTGTGAAAACTTAAATTTTGTCTCATGTGCGTATTGCTTATTAAATACTTAATTCTAAAACGGTAACCAAAATTTAAAAATATATGTCAAATTCTGCAATATGTTTGGTTTGCCAAATTACAGATGAGTATATCCACTCTATATATGTATGTATATCTAAGGTTTGCCTTCAATTTCTATAATCAAATTTTTAAACATACTAAATTGTCAAATTTAAAGCAACTTGTTAAAATAAAATAGATTTAGGTAGATTATTTAGGATGCCAACCTCTGAATTTTAAAATTGAATTAATTAAAAATTATTAATTTACACATTCAGTGATGTTGTTTGAATGCCACACTTTAACTACGATTTTATGTTCCTACTTTCCTATACCTTATATTTTCTAAAAAGAACTTAAATCGGTAAATAGTCAATTTCGCAGAATGCCGAATCTGTGAAACAGAATGAATTTGTTGTGCTCAACAAACATAAAAAAATGAATTGGCTGAATTTCAAATCAAAAATAATATAATAAGAATTTAATCTAACATATTTATTGTTATACTATAATAGGGGATAAATTATTTATTTAATAAAATAATAAAACTGAATGTAAAATATTTCGGTTGTCAAAATTTTAACTACGTCGAAACTCGATTACCCGGGATCCGATTAACCGTAAACCTCTATTAACCGGGATTTTTTTTAAATAAAATATCATTTTCACTTACTCTTTTACCGTGATTTGAATTAACTAATCGTGATTTTTTTGCAACACTAATAAATATTCCTGTAACATATTAAGAATATTATGTATTTTTACATAAGTTTTAATTTATTTTCTAAATTATAATTCGAGTTTATTGTTTTTTTGATGAATTAATAAGATTAAATTTTATGTTTTGCTTTGAAAATAACCAAAAACTCCATCAACCGGGATTTTCGATAATCCGGTGAGAGTCTGGTCCCGAGCATCCCGGATAACCGAGTTTCGACTTGGTGTACTTCACAATGCAAATTAAATTTTTGTAGTTAAAAATATTTCACCTCAACAATTTTTCACACACGGTGTTAAAAAGATTAAAAATTGAGGTTAATAAAAATGTTAAACTTGTTATCTGGCTCATGCCTGATAAAAATCACAAATTGAAATTAGTACTGTTAATAAAAATTGTTTATTTGATATTCAGTAAACATTCAGTTGGTTCTTTGCGGATACAGCAGATAGATGTTAACCTCAATTTATTTTTCATTCGTTTTATTAGAGAACCGAAATTCTTCTTTTGTATAATAGCAATTTTCACTTAATATAATTGAAAAACATATTTTCAAACTATTTTCCATTTCGTTATTATTTGCTATTTAAATAATTTTCTTCAGTTTAATAATATACAAGCAGTATCACTAGAGAGGTTCCTGTGGTAAACCTAAATTGCAGGAACATGTTTTCCAAGAATACCACCACAGTATACTTTGCTTGTCGTAGGCGACGATGAACCGATTGGATCGCTGGACTGACGACCGCCATCCGTCAAAAAATAACCTGTTTATAAAGCCAACAAAAGGAAAAATCGATACCATCAAAACAACACGGGAGCCCCGCTCAATTACCCGGACACAAGATTTAGGATCGGCACGTGGAATGTGCAGTCACTTAGGAAACTAGGCCTAATGAACGTTGGAGGGCCTAATCACATGCATGAAGGAGTATCGAATGGAACTCATTGCTCTTCAAGGAGCTCGCAGGGCTATACGTTGCTCTATAGTGGAGATGACAACGGAAATCTTGGAGCTGAACTTCTTCTTGGGCCGCAGGTAAAGAAGGTTGTTTTGGGTTTCCAAGCAGTCAATAACCTATTGTGTAATCTTCGCTTGAGCATGAAGTTAGCCAACCTGTCGAAAATTTGTGTACATGTGCTCACAGAAGTCAGGTAACCTCCAAGATAAAGACTCATCTTACAATGACTTGGACGATCTGATGGGATCTATACCCGAACATGTTAGAATGGTAATTGGGAACTTTAAAGCTAGAGTTGGCACAAATTGGGCCGACTTTGTGATAATATAGATCCGTACTCTCGACGCGAAAGTGCGACTGATAATGGTGAGCGAATGATGTATAGTTTGTAATTGCTCGCGATCTTACAATAGCAAGCACATTCTTCCCTCACAAACAGATAAATTTGGAAACATTGACACATCCTCGCAAAAGGCAGCCACCGCAGCCACATTGACAACGTGTTAATTTTAAAAAGGCGAGTTCGGGATGTGCAGGATGTGGCAACTTATCGGTAAGTAACCAAATACGTAGGCAGCGATCATTATTTGGTCGCTGCAAAGCTACGATGAAAGTTTTCGTACAAGTCTGGGACGCATGGAACGTTTCGACAGTGAAAATCTGATAAATGAAGATCAAAAGAAACGATATCAGGATCATGTCTTGGACTCAGTCTCAATGCTGTGTTAAAATTGAGAACAGGCTGTCAAGAATTTTTGCAGTTAACTCGATTTTTCGGCAGGAAAATGCTATGTCCCCGGTACTCTTTAATCTCATGTTGGAGTACATCTTTCGTAAAACTGAAACACCTCAACATCTGATATCGCCAGTTCAATCAGATGCTTGCATATGCAGATGACATATTCGTGATTGGACTGAAAAGCAACGGAGTGAAAGAAATGCTTGATCCGCTTGTAGAGTTTTCAGCTTGTGTTGTTGTGTTGACAGATTAATGAGTCCAAAACAAAATACATGATCTCTGGATGTAGGTATAATGGCACACCAGATTTTAGTAGTGGCTACTACACGTTTGAGGAAGTGAGGAGGTTCCAATATGTTGGCTTTGTTATCACTGACGATAACAGTGAGGGTATTAAAGTGTGCCTGGCAGCCGGTAGTCATGCTTTGTATCCTCTAAGTGCCATGAAGCTGAAGCTTTACAAAGCGTTGATCAGGTCCGTTGTTAAATTTGGATGTGAAAGTTGGGCGCGAACAGATGAGTACGAGAGCTGCCTCCTTACATTTGAGAGTAGAATCATGCGGGTGAATTTACCGCTCAAAACGCGAAGTAGATGGTACAACCGAGTTCTGTACAATGTGGAGATCAGAGACCTGACGAAGAACCCCGATATTGTAGATGAAATAAAATCTCAGTGAGTTCACTGGCTCGATCACGTTATGCGTGCTGATCCGGTACGAATTTTGCAGTGATCTCTGAAAGGAAAGAAACCATATGGTAGGCGCAGAGATCGTTGCAGGCGACGATGGCTCCAGGGTGTAGAGAACGACTTGCGTTCTTCAGGTTATCTATAACAGTATGAAGACCATGCTCAGGATTGAAATCATTGGAGCCGGATTGTTGACTCACCAAGTGGCCAGAAACGGCCTTTAAAAAACTGTTTATTATTATTACTACCAGAGACAAATGTATTACTATATAAATGGCAAGAATTTTAACCAGTTGAAACACGGCCTTACTGATTCGCCCATTAGACAGATGTTTATATTCTAATTCTTAATCAAACAAGTCCTATTATGATCCCTGCCTGTTCGGTTCTATTTTTATATACATATAATACATTTGATAAATTATTTACACCATTTCACCATTTTTTTTTACTTTCGATAGTTAGTGAATTGAGGAAAAAGCGATAGTGTTCCAATTTATTCAAACCGGCTGAGATCGCAATATAAAAAACGTAGTTTATAAAACGTAATACAGCACAATTTCCAAGTCTATCGATTATGTAAAATGTGATGGTAGAACATGTCACCACATAAATCAAAATTCAATTAAAGAAATATATTCGTCAAATTCTGTAAGTTTTTTTGCTGGTAGCGAACCTTTATTCATAAATTATGATGCAGACAATTAAAAAATTTACTGTATATATATTAGTAAATACAAATTCATTAATTGGCAAAATTGTATGCAAATACTCGTAGAGTCGTAGATGATCTTGTAGACGTGGAAGTGAGCCAGTTAAATAAATATTGCGTGTATAAACAAATGAGTAAACTTACATTTTTCTTGCCAAGTGTAACGAGGTAAATCAACGGTCGTATCTTTGTGATTTACTGTATTGCCTAATATAACTCATTCTGTTTATCCTCTATACTCTATGAATGAATTTTAAAAATGCAAACATTTACAACTGCATTGTGCATAGTCAGAATTTTTATACCGAAAAATGTTTAACCTCAATATATGTACATACCAGCATAATTAATTTATCGTATATAGATAGATTAGTCACATTTGCTATGTTCCAAAATTGATGAATGATAAATAAATTTGATCCACCAACTGAGCATAACATTTAAATAAACAAGACAGACAACTGATGTGTTCAATATATTTTGCTGGTAAACACTACTGATTAATTCACTATTTCTAATAGTAGTTGTATTAGTAGGAGTACTAAGACGCAAGTATAATTTAGTTAAAATAGAAATCTATAAATAAATGCTCATGCCAAACATATGTTAATCTTACGATGTTTAGAAATAAATTATTTAACAAAACAACAAAAATCTGTACTGTATATGTATTACAGTAATAATATGTAGCAAAAAAAAAACGATTAAAAATAATTTGTCCTAATTTTCCAATTCCCTTGAATTTCTTTTAAAATATCACAAAAAAAATAATTTATTTTAGTAACACACCTTAGCGGATATAGGAGTTTAATGTATATACAACATTTATTTTTATGATGAATATTTCGAAAAACAAAACTCTATTTCCTCATTAATGTCACGGATATTATCTATATAGAACAGACTATATGCAATCCAATATTCTATATACCTTTGTATAATAACAACCGCGAACCGCTATCAAATTTTCACAGATCGTTAAGCGTTTTGTGTTTCTACTTCTTACACTGTATAGTGTATATACATTGAAAAGTATAAACATTAAGATTTATAAATTTAAAGAAAGTATAAAAATAACATTTTATATTATGTATCATCTATAACCAAATGACATCATATCATTTCAGAATTTTCAGTATTATTTCATATTCATATAGATCTATGTTTACATATTATTATTAAATCTAAAGGTCATATAATATATAATATAATATTATTATTATTCAGTTTTTTTATTGTGCAATTAAATATACAGATACATCACTATACAATATTATGTATAATTATAGCTCTCAAGTGTAGAAAATTTAATTTGTCTTAAAACGGTAGTGCACCCACGCAATATGCATTATACCCTTAATTAATTGATATGGAGATTAGTGTGATATGGATGTATATCGACTAATTTATCTCGGTGTGTCATATAAATTACTTTCCAAATTTAAACAATTTATACATTGAACAAATATTTGGTATCGCTTCCGAAAATTAAAATTGCGATTCTGAGAATTTTACAAACGCAATACATGAACATTCCATAGTAATTATTAATTAATTAAACATATAAAAATTAGAAATATGTGCTAACGTTATAAATCCTAATTTAGTGTTTTAACTTCGTAGACAAGGCATTCATTCATGATAAGTCAGATGTTTTTTATTTGTGAATTACAATTTTTCACATAATTAAAAAGATTCAATATCGATTTCTTGCAAACGAAGCATGTGTCCCGTGATTTGTGAGGGTTCGCAATGTGAATTCACTAATTCTTACTGGTCAAATATAACATTACATTTAGTTAAGGTTAGGTTAGGGTGGCTGTCCTAAGCGACTATCATAGACAGGAACTGGTCCATAGCTGTACCACATTTAAAATTTCCTCCTCTTTACTCATCGAACCATCCTGACCTTTCCACTAAGGAGAGATTCAAGGCGAAAACACAGGTTCACCTTCAATGCCTCACAGAATAAGCCACATCCGACACTCCCATACCTTTTTGAACCAACCGTAAAAAAGTTCAGTGCCTCATTGTTCGTAACTACATTACCCACCCAGCCCTGTCTGGTAGGAATCGCAGATAGGCGATGAGATAGTGTTGTCAGTAGTATCAGGGATACCCCTATTTCGCAAAGTGTATGAGTGTACTATGTTGTTAAAGATCCACATGGTCCTTTCTTACATGTTTGGTTTCCAGTTTTGCTTGCTGTCTAAAATAAACCCAAGGCTATATACCCGTAAAGATTATGTTTAATGTTTAATAATCGTAATTATAAGTTTTTTTTTGGTTTTTATTTAATATTTTAAATAAACAATTATTACAATCTACTCACTATAATGAGCAATTTTATTCTAACTTAATTTACTATATGTTGTATTAATCTATGGCTTATTCCCACTGGTGTTCCATAGTGTCTGATAAAACCGCATCGTTATTGTTGATTTTAGATCAGCATTACGCTGCTTACACAAGCAATTATACCAGCTCAAAAGGTTTAGTTCGTTAGAGCCTGCGTACAATATCTGTGATATTTAACAGCTTAGTTGCCTCAGTGTTAACATGTTGTTCGAGCCGTTGCCTAAAGTGTCCACTTTAAGGTCCATATGGAGGTTTCTGTTTCTAACATACCATGGTGCATCAACGATGTTCATTAACACTTTGTTTTGAAATCTTTGGATGATTTCTACGTTGCTCTGTGTGGCTCAACCCCAAAGTTGGATACCATAAGTCCAAACCGGTTTTAATATTTGTTTATATAATAGAAGTTTGTTGTATGTTGATAGAGCGGAGCTCCTTCCTATATCAGCCAATAAATCTTTCTATATTTAAGCCCTAGAAGAAGAAGCTTTTCCGTTTGACGTGTGCTCTCCATCGTAGTTTTGCATCTAGTGTCATGCCAAGATACTTAGCCGTGTTGGCATACGGTATTATTTCTTGATTAAATGTAACCGGAATATGTTCGAGTCGTTTGTTTGTAAAATTGATGTGAACTGATTTAGTTTCGTTAAGTTATGTATTTGAGTAATAGCTAACTGTATTCTGAGTTGATTCTTCGTTGATATCTAGCTAAGATTGCCGTGTCATCAACAAAGGTCGCCACAATGTTGTTTTCTAATACAGGGAGATCATTAGTGTACAATAGGTATAGGACCGGACCTAATACACAAGAATTCATATTTGTTTTTATCTCATACAAAACTTTTTTTGGTGTTGTTCGTAGGATTTCTTCACTTTCCTGTACAACCTCTCCAGTTATTCTTTCGGCTTCCAATAATTGGTCATCATGTGGTTCAAATATTTTGTCCAGGTATACAGCAAAACTTCGTACTTTACCTTCGTTATTTCTGGCCCATTTTTTGTCTTCTGTTATGATTGGAGGAATCTGCATTATTGGCCTTTTAATTCTTCTGGTTGCTCTCCAGAGAGAATAATCAGTACTAGTATCATTAGATAATTTTCTGAGGTAGTTACTGATATATTCATCTTTCAGATCTTTGATTTCCCTTTTAAGTAGCTGAGTCAGATTGTTTAGCTTAGTTTTATCTTGAGTCCTTGCTCTTCTTTTTTCTGCCAGGAGCTCTCTAATTTCTCTAGGGTAGTTGTTTCCCTTAATTTTCTTTAAACTTCAGGGGTGTTTTCCCAACAACTCAAATTCAATATTCATGAAGAGATTGGATCAATAACACAATTTTGTTATAATATTACTCAGCATTTAGAGGAGTAATGCTATATGTAGCGAACTAATTCCTGATCATGCATTCACAGACGACGCTCAAGTCACCATCATAGGGGCTGCTTTCGTTAATTGCAGCCTGTTCCGTTTCATACTCACCATTAGAATGTTTCACCAATTATGCTCATCAATGTTGTGTAAGACTGCACAAAAATCTTTTTAATTTGTGATATAGATGATCTTATATATAGTATACATGATACTCGATGTCAAATGTACAATGAAAAGTATTTTCAGTGAAAAATATACATTTCCGATTTTGCTTTGACGTTAAAATATCCTCGTGAAAATGTAAAATAAATTTTAATGACTGTACAAATATTAAATGTACAATTTATTTTGTCTATACTGCAGTTTAAATGGACCGCTGATCAAATGTCATTTCCATATAATTTTTAAATATAAAGTGTATCCAGCATAAAAAACAAACAATAAAACCAGATTATACAGTTTATATATTAAACGAACACAAAACTTATGTAAGATTGAAACTATTCAAATATATGCATGTTATGGGATAATAAAAATTTGCGATAATTTCAAATAAACCAATTTATAACATCGTAACGTATTTTTCAGTTAATTTTTCGCTATCCTGATATAAGCGATAGTGGTAGTAGATGTTGGATACATGTATGAAGTAGAAGTAAGTAACTATTAATGCATTTGATCTGTATAGTCAAAGACTAAGTCTGGAACATAAATTCAAAACATACAAATGTACATCTAAAATGCACAAAACAGTATGATGTGGCACAATTTTTTGAGACTTTTAAACTGTTCATGTCCAGAGGATTTTGACCTTATAATGTTATTTATAAGGCCGAGCAAAAATCAACCCGATTAATTCTCAGCAAGTTTAGTGTATGAAATGTTTATACTAAAATAAAAATACAACTAAATTTAGTCGATTTCTCCAAAACGCGTACAGAATTTGTATACAGATTATTCAGTTGTAGTCGGTGTTCTTGCACCTCTTAGTATATTTCTACTCAAAAATTCCATGGTGCACTGTAAATCTTAAAAGTAGTTAACTTTTGAGTAAACCTAATTCTTAAAATCTATAATCCCAGGAACATTTCAATTAAGACAAGTTAATACTTGAAAACATATAAGTAACAGAACAACAGTTACATACTTGTTTTTATTTACTCCACTCATGAACATTATTATTACATAGCCGCAAAAATAAAACGATAATTCCCATGATATGCACTGATTATGTACTTCGATTTACTTAACATATGTAAAATGTACAATAACTATAAAATTAGGAGAATTCAATGTAAATTTTGTAACATTGTTTAGAATTTGGTTGGACATACAATAACATAACATCATGGCATCTGATTTTTATTGAAACTTAAACATACATTTTGACATTAAACATGTTTTAAAATCTCGTTTTAAATTTTATCGTAAAATTTGTCTGTAAATTCCGACATATGTATACAGAATTTATCGAAATGCTAAACATAAAATTATGTAAAAATTTCAACAAAATTAATTTGCTGAGGGCCCTACTTTACTTAATTGACCAAACCCTGGAGGTCAATTCTCATTTCGTGAAAAAATGATATGGAAAAATTATTACATGTAAACATGTTAATAATGATGAATGCAATTTGTTTCTATTATTTGTGTGCGCCTACTTTAAAATCTAATATTTTCGAATTTCACTATTGAGTATAGAACTATGAGCTGATTAATCGTGCTATGCTTGGTTTGCACGTAACAATTTTATTTACTGATATTTGTGTCAAGTGTTTAACGCTAAATTATTTTACTGACGACATAATATTTTACTGACGGCATACTCCAAATGCGTAATATTACTTAAAGTTTTCAGAAAACAATATATATATAAATATCAGAAGTGAAATAATTAGAAAATTATAAATTCTAAAGTATGTAAATCTTGCAGAAGCCTACAATAGAGCTGTCATTAAATCTACATAAGTGGTTACGTTCACAACAATTGCCCAAGCTGAACGTTCCAAACCTTGCAAAATAAGATTATAAAATAATTAAATTCAATAAAATTACAATAATTTTTTTAATTATTATTGGTCGAGCGTGAAAATAATAATTATTTAAAATTTATGTGTGTGAGATAGACCAAAATACCCAATGAAAAAAAAATGTTCATAAGAAAATATTTTGACGTCATGTTTTTATAAAAACAGTTTGGGTATGATTTATCAGTGAAAACTATTTTCATTTTACTTTTTACGGTACCGAGGATCGATCGTACAGTACAAAAAGAACTGAACAATTTTGTTTTGTGATTTGAAAAACTGAAAATGGATGAATAGATGTAAATGAAAAGACTTTTTTTCCACCGTATTTTATCGCGGCACGAGAATCGACCTACTGGGCTGGGTATCGTACAAATCGTTTTTTGGCCACACAAACTTAGGTTTTTCTTATAGCAAAATTAAATATATTTGTAATTTAATCGTAATTATTAATATGGGTTCATTCACGAAGGAATTTGCTAGCGATAAATATACGCTTATATATAAAACTTCGTTCTACAAGCGAAAAAATTTAACATTTAACCAAACTCTAAAATAATTTATATCGTTAAGTTGACAGATCTCCTTATTGAAAAATTTGGTGCATCATGTTTTAGGATTCAACTAAATATCGTGTATTTTTTTAGCGATTTTTTCTTGTATTATTTGTAAATTTTGATAGTGGAGGATTAGACTATTTTAAATTGAATTTTAGTCACATTTCAGGACATTTAAAAATCGACATCAATTCTGAATTTTGTTAATTTTAATTTGAAAATATAAGATTGATTTTTCATTTGAACTAATAATATAATTAAAAATTTTTATTTTTATTTATAAATTATAGTAAATAGAATAAAATGTTGATACTAAATTTTCGTCGACCTTGCCAAACACTCAGTGTTAAGTCAGTGATTGGAAGAATTGAAACCGTGTGCGTTGCTCAAGAACAACTGAAAATATTGCTGCTGTAGCTCGTAGTGTTGAAGAAAACCCAGGTTTGTCGATTCCTCGTTGATCTTTGGAATTAGAAATTCCACAAACGACATTACACCGTATTTTGCATAAAGACTTAGCTCTTAAGGCTTTTAAAGTTCAGTTAACAGAAGAACTCAAGCCGGTCGATCACCATAAACTTCGTATCTTCGCTGATTGGGTCCTCCAAATGCATCAACATGATCCGAATTTTCATCGAAAAATAATCTTCAGTGATGAGGCCCATTTTCACCTCAGAGGCTACGTTAATAAGCAGAATTGTCGCATTTGGGGCTCCGAAAATCCAAGAATGATTGTTGAAAAGC
Organism: Tipula unca; assembly: GCA_951394425.1. Classification (NCBI taxonomy): domain Eukaryota; kingdom Metazoa; phylum Arthropoda; class Insecta; order Diptera; family Tipulidae; genus Tipula; species Tipula unca. The sequence goes on from OX596381.1 coordinate 117,082,484, forward strand.
CTCTCCATTCTCAACGTGTCACTATTTGGTGCGATTTTTGGGCTGGCGGTGTGATTGGACCTTACTTTTTCGAAAATGAGGCTGGTGCAACTGTTACAGTGAATGGATTGTGCCTCCGAGCTATGATTAATTATTTTTTATGACCGGAATTGGAAGATATTGATGTGGACGACGTTTATTTTCAGCAAGACGGCGCTACGTGCCACACAAGCAACGATCGTGTTATTTCTCGAAGAGGTGATCACAATTGGTCACCCGCGAGATCTTGTGATTTAACACCTTTAGAAATATTTTTTGGGCCACGAGAAAGATAAGGTCTATGCCAATGCTCCACAATCGATTCAAGACCTTAAAGATGGAATTCGTGAAGTTATCGAAGACAAATATGCGAGTTGGTCATGGAAAATTTCATGAAAAGGATATGGTGCTGCAAGCACCTGCAAGAATTTTCTTTTTCTTTATTTGAATAGCCTAACGTTATCCTTTTTTCAACCTAACGAGAACTTATAGATGTTGTTAGAAAATGTGTAAATATATAATATCAGTGGAATAATATAAGGCGCAGCATTCGTTTTATCAATTTAGTCATTCAAAATGCAACTCAGTCAAATTATTTAAGCATGAGGAGCTATCTGATATTATATTTAATCAAAATTCGCATCAAATTGCTCAGAGGTGAACTGCTAATTTATTTCATCAGAGTTAAACGTATACTACAAAAAATATAGGATTACTACTTAATATGAATCATTTGGTTTGTTGGTCTGTGTTGAGCTGAGGGTAGATGATGGAAACGGTTTTAAAGTTTTGATGTGTTTTCAAAATAATCACAGATCATAATCGGTAGATAAAAAATCCTTTTTGCATCCCGCTTCTGTTGGGATTCTAACCCGGTACCTCCCCCGATCCAACCGTCGCAGCTTTAAGCACTGCGCTATTTGCTCGGTATAAGAAGTACTTACCTGGAAGAGTAAATTTTCAAATTGTAAAACTTTAAAAGCATTTTTCATAGCTTTAATGTATTAAGTCTCGCAACGATATACCTATATAGAAGATTATATCAAGTAAGCTATACAATTTGGTTTAAGGTCATAGGAAGTTAATCAAGTTGATTTCCATTCGATATTAATGTTAATATTTATAGATAATCATGGTTACCTGCGATTGCATGATTTGGACTTATTGAGCTTATTGACCGAACAAATCAATGTATAGTTCAAAATTCGAAATGAATTTGTTATAATTTGTTCCGATATTGAGTTCTTATAATAAATCCTATTTCGTCTAGTGAATGAATATTTAAGGCCGCTGTATCCGTATTTCATTAATTTTATGATTATTATTCCATATGGTATTATAGAAAAACAATCACCACGGAATTGTTTTGACTACAATGCATATTCATCCAAATCAATTTATCATTTTTCTAATTTTCGAGTGCTGTTAACTATTTAGAAATGCTCACAAATAATGTCACAATTAATTGTATATATACGGCTTTTTATAGATAATATATAGCTTTCTAAAAGTAAAATTTATGTAAATTTATACAACTTTTTGTATACTGCCGGTCTTTTTGCCCATTGTTTTATTTATATGTCTACATACATACATAATATTTTATATGAAGTTGAGTAATTTATAAAACTGACACACCTCAGCTTTTTTAAAGATTTGTTAGCAAAATTCTATATATGTAAAAAATGATAATGTTAAATTTCGTATTAATTGGCAATTAATTTTAATAATATACGTTTACCATATTTTCCTTTAACCATTCTCTAAAATTAGCGATTTATACAGTGGCATATAAAGTATTTGGCCAATACTCGCGGAGATTGTATTTAATATCGAATTTTATTTTGTTGTACCAATTCATGAAGCAAAATGCATGGTAGTTCTTTACAAAACTTAGATCGGCTAAATTTAATTGTAATGAATTGTTTTCAAATTGTCTAAAACAGTATAATATAGACAATTGTGGATGGTTAGAGGCGATCTAATTTTCACTAAACATACATAATATGTATATCATCAATATCATAATATTCCAATGAATTGTATAATTCATTTTCCACCAAGTAGAGCAACAATTAATTAAATTTCTTTAATTAAAAACATAACATAATCGCTACTTTTGTTTACTCATAAACCAAAACCGTACAACATATTTTATATTTTATCCAATATTCCCATTATAATTAATGATCTGAAGCATCGCTAATACACAGTATACGAGCATATGCTATAAATAAATACTTACATACATGATAAAAAAAATTCATTGATAAAACATAAAAAACAAATAAATTTGGATTTAGTTTTACCAAATATGCGTATATATATATAGGGAATTGTAATATTATATTCAAGTTGAAATGCGAAATGGGTCAATTAAATAAACCAAACTAATTGGTCTGCGTATTTAAAAAAGAGCATATAAAGTAAATTAACTTATCAAATATTGATTTAATTAAATTGAATCAATCAAATTTCTAATTAAGTGTAAGATGCTGTTGGTCCGGCTGTATATATATTATATAGACACCACAGACTATATTGCAAATTAATTTTGACTTACGGGATGAATAACCAAGGAAACAGTAAGAAATGTTACGTAATATGACGAAATAATTTCTTTAAGTACAATTTGATGTAACGTTAAATGATATTAAATCGCGGATACAACATTTGATCATATTCATCATAGTATGCTTTTGAGAATATTTTACATTTACTTTGACATTTCCGTCAGTTTGCGCGATAATTTTCGCTCTGTTAAATGGCAGACAAATTAAATGAAAGTGAAAATAACGTTCTTAATGGATCAGTACATGCAAAGTCTATATATCGCTATTATTACAATGAGTAATGAGTTGTTACTGATTAGCACTTAGTCTAAGGCATGGACAAACCGTTTCATATTAATTGATATCATCAAATTAATTGTGGCTATGTAATAATTACTGATTTAATAAACTCCTATAATTCAACAAAATTTTCTTTATTATCTTCATTATTCGAATGCTTAATTGGTTCAAGCCGTGTTTAATAAAGCGCTTACATATAATATGTAATAATTGGAAACGAAAGGTCCAATGTTATCAAAGAGACTTGTGTTGCATTTAATGGTAACGTCCATCTTGGCCACATTGATTCCGTTTACATTTTCGAAAACATCTCAATTTATGTTCCAAGCGCGGAACATTGCGTAAGCATCAATTTTTTGCACTAATGTGTAATTAACAATATCAAAAACCTTAAAAAATAATTGTAGATTAGCAAAACTATACAACATCAATTTCATTTTAATTTTAAGTTAAAATTTATATATTTTGAACAGTTTATAATGACTTGATGAAGTGCTTTTTAAAGTTTTTAAATTAACTTTAACTTTGTTTAAATAAGACAATTATTGCATTTCTTGCATTTTTTGTATAATTTTGTATAATTCTTGTAAATTATTTCTAGTATGGAGTGAATTTGGCAGGTAGAAAAAAAGTAAATTTATTTAATTATTTCCGATATTTCGGAACCCGCCTTATTATTCTACACCAAATTTTCCAACTTTTAAATTTAATAAATATCGAAATGGCACCAACAACTAAATATTTTCTATTGGAAAATATATTAGTAAAATTATCCCAAAAAATCGGTTTGGTTTCTTTCTAAGTAATTATTTTGTTTATGAATTAAATTAATTTCCAAAAAAAACACAAGTAAAATTTTAAATCGATATATGTTATTCATTGAAGAATTTTAATTATGAAATAAGACTTATGTTGTGTGGCTTAATACCAACATTTTCGAGTAAATCGCCGACTTTTCTAAATGGTTGATTAGTTTATTCAGTCACACATGCTTACATACTACAATGTAGTATCAATAAAATGTACTGCTATCCTATTCTGATTCTAATTTACGAAAAATATGTAAATAGTGGTTTTCCAATCGGACCACAAGTATTTAAAAGTACTTATAGGCTTGTTTCTTTGCTTAAAATAAACTATGTACTCGCATCTGCTCTTACATTTTACTACAAAACCAGGAATATTTTATTTAAGTATGGACACAAGCCTACGAACTTGCGGTGGTCGATTGAAAAGTCACTAATAGCCGTATTTTGTTGAGCACAATTTAATTCAAATTAGTTTGCGGTTATTTTTTCCCAACAAAATGCCCAAGAATTAATTTTTGAAGTTGTTTTTTATTTTATGTGTTGGCAATACGAAAAACTTATTTATTTTTATTATAAATTATATATTTATTAATAAGATTCTTAAATCAATTAAAAAAATTAAAAGCAAATCACCCTGTACAGTGACGTCGAACATGATGGGTCGGGCCCATGAGTTCTACATTCCACCAGAGGGTCATAGATGTTTTCAATTTAATCACCGATCGTAATCGGGAGATGAAAAATCCCTTTTGCATCCCCGCCTCTGTTGGGATTCGTACCCGGTACCTACCGATCCAAACGTCGCAGTTTTAACCACTGCGCTATTTGCTCGGTTATGCTATATATTTAAATATTGCATAATTGTGCATTAAGTAACTAGTTTCACTTTAAGCTAAACAGTAAATTGAGGCACACAGTATTAAATAAATTAGCCAATTTGAAACCATTAACAATTTTGCTACCGCCGAGTAAGCATTACAAATAATTTACTTATTACTTGTGTGAAAAGTTGAATCAGTAGTTATTTATTTTTATAAAATAAAACATTTTGATGTGAAAAATATGTGAAACCCTGATGTTCAAATATTCTTCACCTCAAATAAGAAAAGCTGGGCCAAATCTGCAGAAAGCGATGTCCGCAAGCGATTTGTCGCTAAACGCCACGACCGCGCAATAGTGACTAACAAAAATGTGCAACATACTCCAAAATGATAACAAATCACAAATGCATCAAAAATTACTTTACCAGTTAATTTAATATCAAGTGAACTAAAAATTAAAGTAAATGAACTTAGTGCGTTGAACAATAAAAGTGCATCGTCGACTAATTTTGACGATAAAAAAAACAAAAAAAAAGTACATCGACAACAGATGACAATAAAATAAACAGTGATGTAGGTCAGTGTTTAGTGCAAACAGAGCTGGACAGGTATATTACTGTCAGCTCAAAGCGAAGGCGCATCCCTAGATCAGCGGTCAGTGCAAACGTGAATAAATTCACCAAGCTATGTAGTATTGAATTAATTAAAAGCAACTGGTATTCTTGTTTGGTTGTTGACCCGCCGGCCTTAAAAGCTCCAAAAACAGAAAAATCCCCATCAATCTATTTGAGGGAAGAATCAAATAGAGAGCTCGCAAAAACAATCGAGTTCATTACTAATGGAGAATTTTATATCTCCGTAATAAAAAGAGGAGATATAAAATAATAATCAAACCCATATGAACATAAGGTATTCAGTTATGGGGATCCACCAGTGCGTCGACCAGACAACTCCTGCAACGAACCCAAGCGAAAATACTTCGTAGTACCAATGCCCCGTGGTACATTCGAAATAGTAATATACACGAAGATCTTGGAATTAAAACTATTAAAGAATTCAGTTCGAAATATTACTCAAAACTAGAGACACATCCCAATGAATTGGCCAGGGATATATTAAAACAGTCGCGATTTAGGCTACTGAGAAGAGCACATCCACTTGGACGGACGAACCTGTAAATATATTAAATATTTAGGTTTTAAATAGTGAAGATTAACATTGGTGAAGACTTAAAATATGTAATAATTGTAGATTAAGATTTGAATACTTCTTGTTAGTTTCTTTTGTAGAAAGATTCAAGAATAAAGCCATTGGCAGCATTTAAAAAAAAATAAATTAAATAAAATCAGGTGGTTAAAAATTTTGGTGTTAGGTACACAGCAGTAAGCCTTATCCTGTGTGCTAATTAATGGCTAAACAGCTGTCATTAACAGATGGTAATAGTATATCAATAATTTTAAATGAGAGTGACTACTCAGGATTCAACTGTGCAATTTTGTAGGTTGTACTACTGCTATAAATAGTACCAATCACAAATGAAATGATAACTAAATTGAATAGTCGTACCGCGACGATGCTTTACATTAGCCACCTGGCGGGGAGTCATTTATTTTCTATTCTAAAAATAAATCATAAACGTCAAACTGCTCATTTAAAATTTTTCCGCTACGTGGGATCCGTGATGCTCCAATTGTCAATATATTTGAAATAGTTCTCGATTTGAATTCCATATTTTTGATTAGAATGAAACTAGAATTCAATGTACTTTAGTTCATGAACAAATTTTATTTTATTTTATTTTATACGAAAAACAATTAAATACAAATCAATCCTGTTTAGAGATTGATTGTATGTACATTTAAGAATTTATTCATTCTACCTATATTTTACTTTGTATAAAGGTAACTGTGTCACACCCACACGAAGTGGATTGGAGGTTTAAAATTGTTTGCTAAAAATCATTAGACCGGCTATAGGTTACCAGAATACCAGTTTTACTTGAACGAAGTTTTGGAATATATAGAAATGTCCGCATATGAGAAAACAAACATAACTGAATTCGCAACAAGCGAAGTCGGTCTTTCCTATGACTATAGGATTTAATACTAAGGATTATTAATTAGAATAAGCTTATTCTCGAAATAACGTTTCATACAAATAATTTTAAAATGTCAACGACGACTTCTTCCATTAAAATATAAATATTTGTCTTGTTTGTAAATGATTTAGGTATCTTCTTACGAGATAATTTACTTAGTTAATTCATATTAGAAGATTTGATTTAAAATTGTAACTTTTATTGTGACATAATGATAACAATATTATTTTATCTTTATTTTTACAGTTTTCCTAATAAATCAACACCATAAACGAACAAAATGGCCGGGCCAATGGTAAACTCATGCTGTGGATGCCATTCACTTAGATCTGGAACAATAGTTACTGGTATACTTGGGATTGTATTATCACTGTTAACTATACTCCTGGTATTTGTGTCAGGAGTCGAATTCAAAACCATACTGCTGGATTGGTTGCCAGCATGGGTGGTCACAGTAATCGTGGTTATAAATTTGGCTATGACAATTTTGATATCCATTTTGTTAATTGTTGGTGTTGTTCAGGTATGAGTTTAAACAATTACTCACAAATGTACTTATTGGAATACTTATTATTATCATAATTATTTACAGAAAAACTATTTCCTAATGTTACCATGGGTTGTTTTGGGTATCGTATTAGCAGTTGGTTTACTCATCTCGATCATTTACACAGCTATTGTATACTTTATCGATGGACTCCTCTTAATAGGAATGCTAGTGTTGATATTCGGCATCATATCAACGAGTAAGTATATTTTATAACTCTCAATCAATATATGTTTTTTTTTTATATCTTTTATTAAATTTGCCAGTAATTTACGTCTACCTATGGATTGTTGTGTACAGTCACTTTACAGTAATCAAAGAAGAAGCCGATCGTGGATTATACTCTAAACAACCGTACAGAAGATAAAAAACGCGGCGACAAGCATACCTATATTATAAGGAATTACTTTAAATTTAATTTACAAAAATCGTTAAGCTTTATGACTGTTTATTAATAATTATTAATCTCATAATTATTAAGTTGTTTTTTTTAAATTAATACTACGAGATAAGCCATTTTTTGTGTAGTAGTAAAATGAAATAATTTATTTTTATAATTATTGTTATAAAAAAAAAGTAAAAAATTATTATAATTTTTGTATAATTATAATTTATATAGAACGAATTTTTTATCGAATAAAATGTACTAATTTTAAAAAAAAAAAATTGTTAAACTTTATTTATTAGCGTCAGTAACAACATATGGCATTTTGTATGTAGTATGTCATAATGTAGGTTGAATTGTTGATATAAAATTGTTTTTTGAATAAAACTTATTTGGGTATATGTCTTTATGTAGACTGAGCATAGGATGTAATATACTTCATTCAATATTCATTAGAGCTTGACTTTGTTTATAGTAGAACTAGGAATGAATGATAAGGAAAACTCCAAATTATCCAAAACATGTCGTATTATCGCATTCAAAAGATCATCATTATATACGTATTATACGAGTCATAATAGATAAAACGTTATTGAATTTGTAAAATAGTAACAAATTTGTTAACAAGACGTGTGTGTGTAAACTGGTAAAACAAGTATCAATTGACTTTCCTCAAGGTGAGTTTGATTGCATTTATAACTGTTCGATTGCTATATGGCGCTACATAGGTGGATTTCAAAATCCAAATTGATAGTCTGATATAATATACCTTTCTTGTAACGAACTGGTTTCAGTTTCTTTAACAGCATGTTTCGAATAGCTTTGCGATTATTGGACGACATTACGAAATTTTTGTTATAGCTTTCTATTGGCAGTTTTCGGCTACCGCTTCAGTATCTGCGTGTAAGGCATATCCAGTTGGTAATTCTGTTCTACTTATAGTTTCATAGCGTTTGAGCGTCGATACTATTGAATCCCATTGAATCTATATAGCGTTTTAATCATCCCCCGTAAGATATTTATTAATTATATTAGTAGAGTAGAGCATACAATCGTATTAAATATTTTCTTGGCTGGTGGGATTTTTTTTTAGTTTTACCACTACTCTTCAAATCCATTGATTAAATAATTTTTATCCGCGTCGTGTTATTTTTGTATAAAGATTCTTATAAATACATTTCAAAATAAATGTGTCTATTAAAGGAATCTGACAAAATAAATTCAAATCTGTTACAACCGTGACGAAGTAATAAGTATATGATAAATAGTTTACGGAGTTAGACAAAACAAATTAATAATGGGTTTAGCCCATCTTATTGCTATGGCGTAAGCCATGCAGGGAGATTTGTCTTGGAAATTTGGAGATCTAGGAAATATTTCAAAAAATGACCTACTGCAGTTTTGTGTGTTATGGAGGTTACAGACCAGTTTCCAGACCATTTCTCTACAAGCTGATGTTTGTTGCTTGGTTATGGTCTTTGTTATATTTCAAAAGATCATTCATAAAAGTGTTTTAGTTTTATTTTAATCAATTAATATATGTCTTAGATTGAGTATCCATTAATATTGAAATATTAGTTTTGCATCACTCCAGTAAGTTTGCTTAAACCTATTGAGATCTATTCCTCTTCATTTGCGTGAACTCTATGAGCGATACCTTTATTTATATCCTGAATAAACATGTACAGATAGTTAAAAATATTACTAATGTCAACTTGAATTCAAACATCTTCTAAGCGAAACTAATGCTGTTGGGTTCGATTTTATTTATTAACTTTTATTTGATTTGTTTACTACAAATCTATCTGTTAATTCGATCGTCCATCAAACACTCCGAGGTAGTGCCCCAAGCGTTAATTTAAATCATCGAAACTAAACTTACAAATTATTTTTATTCTTCTGTTTTTCAAAGTACATATTGCACCTGTTGTGTATTTTCATGAGATTATTTTCGATTTGAAAAATCAGTACCATCATGATTTCTTTAATAATATGTGCATATATAAAAAAAATTTCTAATACACATACATTTGTATATATTTATTAAATAAAAATGGGAAATATGAACAAAATAGGCTTTTATTGGACAAATATACGAAGTTTTGTGCACTAAGAGGCTGCATTTCCGAGAAAATCCCGCCATTTTGAACATGAAAACGCTCCGCTTTCCGTTCACATTGTTTGTTGGGATTGGCCTCCCATATTTAGACATCCGTGCCATCTATTATATAGTATTATAATTACTGTCATTATACCATTTATATTTTACAATTGTACAAAACCATTCATCAGACTTTTATACTATTAAACCATTGTTTATTCTAAATAATTTATTGTTGACTGTCCGAACTATTTAAGTTATCTTTTTACTGTATTATAAATTAAATTAACAATCCATTAGTAAATTAAGTAAAATATGAAGCTTAATTCATATCATTTTGTGTTCATGTCCCTGGTTTTGGCCGGGTTTATGTATCAAACAGGTGAGAGTCATGTTATTTTATGTGCCAGCAACAGGTTGTATTCAGTTTTTTTGTTTTTATTTGTTATCTCTGCATTATTTTGGGGCTGATACCGATTTGTTTATTAATATAAACACTGGAAAATTGTTTGAAAATAAAAATTTTGTTTTACCTGTGATTAGTGATGAAGATCTGACAAAGTGACAAACAAGAATGCTAATTAATGGGGCACCGCCCAGAAATGACATAACCTAATTTTTTGTTTGTTTACAGTATTTGGAATTAAATGTTGGGATTGTCGTTCCGATTCGGATTTAAAATGTGGTGATCCATTCGATAATAGTTCATTAGCGATCAAAGATTGTACACAGAGTAAAGAATTGGAACATTTGCCTGGCGTTAAGGCGACGATGTGTCGTAAAATTCGACAAAAAGCGCACGGGGAATGGCGATATTTTAGAAGTTGTGCCTACATGGGTGAACCAGGAATTGAAGGCGATGAACGATTTTGTATTATGAGAACTGGGACGTATAACATTTTTATGGAGTATTGTACGTGCAATAGCAAAGATGGTTGCAATTCGGGTGGTACAACAAATCCGAAACTTTTCGTTGTCGTTTCGTTCATAGTGGCGATTTTAGTAGTTAAGAAATTTTTACCGTAATTTCTACCAAAATATTTATGTACAAGCTCTTAGAATTTAGTCTAGTATTTTAAGTTATTGATTGTAAATTTGCCTGAAAATATACCGTCCATTTTTGAATATTTGTATACAACAAGTTTTTTAATTCAATTATGGCGTATTTTTATCTTAGCGCGCTGTTATTTGGACCGATTTTAGTATAAATGGTGGTATGCACCAAGCAAGAATAACTAAATTAGTTGGTTTAATGTTGTTTGTTGTCAAATTTTCGTACTGAAGTGATTACTATAGTTAAAATGAAAGTAATTTTAACAATTATCCTGGCCAATATTGGACTACAAATGAGTTTGTCACAGCATTACCGTGTATAAATTTGTTGATTATTTTAAACCTTTTTTTTAATTTCGCAGCCTATTCGATTAAATGTTGGGAATGCCAATCAAATGTCGATCTTGCTTGTAAAGATCCATTTGATAATAGTACCCTACCTTTAACCGATTGTGGTCAAGTGCTAGGTGGTCGAGGTAAACCCATTTCAACTTGTAGGAAAGTAAGTGCTAAAGTAAATGAAGATTGGATTTATTTTCGAAGCTGTGGCTATCGCAATGATTTGCGAGTGGATTCGGATGCCCTGTATGATGCAGAACTTAAATCTGGAAATTATCACATTGAAATGGATATAGTCGTTTGTGATGATAAAGATGGATGCAATAGTGGCTGATTTTATATTATATTTCTACCAATTTATTAAATTGGATTTTATTGAATTTAAATTGGACTTTTATAAATTTTGGAATTAAGCAGATAAATGAGTTATGGGATGCGTGAACCACCCTTTGTATCGATTAGTAAGATGCATGAAGTAAAAATGTTCAATGCCAGCTGGCAACGGTAACATTTTTCCATTCGTTATGAATTTATTAAATTTTGAGAAATGAATAAATTTTAAAGAACGTCTTGGAGTTTAACTACATTATGTATGTATGTACATGAATATTTAAGCAAATCCAATATGCATATATGTATTCTAAACTTCTAAAGTTTCAAGATGTATTATCAACCACGATCTTAAGTGCAACTATCAAAGTTTAAACTTTCTTGATATTTCAAATGAATATTATTCGTAATTCCAAACGATATTGCCTTCACATTCTGTATTTCCTTTTCCATGTGCCTACCGACATATAAAACATTAGGACATACGCCAATTAAACACACTATTTAAAATGGACGGAATCATTTCGGGTTAACTAGCGGATCAATAAGAAATGTTCCAGGATTTGAAGTAATTATTTCATGTTAAATTTAGCGTATGGATTATGGCATCTGAAATACCAAACACAACTGGTATTAAAGTAGTACATCTATATTTTTACATTTCCTTCTTAAATTATCGCTGTTCACTTCACTGCCAGTAAACATATATAACATAATATTATATCTGTGCTGGGATGTTCTAACTATGATATTTTCGATATATCGTGCAATTTAACGTTTTTTTACTGATTCGCTAGTTAGCCGTTTACTTTTATTTTGTACAAAATTTTAATCTAATTTAAAGGCTATTTTTTACTTATTCTAAACTCTGAATTATTTTGATAAAAAGGACTCATTGGAGTATCTTGAAATACTGCATGACAGTATTAATGAGCAACAATTTTCGTAATAACAATCGGTACGAAAATCGTGATAAACGTAAACTTCATTGAGTGTACTTTAACCGCCGAGTTACATGAATCTTCTGAACAATAACATTCCTCCCAATAATCACCATTTTCGTAAACACCCCAATTACAAACTCCTGTAACTCCAGATTCAGCAACCGAGGCACAACGTCGAATAACATGTCGCCATCGTCCATCCCCTTTATATATGGAAAATAAATCCATTAGAAATGAGTTTAAAATATAAAGGATCATAAAACCTACAAATAAAACCGCGAGGTCCCTGTTGAACCACCTTCATACAAAACGATCCAGGCATATGCGATTCATCACTACTGCATTCTATGGCGATGTGTTCGGTTTTATTAAATTTTTTGTAAGCACCACAGCTATCAACACGTTTGGCATCGGTTTGTGTACTACACTGATAGCATCTGATTGAATACCCTGAAAAATAGTAAATATCATGAGTTGACGTGCTTAGCTCGAGCCACTCCCCATTTTTCGATTTATTATCAATTTAATTCACAAAACAAAGAAACCTTACCAATTGTAACAAAAACTGATAACAGCACTATCAATAAAAAAGGTAGATTTCTGATTTGTGGAAACATGTTTTAGAAAAATTATTTATTAAATAAAAATCAATAATATGTTAAATGTTTTGTTTATTTGGCTTAACAGGTGGACGCCATTACTGTTTTGAAACGAAACGTCATTCTATTAACAATAAAAGGGCGACAGTATCAAAGCGAAAAATTAAATTAAAAACAAAAACAATTAAACATAATTTAAGTTTGAATGATAAAATATAAATAATATGTATTAAAAATATTTAAAATAAATTGAAAAATGTTAAAAATTTGTGGATATACATTTCTAGCTGAATTGTAGCTATCTGTATCATCACGAACGATAATCTCGAGTTCAACTTTATGGTCTATACGACCACAGCCTCGAATGTATGCCGTTAATTTTTGAGACGATCTTACGGCATATTGTAATAGGTTGTATAAACCTGGCTATAATCTGTTAGCGGTAAAGTTAAACAAGTCCTTCCTAAAAGAGTACTCATTTCACCCCCAGCACTTAATTGCAAAAGCAATATGAAAAAATATGCAAATTAATTAATCGACAATCATTTTTAAATAATTCAGAATGTTTTATACTAGCCAGTTTTAATAATAATACCCGTATATACTATAATGCATGGTCCTTTCATTTCCAATTCCTAATATTTAATACTTCAAAGTTTGATCTTGTAGTCTGCGTTTCTGTACAATACTACAATTATCAACCGAGTATTGAGTAACTGGTGTTTCAAAATTAATTTCAATAAAACAATACAGGCTTGCCTCGTATAGCGTTACTTGGTTCGAGTAACATATAACCCTGTAACATATAATAACGTATTATGTAAACAAACCACATCGAATAAAATTAAATAGTTTTTACACTGTGCATTAGCGGTATACCGGTATGATTCTTGCAAGATGGTCTATTTGACTGGAACAGTGTACTTATACCTGTAGTGGCTGGAACAGTGTATCTTTGATTGAGTATTTCTCTTTGTATATTGGTGTCATCTACCTCACTATCGTCGGGTAGCAGTGTTTCCAGTAAGCATTGTGCGGTGTCTTCTCAACACGTGGTTGTTTGTCCACCATCGCATCGGGGTACTGAGTACCTCTTTCGTTTTCAGTTTTTTCGTACTGAATTTATAAACAAAACTCAATGGTTCGGCATTTAGTTTTGTTTTAGTTTAGAATAGTTTCAAACTGTACTCGTGGTTTTATTTATTCAGTGTTGTTTGCCATTTCATCATGGAAAGACTGAGCCCGGCGTCTTTTTAATAATGGCTTTTTAATAACTCGGTAGCACTCATTGCCTTCCTGAACTCGAATTCGTTTTACCATGGAGTGGTGTGTGTTAAATTTTATGGCACGGTCATTGTTAAATTTCCCCGGATTATTTTTAATGAAGATTATAATCTTTTTGTAAAAATTTCTATCGTTGTTCAGCACCAATTTTTAATACGCCGATGGTCGAGTAAGCAGAGTCAATGCTATTGAAATCGTGGACTCGAGTTCAAGACTCGTGAGCGCCAATAGTGGTTTAATTTAATTTCTGCTGTAAAATTGGTTCAACACAGCTTCTGTTGAAATCTACATTCACTTTCTTCAAGCATAAGAGCCATCTCTTGTGTATCACCGTAATGAAAATATACAGTGATGGTCAAATAAGCATAGTCCATCAAATTTTCAATTTTCTCTATTGAATTGGCTGTAATAGTATTTTTTAACATGAATAACGTCCTAATAAACAAATTTCCCTTTTATTCAAACTGAAAGTATAACAAATAGGTATAGTTGAGTTTAAGTCTCGATTAAAACTAAAAACAAATTTAATTTAATTTCTTACAAATTAATCCAATTCAGATTCTGTTAAATTTTCATTTTTCTCTATTCAAATGGTGAGTATAAAAGATGGATTTATCAGTAATGAAATTGTACGGCAGTGGTCAAGTAAGTGAGTTCAAGCGGCATTCGGGCTAAGATTTTTTTAATTTAATTTCATCTTACAAATTAGCTCAACTCAGCTTCTATTAAAATTTTCAAATTTTTCCAATTAATTGCAAAAAGTATAAAAGAGGGATGTAGCAGCAATGAAAATGTACGGCGATGGTCAAATAGGCAGAGTCCAGAAATATTTTTGGTTATAAAAAAATCGATCAGGTCAGGTATTTTTCCTGGGCCAGTTGGCCAATATGTTGGTTTTGCAGTTGAAATGGATTCACATCCATTTTCTTTTATGGCAATCAGTTATTCTTTTCCTTTAGTTGTACTTAATCTAGAACCCTAGTGAGTGAATTCGTTTTACCATGGAGGGGGGTGTGTAAGTTTTTATGGCACGGTCATAGTTAAAGCTCCCCGGATTATTTTTAATGAAAGTTATAACCTTTTTGACTGACATTTTGTGAGCCGTTTTTTCTAGTTTTTCTGCGAGCTGTTCTATACCGTTCCACCGTTATAAAGAGGACCCACTCTATATAACGCTATATATCGTTGTTTTGGGTCAATTTAATAATTTTGTAATGGATAAACATGACGCTGAAGTATATTCATGGTATTTGAGCACGATTAGTTTTATATTCCGCTATTTTTGAAAAGAGATTTAAATGCATTGACGGACATTCTATAAAACTATCACCAATAACGCAATGTAGAAATGACGCGTAAACGCCCATCCCTGTTGGCTGGCCTACTTCATTGATAATGAAGAGGTTATTATACCTTACGGTTATGCCCGCTATCAGTATGCCCAAATTCATGACATTTGAAGCATCTGGTTATCCTAACGAAATCAGTCAAACTGCATCGAAGACCATCCTAGGTACAAGCTACACACTTTTTAAGCAAGATTTTCCTGGCTGAAGGCGATATTTCAATAACCAAGTAGAGCATTTTGCCAACTTTAGGCCCAGTTTTGAAACTGCTTTTAAGATTTTGATCTCATTACTCTGCTCGACCATTTCGACTACATCCACATCGTATATATGCTTAGTCTCAGCTATCTGTTTTCTGGTAGCGATGCTTGGCGTCGTCTAAGGTTGAACTTTTCAAGAAGAATTTAAGATCTTCCTGTTTTCCAGTTTCTATCAGAGTATTATCCCTGATATTGCTGACCTTTCTTACTGCTATATTTGGTTATAGCTCGCTATTTGCACAGGTAGACTCTTTACCTGCTATTGGTTTGATAGTGACAACTTTGTGTGGTTGTTACAGGGTCTTTCTAACTGTACTCTTTGCTTTAGAACTTGGAACGTGTGGTGGTACCTATGTATTGCTGCTCTTATCAGTGCCTGTGTGTAAAATACCTTACTAGATTTTAGTGTTCGTTTTCCGAATTTACTTTGAGATCAATTTAATATCTTGCTCGAGAGCTCTTATTGCGTTTCTGAAGTTTGCGGCATGATCATTTGATGGTGTGGCCACAGGCTTCTACAGACACCCCGGGTGTTGGTGAGTTAATCAACCCGCTCATTTTCTCCAATGGCCTTTCCACGGCTTGACATACTGTAACAGAACTGATATTTGATATCAGCTGTTACCGAAATTTTTTATTCACTTAGAGGCTTCGGAGCGGTCATCTCTGGCCTGCTAGTGCTCAGGGTTAAGGGGTGGGATTTTCCGAAGCATAAGTGAATCTTGCTAGACCGCTAACAGACAAACATTCATAAAGAAAAAACTGACCTGCATTAGACTGATGCTCTGAATCAGACAAAAAAGTTCAAAATTGCATTTTTCTTTTGTTTTTTGCACATACACAATATTAGAAATTATCACGGTACATACGAGTATATTATTATTATTATTATTATTTTTTTAAGCTCACTCGAGCAAACTAACTTTCATTAACAATCATCATCCAGACTCACTGACTGATCACACAATAATCTACCAAGATCACAACAAAATAATAATCTCCTCACTGATCGCTTGCATTCTAATTTATAGCATCCGAATACAAAAAAAAAAACAAATGAACATCCCACCCAAAGATTTTAGGACCGGGATCATCCCGTTCATTTTCCCCTATTTTCTTGAATCGTGTGTGTGTAAAAATAACATTAAAAATTATCGACCAGGGGTATTAAACCATTTAGACTTGGAGTGACCGGCGGTCGTTATAATACCTTGATGGAAACCCTATTTCATTGCCTTCCCTCAACCTCGTAGAGGTACATAGCTCAGGGTGACAAAGAAGTCGTCTAACAGTCTCGTTTTGTTTGAATGACAATGACTACCTCTTCAATTTTTGTCTTGTAATGTTCCTAATAATTGTCGTAATAATGTTTGTAATTATGCTATAAATTCACTTTATAATAGACAATACTAATTACTTAGCACTCGGGTAAGTAATTAGTATTGTACTACAATGTAGTACGAGAACATTAGGTACGCTATCGGGCCCAGTAAGCCATATTTTTTATGAATGTTCATTATCACATCGATTTACTAGCCCTTCAAACTATACAATTATGATGGATTAGTTAAAATTCGATAAACTAAAACGATATTTTACTTTCTTAAAGGAGAGAAACAAAATCCCGAGATCCAATTATATGCTCCCATGGGATTATCGGATTTTGCGCCCTCGGAATTTTATATTTTCTAGATTATGTATTCTCGGGAATTTGATTCGTCGGGGTTTTGTCCATCAGGATTTTGTTACTTGGGATTGCCAATATGATCAAAATTGATACATTATGTTGAAATCCAATTTTTAAAATATATACGTATATAATTTTTATACTAAGCACCTAATACTCATTTGGAAATTTTGATTGATTTGAACTGAAATTTTAAATTCAGAATTGTAAAATTGCTAAATTTCAAAATTCCAAAACTCCAAAAACGAACAAATTTTTATAAAAGCGTGTTTAATCACTAAGTCTTCCTGAATTGAAAAATTTCGTTTGTGCAAAACAAATGGTTTTCGTGAAAAGTTAAACTTTGAGACGTAATTACGAATAAACTATAGCGAATTTGGAAAAAACATTTATTACTGGCTAGCAAATATACTTAACTTTGCTATACAAAAGCATTATTTTAAATCAATACATAAGTATGTGCGGCCATAAACTGATTTGTACGATACCCAGTTTTTGATAAATTATGTAAAGTAGAGCATTAAATTGTTTAGTGAAACTTAAGTATTTTTTATTTCTGTACTGTTACTAGTAAATAAGTAAAAATTACTATTTCTCTGTTCAACGATATGTTGTTGCTATGCGAATGATAAACTCAGAGTGATTATGAGTTAAATTCGGTCAACTGTTAAAAATGGTTTCGCTTTTATTTCGATACAATTTACATACATGCAGTAAGACTTTTTGAAGTTTACGATTTCCACGAAGCAACTTATTGTAAAAGTTCTCGTATATATCTTTATATATTTATATTGATACATTTTGCCATCATTTTCGCCTAATTTGTTTTGATAATTCGGCCCTATGCCGAATGCTTTCTTACACCCATACTGCGTTTGGTTGTATATAGGAGTGGAATGTTTAGTTTGATTCTAAAAACTCTCGTTGATACTGAGTTTTATATTTTGTTTGTTGGGGTTCCTTGGAGGCCATATAAAAACAATAAATCTTTTCGTATGTCCAAAAGGATATAATGTAATTCTATTTATTATAAATTTTCAGCGTATAAAAATTATTTAGTAACTCACATTTATAAAAAAAATTTAAATTAATTATATATACATGTAATGTATGTATATCAAGTCGAGATTGTCCAGGAATTAGCTCATAGCATATATTTTAGGAATATTGGAGAGACAAGAAAATATTTATTTATAAAAAAATTCTTTGATAAAATTCGATAAAAAAAAATCTTTGGAAAATATATAATTAAGTATAGTACGTACAAAATAATATAATCTATATGACTAAATGCTTAACTTACTTAATATATAAGTACAAAAGTTATTAAATATTTTATGTTTAATAGAAATAATAAACCACATTTGGAAGACATCAATTGGGTTTGTTTTGTGACTGGAAATTTATGAAGTATGATCCTGATCTACTTTGCCATGTGACCGCTATATATTATAATTTGTACACAATATTTATAGGACACACACAAGTTTCTCGCCATCTTCTATTCGTCGCTTAATATACGATTTGAGATTTCCTGATTCAGCAATTAAACTAAAACCACCACTCAAGAAGCATAGCACAACACCAGCTATAGCTGCGTACATGGCGCTTCCAATACTACAATCGGCCGGCATAAACGCTTCCGAATCTTGGCTGCATAATATTTTCACTCGTGGGGCGTTCCACGCCAACGGATAACAAAACAATGAAACCATTACGATAATTCCGGCTAACATTTGTGCCGAACCGGTTACCGTATGTATGCTCTTGCCAAATACTGATTGTTTACAATACGAGAGTAGAGTAAACACAACGGATAATGATTGTACAAAAAATCCAACCGAAATGAAAAACATTGTGAATTTCCATGCGGTTGGATATATTACGCTATCAGTGCCAAATCCATCGTGATCGAATGCGCCACAATGGAAGTATTGATGCTCAGTCTTTTTGCATCTGTAAAAAAAAAAATTAATAATCTATATATTATGCTTTACGTATGTATATACTCAGGTACCTAAGTAATGTATTATTTACCTTGTATAAATACCTACTGATGCGTATTTCGGTTTTGTATAATTATCAACAGTTTCTGGATTTGAAGCGATTAACCATTCAGGTGTTACAATCGATACTGCTAATGCCATAGCTGCTGCCAAACTTAGAATAAACCATGCCAAACCACGACTTGTTATAATCACATAGCACATAATTGTTGTGTGTGGGATGATGGTCTGTAACAAATAAGACAAATATGTTATCTTGTTGTACACTAACTACATTATGCTTAAGTTATAAAATTTTATCTTATCAATTTTTAGATAAATTCCGCATTCTAAATAGGCGGCTAGTTTTTTTTAGGATGCAAATAATGAAAGTTGATTATTATCTATCTATATAGTAGCAAATAATAAGTACATAAATTGCACCGTCTACCAGCTGTCTGCTTCGATTAAAATTACGACAAATCTCCCAACAATTACCGGAAGTTATTCATGTTTAATTAAATTTTTCTATTTTAAATTATTCAATTGTTGTATTCATTGTGTGTACTTATACAAGATTACTTATTTAGCATTAGGTTATATAAATACAGAAAGACATACACACACGTATCTATATATATACATATGGAGATAAGAGCTAGTATTAGTTTTCGTCTATACAGTTGGTTTTATATTTGTAGATGTTATCATTCAATATTTTATTGTCATGGTAATGTTTACCAAAGTTTAAGCGAGTTCACTGTATATACAATGCCATGGTTACCAATTATATGAGATAATTTGCAGTATCTACACTGAACTTGAGTTTTTTTTGTATGTTTATGATATTTTGATAGTTTTAACTCGAATAACTCCCTTTAATAGATATGAGTCATATTTTATCACGAATTATAGTTTATGAATTAGATAATAAATTTAATGCAATATATATAGGGTAACTTCTTAGGGCAATGAACTGTTTTAGGGGAGAACATTACTCAGTTTTAAGAACATCTGTTGTTCAGTATTTTACCTTTATCAGCATGATTTTCAGTTCAGTATTTTACCTTTAGCAACAGATTACGTTTACATTTTTCTTTGAATTTTTTTAGTAAAGGTGTCAATTGTATGGAAAAATTGGGCGCTCGTAGAGGCCAATATAGATAGATAGAAACGAATCCACGAGTTGAAAAAACGCTTTCGGCATGATGTTTGGCGTTCTACCTCATATTCAAACTCTAATTACAATAAATCAAATTCACATTTCTCTAGAATTAACAATCGCAACAGAAATTCTAGTCGAAAATCTTTCATGTAACATAATATAACGCAATTGTTTAAGGTACAAGAATTTTGAGGGCATCATCTACACAAAACTAATCATAACATACTCATAACGCAAAGTAAAATTTGTTTCAAAAATGTTTACGATTTATTTTATTAGGTAGCTTAAGCAAAGAGTACAGAATTCCGCTTGTAAATTCCGGAAATAAATGTTTATTGGGCCGAAAACATTTAACAGCCACAAAAAATCAAACTCAAATTTGATTGATTTTTCCAATAAATGAACACGATATGTCTAATAAATCTATGATACATAAAAAATATGATATTTGTGTGCGAGAGAGATAGCAAAATGGTTGCCTTTTTCTTGCAGTTCGAAGTCTTTCAAAAATCTAATTGAAATTTATTAAGAGCCTTAGAATTTCTGAAGACATAAAATGATAAATGAAAAAAGGAAATATTCGAAATGACAACTAACTAAATTCAACACATTTGCAATACGTTTGTTAAAACTCTATTCAACTGTAATATGGTGGACCACGCACGAACTATCCGGTGCCGCAAATTTTCTGGTACAGTAGTTCTCTTTATATCAAATTTCTAAAAAAAATCGAAGGGAGAGCGGGTGAGTATTCTTTTCTTGGGTGTGAATGGATAGTCCATTAATGGATATTAGCCTAATTTATGTGAGCCGGATTATTGTAATGAGACTCAATCCAATAAAAGTATTAATGATTAAAGAAAATATGGTTTTCATTGTGAATGTTTCTTGTGCGCAAAAACAAATATTAACATGATTTCGAAAACATCAGATTCATAGGATTTAGTTCGTCTACTTGGTGATTTCAATATTCCAAATATCATCTGGAATTGTGAAATGAAATTGAATTGCATTCTTTACTCCATGCTGGTTGCTTCCAATCTTAACCAAATTAACACGATTGCCAATAATTTAGTAAGATTCCTGAGTCTTGTTTTCCCCACTGAGGCTGATGCTTTCAAAGTAGCTGAACCACTGAGAACCCATTTGTCGTAAATGATATCAACCACTAAATCTTTGGACATTGTATTTGATACAACCTACTAATAATAATAATAATAATAATAAACAGTTTTTAAGGATCATTACTCGCCCCTTACTGAGTCAACTATTTGGCTCCAACGGTTTCGATCCTGAGCAAGGTCTTTATACTATCTAAGACAATCTGAAGGGGCCAAGTCGTTCTTTAAATCGTGGAGTCGTTCTTTAAACCATCGTCGCCTGCAACCACGTTTTGGCCTACCATATGGTGGCTCTTCTTTCAGAGATCGTTGCACAATTAGTTCGGGATCAGCACGCAAAACGTGACCGAGCCAGCGTACTCGCTGCGATCTTATTTCATGTACAATATCGGGGATCCTCATCAGATCTCGATATTGTACAGGGCTCGGTATGTACCATCTATTTCGTGTTTTGGGCCGTAAATCACGCACGCATAATTCTTCTCTCAAATGTAAGGAGCCATCTGTCGTACTCATTCGTCAGCGGCCAACTTTCAAATCCAAACATAACAACGGGCCTGATCAACGCTTTGCAAAGCTTCAGCCTCACAGCACTTGATAAGTGTTTAGATTTGACCAGTGGCCTTAGAGGATACAAGGCACGACTGCCAGCTGCCAGCCGCACTTTAATATCCTCACCCACACTGTTATCGTGAGTGATAAGAGAACCCAAATATTTGAACCTCCTCACTCCCTCAAACGTGTGGTGGACACTACTAAAATCTGGTGTGCCATTGTCCCTATAACCAGAGATCAGGTATTTCATTTTGGACTAATTGATCTGGAGTCCAACTGAAGCTGAAAACTCTATAAGCGAATCAAGTATTTCTTTCACTTCATTGCTATTTAGTCCTATCACGTATATTCATCTGCATATGCAAGCACCTGATTGGACTGGCGATATTAGATGTTGCGCTGAGGTGTTTTAGTTTTACGAAAGATGTACTACAACATGAGATTAAAGAGTATCGGGGACAGAGCATCTCCCTGCCGAACACCCGAGTTAACTTCAAAAATTCTTGATAGCCTGTTCTCAACATTAACACAGCATTGAGACTGCGTTACTGTCATCCTACACAGTCGTACCAATTTTGTTGGCATTCCTGGGTATTCCAATGCAGACCACAAACTCTCTCGTTTGATCGAGTTATAGGCCTGCCGGAAATTCAGGAACACCTGATTTACGGGGATGGATGTCTCATAACATTTAGATAGAATCATCCATAGCGAACAGACCTGATCAATGACTGATCGATTCGGACGAAATCCTCCTTGATAGTCAGTCACCAACCAAGTCCTCGCTAGAGGAGTGATTCTATCCAATATAATGTATGACAGTAACTTGTATGCTTTGCCAAGGAGAGCTATACCGCGATAATTCTCACACTTCAAGCGGTCTCCCTTCTTGAAGATTGCGTATATCGCGGCCACTTTCCATTCGTTAACCATAACTTCGGTTACCATACTAATCGAATAAGGTCAAAAAACCAGTTCCACAAAGTATCCTCTCCAAATATCAAGAGCTCCGGGGGCCTATTATGGTATTTTCGATAATGTTTTTTTCTCGATATTATCGAAAGTAGCCTATTATGAAATTATTTTATAAAAAAATTCAAATAGGCCATTTTCGATAATATCGAGAAAAAAACGCTATCGAAAATACCATAATAGGCCCCCTGAATTAATGCAGTTCACCCCAGGTGGGCGCTTTCGTTTCAGTCTCTGCATGGCCTTATAGTGAATTCCTCATGAGATGGCTCAACAAGAACCTACTATGTAAGCTGAAAAAAATCAAAACAAGAGGATACAACCTACTATGTAAGCTGAAAAAATCAGAACACGTGGATCAAATGAAATACAACTTTCAGAAGGCAAATTACGCCGGTTTGAAATTTTATTTAGAAGCAGTAAATTGGGGTGAAATTTTAAATGCAGATAATGTTATCGCAAATGTAGAAAATGTTAATAACATCTTACACCAAGGCTTTGAACTCTTCGTGTGCCTATTTTCAATAAAGCACCAAATATTTAACTCCTATGGTTTGATGACCTGCTAATCAATTTGAAAATCGGTAAATGTAAGGCCTATACTAAAGTAATGAAATCACGATTGGAAACAGACAAGCTGGCCTTTTTACAATGCAGTGAGGAATTTGACATCTATTTCAATTTTATGTACATGTCCTTGGTAGTATTGAATGAAAAATTAAAGAATATTCTAAACAATTTTAGAAATAATTTCAATGTACACGTGAAATCGAGGAATAATAATACCTGCACCTCGAACGCTAAAGAGATAGCAGACATGTTTGCAGCATTTTTTCAATCAGTCTATATAGACCACATGATTATACTTGATACACTGATCGAATTAGCAACAACAACACATAAATTATTCCTCCTGTCACACATGAAGAGGACGTTATATCAGCTTTAATCATCCTCTTATCAGCCTCTTCTATATTAAAAACGATATATTGTCTTCTATATTTGCGAGTAGCTTGATAAATCCGAAATGTAAGCTATTCAATCAATCCCTACTCACTGTTTGCCGAAATGGAAAATTTAAATCGGGAAAATGTCTCATGTTACAGGGAATATCAACATCTTCATCGATTCCAAAATTATTTCAGCTGATTGTGTGCAATGCTTTTAAATTAGCATTGATACGTCACGTTGCTATCTACCAACACGGGTTCATGCTTGGAATATCTACATTTACCAATCTGACCGAAGTTATCAGTAAAGCCACCCTCGTTGGCACAGTAAGTAGTGTCCTTGTTTTGCTATTCGAGTGGTAACCAAAAATCACGGTTAAGTGTTTATAATGTGTAAGTATATGTGCTTGTCGGTGGGCAAGTTAGTGGCATTGAGTGCTGGTGTAATCCACCCAACTTTAATTTATTTTTACCAGTAAAGTGATAAATGAGATAGAAAAACGTTATCAAGCTGACGTAGCTTATATACAAATTTTAATAAGACATTTGATTCTATCTGCCATCATAAAGTACTCAAAAGTCTACATCCATTCGATGTTACACCAAGCTTTATTAATTGGTTCTAATTGTATCTATCAAACCGTCTGCAATATTTATTACTAGGAAATGAGAAAACCAACGTTATCAATGTGACATCTGTTGTTCTTCAAGGAACACATATTGGACCATGGATTTAATTCGATAGAATAGTTTAGTTAATAAAACACTCAAATATTCTAATATTTGCCGATGACGTAAACATTTTTCGTACAATTAAACATGGACATGCTGATTTGGATAGACGAACAGCCGACGGTGAAAGACGTGTTTTGTGTCTTTCTCAATTTAATTTTTAATAAATTTTTTTTTCAAATATTTAAATATTAAATTAAATTATTATTTTGTATTTATTTGTTTATTCCAAAGAATGGATAGTAAAATTAAAGAAACAAAAGGAATAAATAAACAAATCAAAACTATGTGTGAGTGTCAAGTGAGTGAATAATTCAGACATTATGGGTGTAAAATGGAAATCAATCTGACGAATATCCTAGATAGATCGTAAATATTGGAGATGGGTTGCCAAAATAGGATATATCTACATTGTACAAAAAATGATACGGTATCTGAATGAAAATCTTCAGATAGATGTTTTTCAACTTTAAGGGGAACAGGATTTTCTATTGCAAGTGGACATTCAATATTTAAATATTTAACGCTGACATCTTTATGAATTTCATTCTCTGTTAAGGCGATGCCACATACACAACCGTCAAACCAGCATTGAAAACCGACAAATACAAGTTTCGACAAAAAAATAAGACTTACAACATTAAAGTTAATTAAAAATAGTTTTAATGAACAACAACTATGATATTGTTATAAAATTTTATTGAAATTGATAAAATAAAAAAAAACCTTAGTTTATGTTTTGCCGGACGTCAATCTAAAGGCGTTGCCACATGACAAAAATATCGGCGAAAGCCTAGGACCGACTTTTTTCATTTATGATTAAATGATTGCATATTTTTGGCTTAAATTATTGAGAAAATATATGAAATTACTACAATTAGTAATTAAAATCATAAATTTATAATAATATAACCATTTTAATTGAATAATAAGAGTTTTTCTATTCTGTCGGTCCGACAACCGATTTTTTACTTAAATGGTATAAATTTTGTCGGTTCCGAACGCATCAAATATCACCGATATTTATTTTCGTTGTGACCATAACCTCACTTCGGTGATAATTTGGTTTGTTTACAAACGTAGCTGTCAATCTGTACAATTTATTGAAAATTAAAAATGAGTATGGTAATAATTTGATAAAATATATAAATTAAATGTCAAAAACAAATGACAAAAAAAAAAAACACAAACAAAAATTTTGTTGTTGTAAAAATCGGTCGGATCAATGTTTTGCTCATGTGGCGTGTCTTATCATATTTTCTACCGAATCGGTCGGAAAGACAACTGCATGTGGCATTGCCTAAACTCCGGACGGCAAAATACTGAATGGTATAATTTTTGAAGTTAACGAACGCTCCCCCGTTTTCCAAAATCATGAACGATTTTTTTTGCCGTCGTTTGTCGGTTTTCAATGTCGGTTTGACGGCATCGCCTCATAGACACTTTCTCAGAGAAATATTGAGAACGGTTTAAGAATTAATTATATAAACAGAAATCTGTCATGTTGTTCATAAATTTATAGAACTTTTAAACCAAGACAACAAATTAAGAAATAAAGATATATATAGAATAATTATTGCGAAACATTCAAGCACATTAATACGAATTCAGTTTCCAACTCGTTTAATCAACATGTTTTTGTTTGTGAACTTATGGAAAACCATAAATACATAAAATTCAATTGTATCATATTGGAACTCAACAAACTTTAAAACAACATAAATATGTATGTGCTATTTTCTAGAAAACTTTAGAAAATACATTCATTTTGCTGAACAGTAATTATGTACTTTATTTTAAGAAACATTTGGACATATATTTATTATTTCAAATATATGAGTTAGTTCTAATATAAAACAATTGAATCAATTCGGTGGTCTTTTATTTTAATAATGTATGTATATTGACAATCAAATATGAACATAAATAAGAAAAACTTAAGATTTTTGTATTACCTACTACGATGAAATTTTTAAAAAATGCAAATTATTGTGTTTAGTAACATCTGTTGTCGGTAATTTTAAGTTTAAAACTTTTCCATCATTTGAATTACACCTACTGTGCCTCGTGGCGCTAGATGATGGTTACAAGAATTTTGTATGTGTTATCTATTCAGGGTTATATAATCAAAGATAATGCTTAGCAACTTCAAACTGTTATAACTGATAAATGCAATTTTTCAAACAAATGTATTAGATAAAGGTTTGTTTGTTTTTGAGGTAAAATCATATTATGCAATAAAATTCCAAATAAAGAAAATAGTAAATACCTCGTTTTTATACCGACTGTTACTCCATCAATAATGAACACAATAGCACCAACAAATGCCTATAGAAACCCAATATGCCATAACTCGCCTCACAACGAGAGCACAGCGATCTGACACGCAGACTGTTCATTGCGTCATGGCTGAATTAATGCCCTCATTACCAGGACACGTTCTAAAATGTTTTGAGTAAATAGGTGTTATTGTTAGGCACACAGCAAAGAAAGTGATGATAATACATGAGTTTTGATCAAATGTGGAAGCTTCACAAATTCTTTCACATAGAAATTTTATATTATATGAATTTTGAATTTTTTGAAAATCTGCAGTGCTGAATCTTCAGCATCTACGAGTATATACTGACATACCTATATACCTCATAATATGTATATGACAAGCTTATAGAAGATTAATGATTTTACGAGTAATTTTGAAAGCCTCTGTAATTTTGAAATTCTCTATAATTATATATTTTATTGAAATTAGATTTACGAAATCTAATTTAGATTTTATTTTGGTAATGCCATGCTGCAGTTTATAAATTTAACGCGATTGTAACTATAGTAGTTTGGCGGTTGATTCCCGAATTCATATCAATTTCCATCCAATCAAACAACCACTTGTTGCTGATACATTTAATATGACATCAGAGTCGTTGATCGATAAGAACTCATATAGTTATATTATTAAAACAGCTGCTCATTTATTATAGCATTCATATTCATATATCGCCGTCAACTATCCCTTTTTTAATGAATGACAAAACAAAAAATTCAACGATGTTTGGACGTGACATCAGAGCATATAAATAAATTTTATAATTGATTTTATTTTTCGAATAAATTATAGAAATACTTGTATGTACACATGCAAAGTAAAAAAAAATAAATGTCGGTATAGAGATAACCCTAAGAAATCTGTAAATTGACCGTTTGAATACCCCTGCCATTAAATAATTATTATCATCACAATTGAGAATATCATCGTGAAAAACAAAAAAAAACATCCAATATCAATTACGTTATTTACTTTCATTAGATAAGTATACTTTATCGCGATTTCTAACGTTTTCAAATATAAGTAAATATTTTGTATAAGTACTTATTAATAGTATTTAGTACATCTGTTTAGTAAATTGAAGTCATACGTTTTCTAAGAAATTTTTTCGTTTCGAAGTTAAGTAAGAATTTATATATTCTATCTAAGTATTTTGTGGTTATATGTAAATAGTGATTATTATACCGAACTTACATATTTTACTTAAACTTGATGTAAAATTAAAAGTGGTATTTATTGTTGGATTTGTTGTACATATACTATATCGTTTAAAATATATGTGTGTATCTTCTTCTTCTGGTTGGATTTCTCATCAATGAATCACAAAGACATTTGAACAAAATTTATTCATCATCATAGGAATTTTCGAGTAATCGAAGCAAATTTGCATGCATGAAAATCACCATGAACTTTTGTTAGTTATACACATAATTCTTACATGCTATACACATCTTTTTTTATTGGCATTTTATGTTTTATGTTTATTCGGTATTTTTTTGTTTTGTATGTTAAGTTTATGAATGTGCAATGTATGGCACACCCAAAAAATCAAAAAAATAAAATAAAATAAAAATAAATATAAATTCACCGCAAATTTGTTTGTTATCCAAATACAAGCATCACCGCGCACTTAAGAACACTTTTTAACTCTAAGTACATACATACATATATAGAACGAACACTTTTTCAAAAATCTCTTTAATTAATCGATTATTTTTTTATGTCTAAATTAAAATATATACTATACATACTAAACTATATCCACTCTAACCAACAATTATTATTATTCTTATAGTATAGAAGACAAAATAATTCAAAACAATCCACCATTTAAGAATGAAATGAAAATAAATAGTAGTAAAGTAAAATATGTAAAAAAAAAAAAATCCAACAACAAAAATTATACTTTTGGTTATACTTATGTTTATATACAAAAGAAAAGTAACATAAAAAATTGTTATATACTTTATGTGCAGTCCAAGACGGCAGTAGCGCAGCGGATACTTACGCACCGTCGTTGAATAAGGAATTGTAAAACAGTACCTACGCGACATACGTATGCAAAAATCAAAGTTTACTTGTTGTATACGGAGATAAGATATGAACAGATGTTCATAATATTGTTTACTTTCATCTACGCCACTGACCATGTACACATGTGTGTATATGCTTGAATTAATCTTTTTATTGTATTATACAGTGTGTGGCAGGGAAGTAAAACATGAGGTAGAAATTCGATTTGTGCCTAGGAAGTATTGTTGTGGACAAGGACGTGCAATATTTTTATTCCTGGTAACTTGAATTTATAGAAATAGTTAAATGTATAATATAATTCGATTCCATTAATATTACGTGGTCTCGCTAGTGCGGTTCATACTTGTAGTAGTGTAGTAGAATATGTTTTATACGCAATGTAATAAATTTGTTCGTTCCAAAAACGTTGAGCAAAAAAAAAAATTTTGAGAAAAGCCTAATTCATCATCACAAAAATTTTTGAGAAAAGCCTAATCCAAATTGGAAATTCTTTAAAGTGCAAATGGCAGACTACTAAAAAATGGTAACAATTAATATTATGTAGAGCAAATGTTCCTAGATATCTAGAACGCAATAACAACAATTTCTCAAGTAAATTACCGTACATCACTGTCAAAGGGGATTTTTACTATGTAAGAATTTTAAATGATTAGCAACAACAACAAAATGACTTTCATAAAATTCTTCTTTAGTTAACCAATTTGATTTATATTTTACCAAATATTAATTTTAAATTCATTTTACCTTCCAGTGATAGGAAAAGGTGAAAATATTTGTACTCTTTGTTTAGTAACCAAACTATGAGTGAAATTTTGGCGATTCCGAGACGTTTGTATAGCAATCAAACATTTTTTCAGTTTCATTAAAAGTATGTATAATCAAATTTAATTTTGATGCTGAATTTTATGAATTCTTTTAGTTATGTAATTTACAATCTTACACGATCAATCTTATTTATCGAATTGTCGGACTTCTAAACTAAAGCTTGTCCATGAACAATATTGTATATTCAAAGTCGACTTAATAAAATAAAGCCTCCATGTTCAAAGCGAGCTTAATAACTAAAGTGATACAATGAAGATATAAAGAAGATATAATTCTATCATGAAGTAAAGTATTCACAAAGATACATTTTTTTTTATCCATTTTGTATGGAGTGACATGATTTTAGGTTATAGAAATATGTATTTGAATGAAAAGTAATTCAAAATTATAATTTTTTTGAATCAATTGAAACTACATATAAACATTGATTTGACTTGACATGAAGGATTTTTCCATTTCACGGTATTAAATAAAGCAAAAGAAATATTTGATTTTGTAATGAAGCGAAACCATCACAAATGTATTAAAAGCCTGATTGTCACCAATGTTATTTAATTTACTATGCGAAGTATAAACTTGAAAGGATCGGTGATCGATACACTATGCAAATGAGTGAGAATTTACGTAAAGAATTTAGGTTAGTACATTGTTGGTTTACAACCTTACCTTTAACACATTATAAAAGGATACATTACCTTAACTTTAATACATTATAAAATTTGTAGAGAAACATTATGTGTGCAGCTCCTGTTGCTTAATTTTGGTTTTAAAGTAATTAGAGGTTTAAAAATAAGGTTTAAGGTTTAAAAATTGTTAAATGATTTAAATAAATTGATTTTTATGATCTCAGAAAGAATTGCGGAAAGAAAGAAAGCAAACGTACTAACAAGCTTTATTTCAAGGAGAGAGCAACAATAAAAAAAATGTAATTTATCAATGAATTTTTTACTTAATTATAATTTAGAGTGATGAGGATAGTTTTATTCTATTTTCGCGGCTACACGAATGGAAAATGTAGACCAACGTTGGAGATTTGTCCAAAAAACAAATCGTGTAGACAGAAAAAAATAACAAATTCAAATGAAGGTTATATTGGCCCAACATTGGTATGCATTCGCTCAATAGGCGGTTTTTATAAAAAGATCAAAGGAAACTACCAACGCTGGAGTGTATATTGGTACTTCGTCTACACGATGGGTGAGAAAAAATGTATTTTTAAATACTTAATGGCAGATGTCACTAAATACAACTGTAGATGTCATTATATTTTATTATTTATAAACAAATAAATCCAAAATGGAATCTGACTGGTCGACGGAGTTAGTGCTAGAATTTATAAATTTAAATCAAAACTACCCCGAAATTTGGGATTTAAAACACTGTAAACATAAAAATAAGCTCGAAGTGCATGATGCTTGGCATAAAATTATTTTTCTACACTTTTATATTTTTACCACACTATTGCTTATTCTGTTTATGAAATATGAAAAACAAATCTGAGAATTTAAAGCAATATGTTTGCATTGGCATCCATCTTGTGGGAGATACTGTAATTAATGTATGACTAGTAGTGACAACTATAGTAACTAGCAACTAGTAACAATGTATAAACTACCAAAATTGGTTATACATTGGTAGCCATTCGAAAAATGAACATTGGGCACATCGTGTAGACACTCCTAGACAGTCAAATTTTATTGCACCAACATTTGTCCAACATTTTACAAATCACATTGGGCCAACGTTGGTCTACATTATTCGTGTAGCCGCGGCTTTAAATGTAAGAGGGTATCTGTGTTCTCACTGTCTGAATCAAGCCGTGTTCACAAGATGAATTCATATCCTAGGAATTTAAATCCGATCTCTCTCCCAATCAAATGAATTAAAATGACAAAAAACACGCTCCTTTTTCTTCTTGAGTTGAGTTATATTTAACTTTTAGCAAAAAACTCGCAGACGACCAACTTAATCCCACAAAAATTCTCTTAATCACACAAAAATTCTCTCAGAGAGAGATCAAATTTGATTTCCTAGGAGTTGAATCCGAACATGTATACAAGCCTTGAGGCTTGTAGTAAATTTGTGTGGGTTTTGCATATAAACAAAACCAACATAAATGTAATACATTTGTGTTGGTTTTGATATACGATACATATAACAGGCAAAATAATATTCCCAAAACAAAGAAGCGAACTATTATAATCATATCACAGTAAGAAAAGATACATGAATTCAAAGGACAGAACAAAAGGTTATTGAGTAAACAAATAATAATTGAGCGAGAGTTTTTAACACGTGACTCGTGAGTGTTGATTCGTGAACAAAAATTAAATTGTCTCTCCTTTTCACATTATTGTACATATTAACAAAATTTCAAAACAAAACACAACATTTTATCATTGCTTAGATCGCTACAATTAAGGCGATGCCACATACATAACCATCAAACCGGCATTGAAAACCAACAAATACAAATTTTGACAGAAAACTAGGACTTTTAACATTAAAGTTAATTAAAAATAGTTTTAATAAATAATAACTATGATATTGTTATACAATTTTATTGAAATTGATACAATTTTCTTAAAAAAAACCTTATTTTATGTTTTGCCAGCCGTCAGCTAAAATCCGGACGGCAAAATACTGAATGGTATAATTTTTGAAGTATACGTTAACCGATTTCCAAAATCATGAACGAATTTATGATGTGACGACATTCGTCGTCCGTACTTTTTTTTTTTCATGTGGCCATAGTAAACGGAAAATCCGGACGGATTTGCCGTTTTCACATTTGCATGTGGCATCGCCTTCTATTTACTTTTTTGATAAATACATTTTTTCCCACGATTAATGCATTATTTTTTTAATTAATCTCCTATATTTTCATTTATATTTTATACGTATATGTAACTATATTATTAAATTCCATGTTTATGTTGTGATGAAGGGATTTTTTGTGAAGACAAAAGATTGAAAAAAAAAATTTATATTCCATGCTTATGGATTAACCTACCGGTTTGCATAACGTTTTTTATTTAAAATACAATAAAAAAGGTACTAGCAATCCGTTACCCTTGCGTCATTTTCTAGTTTGTTTATTTTTAAACATTCTCATTTAATGAATTAAATTTACTACAACACATACATATGTAAATTTTTTTTTTTTGCGAGAGGGGAAACGTAATAAACATTATATTACCGACTCTCGTTTTCAATGAAATTTTCAGTGGATATAAAACTTTTATTCATTATCTCGTTTTGTTTGTGTAAAATGTACGTTTCATTTGACCTATTGGAATCGTAAATTATTTCTTATTATTACATTACTGTTGGTAATGTAACATAATTTATGGCTGCGTATTATTATATAACAAACAGATGCATAAATTAATTTCAGGATTTCAAGGTTAAAAATGTAATGAACGTGGCATTTTAGATTATGTTATTATTATTTATTTTATATCCTCGCAATAATATAGTACCAAATATGTTTCTGTGGTTTTTGCGAAATAATAATGGCCGGCGATTAAATGCACCTCCTACGTAATCGGCGATTTATAATAAACCGGCTACTAGCTATACTACGTGACAAATAAAAACAAGTCGTTAATTGAGGTTATAGTGACATAAATTTTGGCACCGAGCCATTTACAACTCGAAGTCATATCTCATCTCGATAAACAACATAAATAACTAACGGGTGATATGTACTCACTTCACCCGGTGGAAAACAACAATGAAGCAAACAACAACCAAAAATATTTATTTTAAAACTTAACAGCGGAATAAATTTAATATAGATAATACAGTCGGTAAATAATATCTATATCAACGTATAAATAAAAAGTAATCAAAATTTCCCCCAAAAATAATTTTAAATGCAGCCGGTTACTGAATTACAATGTATGTACATATACATATGTATGCACAGAGTGTTCGCAAATTTTATTTAAGTGTTGGTGTATAGATATAAAAACTGATAACACTACAGACTAGTTTTTGAAATGCCAACAACATAAAAGAAAGTTCTATGTAGATATTTAAAATACATTTAAATTTAAAATTTTATTGAAAATCTCAACTGGATATTTCCAAGGTCGTTTGCCGTTATTTAAATTCCGTTTTGTAGTGTGGTTAAATATTATACATATATTAGTACATTTAAGTTGTTATGGACAATTTTGTTTTGATTTTTATAACATTGCAGAAAAATATTTAATTTCATTAGTAAAATCAGATGCTATTGTAAAACAAGTTAGGAATTTATAGTGGAATTGCTAGCTTGTGAAAACGAGATATATGTACAATTAATTGTTGTGGTATTCCTACCCAATAGCAAACAATACGGAATTGGCTTTTATAGCCATTTACAGAATATTTACCAAACTCGTACTAATTGTTTACTCATTTCTCTTATTGGGATGATAGGATGAAATCTGTTGGTACAGTTTGTGAGAATGACGATCCAAACATATTTGATTAATGATTAAAATCAATAAAATGATACAAAATAGCTTAAATTAATAATTATTCAATTTGTAGAAAATTAATAAATTTAATTCAAAAATATGCATGTCGTGGTTTCGAATGATTAAATCGTTTCAATCTACGATTTGTTAACTTCTCATTTAAAATTGTTTGATATTTGCCCATCTATACCATACAGTAATTATTCTGTATTTAGTACTCTGACATACAGTCCACTTACATTAGGAAGATGTGCTTACAAGAACCATGAATATCCCTCCCCTCAATCACTTTCAGATCGAAATCATTACAACGCACTAATATTATAACAAAATGTGTTCGTAAGAATCCGCTTCGATTTATATATTTTTTTTGTTCATTTACCAAAACACATATCCACTTCCAGTGCTGATTTGGCCTTACAATTGTATAAAGCGTATTTGGGATATGAATTATACGCTTATCACTAACAATCATAATTATAATTCAAATAAAAAATAATAAGTTAGTCCAAGTGCTGTGTTAATTATTTACTGAGGAACCAAAATGTCTAAACAATTACGAGTAAGTGTTTCAAATTTATTTACTTTCCGGCGTTAATAAGAATTAAATATATGCATGTACATTTTTTCGTCAATTGCTCTTTTATTGCACCACACCTCCATACATTGGTTATTTATATACCTATTATATATTAGATAGGAGCTGTGTTAGAAAGACAAATTGTAAAGAAAATTTATGTAGATTA
The DNA here is from genome assembly GCA_951394425.1 of Tipula unca. Lineage (NCBI taxonomy): Eukaryota > Metazoa > Arthropoda > Insecta > Diptera > Tipulidae > Tipula > Tipula unca. Next base: position 117,117,834 of record OX596381.1, read on the forward strand.
TATTTTACTACACATATTTGTAAGATATGGAAATAATTTGTTCACCTTTTCGTTATGGACGTAAGACGATGACGAAGAAAAGAGAAAAGACGTCGCAAACCATTAAATTGTGTTGTTTACCCTGTGTGGTACTATTTATTATGATTTGAATGACTCTCAAGTATTATATGCGAGTCGTGGTTCACAAACTTTTTATTTAATCGAATTTTGGTAATCAACGGGTTAATAATATAATGTTTTCTAGTTAGTGCAATCAATTCGTATTATATTTTATATGAAAGTTGTTTCGATTTGACACTTATTGGATTGTTAATTACTCTAACAATCGTTGAAACTAGTTTTGACAAACCATGCTTTCAATTTAATTTCAGATGGCTGAAAAATTACGAAAAGTTTTTGTTTACGGAACACTAAAAAAAGGTCAACCAAATCATCATTGGCTGGAGAATAAAGCAAATGGATTTGCCAGTTTTCTATCGCCTGCGACAACTTCACAAAAATTACCGCTTGTCATCGCCACCCGATACAATATCCCATTTTTACTGAATAAACCGGGCGAAGGTAGTTACGTGACCGGTGAAATTTACGATGTTGACGATGACATGATGAATAATTTGGATAGGCTAGAGGCATGTCCCGATTTATACGACCGAGTAGTTCAGGAAATGAATTTGGGTATTGGCCACGGGTAAGTTGTATACATTTCATTTCATATTCAAAATAGTTAATTTATCCTTTTTGTATAATTTCTAGTTCGATGCCATGCTGGATATATCTTCTTAAAAAATTTCCCGAGGAATTGCTAAAACTACCAACACTAACGGAATATAAAAATTCACCTGAACACCCGTACGTTGAAAAATCGAAACGATCACAAAACTACTCAGCAAAAGATGATCTTTCATTCAAACAAGCAGCCTCAAATTAGATCACATTTTTAAAACTAACATAGATCTTAATTTTTTTTTGTTTCAGTTATTGTGATGATGATGCGACTTATGATGATCTTTTGCAATTTGCGAAAGCTTCTAATTGATAAAAAATAATAATTGTTAACTACTAATTAAATTACCCCTTGACTAACATACATTAGGTCGATAATATATAATTAAATTACATGGTAAATTTTGAGTAGGTACCTACATAAAATTGTTAAAATTTTTATAAAGACTATTATTAATATAAAAAATGTGTTTTGTAAGTTTTGCATTTGGTGAAGATTGTGTAGCATTAATTTTCAGCTATAGAATATTGAACCTTTAGGCACCAACAAATGGTGCATATTTATTACCCACTATACCCACAGTTTTTCAGAAAATTTTGAATAATTTTTCTTCCCATACATGACACAAAAAAAAGGATTTAATGAATCCCGGTTAGGCTTGCCTTAGTGTGGTTTAGATTAGGTGTTTACTTGAAATGTGAGGATTCGAGTTAGAATCTACATATATTCAAGTTGAATGTTGGTTCGAGATACAAGTTTTATGTATTTCTATAAGATTTGACTAAGATTATATTGCCCATAAACGTTAATATGTAATTGATAAAATTGAATGTACATAATATGTATCGAAACGTGAATCCAACCAATGTTCAATAGAGAACTGAAATGTACCTAATACTTGTTGTCGATATCTTAGGTAATGTGTTTTGTTCCATGGGATAATCATGGCATTGAGTGTAGAACTTTCCATAGTTCCAACCGATTTAATAAACGTAAATTTACTAAAAAAAAACATTAAAATATGTGGCGACACATGATTTGTATTTCTCGAATAACGAATTATCCGTTCCTAGCTACGACATCTTTATTTATAAATTCTAATTTTTACATTTAATTGTTAATTTGAATTATTTTGTATCGTTTCTCATTAAATTTAATCAAAAGTCAAGGACTTTGGTAAGGTTTGGATCAAAATGTTTATCAGGATAATAATTAATGAAACTCGAATTCTAAATTTTTATTTTATGTAAAAATAGAATAAGAATAAGTCTAGGTTACATTATTGATTGGAATGTAAAAATTAAATATTTTGAGTGCAATTAGAATACGGATTTGAACCACATATCTAAACGAGAACTTTTCGAAAAACTACAGTTTAATACAACTGAGCTTGTAACCTTTTTCAAATTTCAAAATGCGTACGTCACACACTTTATATAAAGCAAAATTTGTAAGTAAAGTACATACAGTACATTATTGGAAACAAACTTAGAATTTAAAGGTAAAATATGCACTTCAAAGAATTGAATTAGTTAACCATTGATTTTGTTTTTTACTAATCAAATGTTAAAACTTCAAGTACATACTTATTTTTGCATCAAAATTTTAAATCGTTAAAACAAACGATGACTAGACTAAAAACTAATCATTATCGAATACGTATAGACAGAGAAAACTCATAATATTAAGATTCTTTTTAGAAAACGTTCCCCATAAACTTTTATTTTCAATATTTTTTTGATTTTATTTTTTAAATTATTTTCTTATCTATTTTATTTTGTTTATAAAGTAAATTTTCGTTATTAAATTACAATATACAGGTTTCATTTCATTTTTTTTTTAAATTTTTTAACAAATTTATTTATTTAATATAAGTGTTTATCTTCATATCATTTTCATAATTTTTCGCGACAAAATATTTTCTCTCATTGAGTTTTGTGTATAATAATAATAATAATTAATAATTATGTGTGTGTGTGTAATCATAATTGGAAATTTGAAAACAAAACAAAATTTCATCAGTTTTTTTTTTTAAATTTATAGGCATTTTTTTAAAGGCGGTTTTCTTTTCTCTCATTTTTATCTAAGAAAATGTCTTTAAAAATCATAAAAAAATTATACGGTTTTTTAATACTTTCTGTTACTAATCCTGCCTAAATAATTCTGAGACCTGTCTGTGGCATACAAATTCACTATCCTGTCTGTTTTATATAAAGAACCAATTTTATTCCCGTTAAATGTGATGCCACTGATTATTTGTGATGACGTTAAATGTAGATATCACAACCTAGTTGATTATAGGGCGTGATTCTGTGTGGCAAAATTATAAGCACGAATCTATGACTTTTAGTTTTTTTTTTAATGTTTTGCTATATTTTTGATAAAAAAAAAAAAAAATTGTAAACAAAAATCTTATATGTAAATCTAATCGGCTAGTGAATTGAAACGATTCCCAATTGTCACTGGAGCATTTGACGGAAGATCAGTGGACCGTTGAAGTCGTCCACCATGTTTTACTTCCTCAAAATTTGCATCGATTTTTTTCTTAGCTAATAGTTCGGCTTTTGTTGTTGCGCCTAACGATGGGAAATATTCTTCATTCGATAGATCTGGAGCGACGCGATTTCTATTACGAGCAGCGGCACCGCCCAAACTTTGACTCTGTGGAGATAAATAAAAATAGGAATGAATTTCACAGTATGAATGTATGGTTGTGGCATAACTCACTCCAACTTGATTTTTGAATGCAGGACTAACATAAACACTGGATGTTGATTTGGATTTCACTTCTTCGACTTGAGCCGGCTGAGCAGGATGTTGCTCTGATGAATTTGATTTATTCCACGGCCCAGACGGCCGTCTATCGGAATTTTCTGAGTTACCTTCACCGTCACTTTGACCCTCCGACCCACCATCGTAATCATTTAATTGGTTCTGTTCTTCTTCACTAATAACTAATTGCCCTATCTTTAAATTTGAATAATCTTTTTGTACATCATCCTCTTCGAAATCCTTCCACTCGTCCACTTCTTTGATCTGTGGCAAGACCCAAAATTGAGAAAAGAGGTTAAAACTAATTAAAAAAATAATTCACGTCACAAATATTTTTTGAGGTTTTACACACAAATCTTTAGTTTAGTACATAAAACACAGTAATTTAATTAAAAATGAGTAAATTTTTTATAAAAATATCCAGTATACCACTAGAAAGTGTGTTACTAATGTCAACCAAATATGGCTGCACACACAATGCGCTTAATCATAAGCCCCCGATAACACGCGCACAAAACACTGCCAGTACCTTGGTATTTACCTGCTCATGGTTAGTTGATTCTTCTCCTCCAGCTTCGGAATTTGTTAAAACCTGAGTTCGGTCTCGTCTCGGCTTAACATCAATTTTTTTTGACGTGTCTTCCAATTTCTTAGCCAACTCTTCAGTGGTTGCGAATTTTTTTCCTTTTGACGATTTTTTACGATCTTTCTTAGCAAAAAAATCATCCAGATCCGCCATTATTTATGTGTGTTTTAAAACGAAAATTTATCAATTAACTGTAAATAATAATAATAAATTAATTTTACACGCTAAGCAAATTCGGAAATTTCTTTTCTCTTAATTAAAAAATAAAATCAGAACAAAAAAAATTACACATGGCCTTCTTACCTTTCGTCAGCAATTAGAATTTTGGAAGAAAAATAATGAAAAATAGGCGCTGAATTGCTGATAAATGTTGACACATAACGAGAATGGAGAACGCAGAAGAGAGATAAAGCGTAAGTCTGCTTACAAAAATTTGATAAACGTGAAGTTGTCTACAATTGTAAACCACTGAATTGAGTTGAGTTGTAATAACCTCGTTTTCACGGGTAAACAAGAATTCACGAAGTTTCGAGTTATGTACTCAAATAAGTTGCAGATTGATAATTGTTTATTTCAGTTATGATTCGTTATTTTATCATCTGCAGATTGATTCTTTGTAGCTCAAAGTACATGTATTTTCCTTCGATGAATATGGTTTAACTAAATATAAAGTAGATTTAATAATAAATTAATGTGTTATACGAAATTTTTAAAGTAAACAAATGCTACATTTTGAATTATTTGATTTTTTTAAATACTCAGTTATATCACGGTTTAAAAGATATGACTTATCAAAGATATCAGTATATTGCTCCTGAGGTGCTCCAACGAGTCATAAAAATAAATATACATACTTACATATTAAATACAAGCACAAAATCCGATAAAACTATGATGAAAGTATTATTGTACCTATAATGCTTATAAATTCCGGCTAGACCATTTCCAGCTGTCTCGTGAGCGGTGGCGAATAATCTTTCAAAATATTCCGACGCACAGCGCAAAGAATCTGGAGTCAAACCTGACCTACTCAAGCTAATATTTTTTTGTTTGGTTACCAACAAACAGTGTACACGTGCGTTTCGTTTAAAGAAAATTATTTCGAAAGTGTCAAGATTATTACACATAGTGGCTGTAATTATTTGGTTGTATTCAAAATGCTGTCATAATTATTACAGTAAAAATAATCGTTACAGAAATCGGACACAGCTTAAAAAAAAAAAAATTAAAGTTGGGCGGAGATTCCAGCACTCAATGAAACATGCGCCCACGGTGTAATACCCGGACAAACACATATACACACATTACACATTAAAAACACCCAACCGTGATTTTTGGTCGCTACCGGGAATCGAACCCTTGTACCCTCGAATAATAAAGCAAGGACGCTACTTACTGTGCTAACGAGTGCGGTGAAATAGGCTGACACAAATTAAGAATAATATATTTAGGCGGACACAGCCTAAATATATTATTCTTATTTTGATAGAATTTCATGTGGAAAATTATGAATTATTATAATAAATTATGAATAATAATAATTATTCCAATATTACAATTTTGGTATCGTTGCTTGTTTATTTAGCTTTCATTAATAACATCTCCATATGGGATGGAGAATGGAGTATTAATTTAGTTCAATTTCCATTTAAAATATTAAATTTTAATCACCGATATTTGGCAATCGATAACTATATATAGATGCTATAACGTGGTTTAGGGAAATATCAGAAATACAATTTTAGCTTTTTTAAGAAATAATAAATAGTAATATACGACATTTAGGCGAATTAATCAAATATTTTTAAAATTTGTAATAGAACACGATACAAAAATGAGAAAAACAAATATATTTTTCGTTAATTTTTTTCAAACGAAAATTTGAAAAAATATTATAAATAATCTTAAGAGCTTTACCCACAGAAATCGACGTATTTCTACAAATTTTCGGTTCAGTTTACCCACAAAAAAACTAAAAAATTACGTATAACAGGCTCATTGGTGCTGTAATTTTGCCACGTGAAGCGCATAAATAATACAGATGAATAACATGGCGGATTAACCTACTGTTTTGTTCAATCATTTCTCAATTTCTGTGCAATACAGAATTTAAATGTTATTGTTTAGTGTTAAGTATTTGTAATTTAAATAATTAATCAACATTTTAGCATTTTAATTTATTCGATAATATAAATTTTGTATATAATGTTTCGATAATATAAAACTATTTGAGCTGATTGTATGCAATTCTTTAAAATTAACATCAGTACCTCATATTTATATCTATCAACACCGGTTTTTGATTATATCTGCCACCACTCCAAAGTATACTTGAATTCGATTTTACACTCAGATTTATTAATTGGGTCAAATCGTATCTAACATACCGTTTGCAATGTTTATTAATTGGAAATGAGAAATCCAACGTTATCAAAGCGATATCTGGTGTTCCTCAACGATCACATATTGCACATTTTTATTGTTTTCATCGATAGAATAGTTAAGTTAATAAAACACTGAAATATTCTAATATTTGCTGATGACGTAAACATTTTTCATACAATTAAACATGAGCATGATGTTGACAAACATCAAGACAACCTCAATAGACTTAGTGAGTGGTGTGTCCCCAATTTATTGCATTTAAATATGAGAAAACGTAAAATTATGCCCTAAAACGCGTATTGAAGATGGTACATACCGAGCTTTGTACAATATCAAAGATCTGATGAAGATGCCCGACATTGTACATGAGGTATACTATCTCACCGTGTACGCTGGGTTGGCCACGTTCTGCGTTCGAACCCGGAACGGTTTGTGCGGCGATCTCTGAAAGGAGGCACAGAAGTCGTTGCAGAGGACGATGAATGACTTGGCTTCTTTAGATTGTCTAAGACAGTATGAAGACCAAGCTCAGGATGGAAACCGGTGGAGCCTGATTGTTGACCTAGTAAGGCACCAGTAATGGCCTTTAAACACTGTTATAGTAATAATTTATTTTTTATATGAAATCATAATTGAAATGCACTAATTTGATTTCTTTAAAAATTTAATATAAGTATATAAGACACTTGAAGTAACAACAATTGCATAAAGTTTATGCCATAAACTAATTATATTGCATAAGCACTTAACAATGAACTTAATTGTCAGTTATGCTGTAAGTATTGAAATCTATTCTATACATACTGCACTTAATAATTTGTACAATTTATTAATTGCATTAGATGTATCGTGTTTAAACGAGCTTAACTATGTACAAGTATGTGTGTTATTTACACGGAAACATTCAATTGCACATGTACAATAAAATAAATATTATTGTCTGGCCTTGGCCGGTTTAAGACAACATTATTGCAAATGATTGATTTTTAATTTAACTCATTACTATAATTTGATAAATGACAGACTGTATTAATTGATTGCACCTATAATTTATTGTGATTTATTATCGCCCTTAAATAATTTGACCGACTGATATCCATTGATAGTCATCTGAAAATTCATATCTTTTGTGATAAGGTTTAACCTTCATGTATATTGTACTTATTCTATATTGTATAAATGCACCTTGATGTTTTAATTATACATGAACTTTATGAATAATTTATATAAACAATTTTGCGCTATTCTATAGGTTTATGAACGCACAAGTTATATATGGTTAAGGATAATAAAGTGGAATTACCTTGAAGGTAAAATTTATATAATGTAATGGCAAATAGGTTATGTCTGCATAATAAAATCGGTTACCAGAAAATGTCAATATCGCAATTCGTATAATTAAAATCATACACCATAATTTTATTAATTTTTATGTGTTAAACATGCGTGTATTGTTCAAGCAAATGAATTAATTCAAAAATTTGCGCTGTCTTTCCCTATAAATTTAATTCGCGTGATCATTAATGTTTAAAGCTGATGTAATTACATTTCAATTATATGTAGTGCATGTATAAATTAACATTGTATGTACATATTTTTAATAGATTTATCTATATACCACATAAATTCCGAAACAAAATTAACGCAACCCAACATTTTTTTTACTGCGTTAAATCAGTAATGCTCTGGGGAGGAATTGCCTTTGAAGCTCGTGCGGAATTGCATATTTAAGAATAATTTTTATTTGACCTAACTCGCAAAGAGACATTCAACAGATTTTATGATTTTAGACTGGCACGTTTGAACTATTTTTATACATTGATTAAATCTTGCATACATTACATAATATGTAAGACTAGCGGGCCTCCAGGGACATTTAATAAAGTGTTGAAATCATAATTTTGCGTTCAAATAAAAAATATATTAAATAGATGAGCCCGGTTCCCCTTGCCGGCCCTAACTTTTTCGTCAGACATACACGGAGAATTGGGATTTAATATTCCACCGGAACCATGAATCATATTTTTTGTAACAACCTCATGTAACAGTGGATCTTCTTCATTAGCGGGAATTTCCGCTGGTATCACATCATAGATTTCATTCGTTCTATATCTTCTCAACCAACCAAATGAGGATATGTGTATGTGGCAATCGGCGTTTTCACCACTCGACTGAATACATTCAACACGCGATACTTTAAATAAAATCCATGAGTAACTTTTTTTTTTGAATACCCTTACGGTGGTGTCATCGCGATCAATGGGTCAGAAAATAATTCTTGTCGAATTTGTGTCCATTGTGGATTGCATAATGACGTACATACGCTATCTTGAGCGTATTCATGCATATGTCACGGACTTCTGACGTATGTTGGGGAGCATCCCGAAGATGAATGTATTCCTCGGAACGAAGTTTTGCCTAGTTCAACCTGATAAATGTTAATCGATCTGTTTCAACTTAGACGGACATATCCACAGCAAATAGGCGCACCGACATTAGAAGATGTGATTGTCCTCATTTTCTCAAACCATCAGTCTTTATGAATAATAATTTATTGAACTAACTATTTTGTTAGTTTCGGCACCAGTAAAAAATGTTTTGTGTTAATAAGGTAAAGTGTCGTTGTGATTATAGTAGTAAAAGAAGATTATTTATTTATCTGTAACTGGATTTATTATCTTGATTGAAACATGATACCCATCTTCACTTTGCCAAATTAAGATAGGTTATTGTAACCGTTGATCGTTCTGCCGATGTAAAACAATGTCTCGGTTTTCTAAATTTTCACCCACGATGACAATAGCGAATTCATGAATTGTTGGCGCATTAAAACGTCTTGTTTGTTGTCCTACAGGCTTTTTATCAGCTCTCATGGCAATTATGTTGGTTTCAGATGGCATGCGATCTAATGCGGTCTTGAATAATGAAACCAATTCGTTATGTTGATGGAAAAATGTTTGGTCTTTTCATCGAATTGTTGTGTGCACAACGCTGATCGACTTGCCTTGCTGAATCGCCCGTAAAATAAGTTTAAAAATTTGTAGTCACTATCCGGCGTTGGCAATAAGGAACCTGTTCGATGATATATTTGACCCTGAATCTGCCAGGGTAAATCGATGTAAAATAGGAAATTCATCAACTGTTGGTGCATTATATCTACGAACGTGGGCATCTTTTGGTGTTTTTTCTGCTTTAATGACGATCATGTAATTATCATTTTCCAATTGTGTTGTAATTTTTTGGAACAATTGTATTAATTGATTTTTTTCCATTAAAAATTGTTGAATTGTATTAATGATTTCACGCTCTCGAATTACGGTTATGCGATGAATTTCGCAACGTTCTTGAGCTTGCTGTTCATTTGATCCAATAAAATATATTTGCAAAAATTTCGCATTTTCATTTGGCATTGGTTACAATGATCCAATGTGGTGATAAACTTGGCCTTGAATTTTATTTTAAGTTGATCCAAAATTTCAACCAATAGAATCGATATTGGAAATTTGTTTTGCGCCAAAAGATGTCATTTGGAAACATTGATTAAATTTCCTTATTTTTGACAAAAATAGTTTTGAATCACTTGATTCTCCTGTCATCAAGGATCTTAAAGGTTCAGGTGGTGGATTTAAAATTGGTAAAACAACTTTATCTGAAATATTTTACGATAATATTTTATGCATTTTTGACGCAACAAAAAGGGGGAAGGGGGTGGTTAATGTCCAAAAAAACTTACCTGAAGAGCAAAACAAATGAAGCAATTACTAATGCTCTTCTGTTCCGCTCGTATTGAGCGTTCAATGCTCTTGCCGCAGCTCGAACATTTCTATTTGCTCTTCGAGTAGTAACTCTTCGAATTTCGGTTATATTTTTTTGTTAACTTTCACGGTGTAAGCTGCGCTGCCTTTGTGTCTTTAATTCTGATGATTGTTCATCAACATTAATATTTTCTCTATATCGTCTAATCGCTTGGTTTCTTCGCGTATTGCGATCAATATTTGAGCGTCCTGCGATCAATGTTTTCGCGTACTCTTTCATTTTTAATCGTAATTTTACTTTAATTAATTTGTTTTTAACAGTTATATTTTGTGTAAATTAATAAAAATCAGTGCGTAATAACGTTTTTTTACGACTAATTCTAAATTTTATTTTTAATTTTGCGTGCTACGATGTATTCTTGCGCGTGCTGTAATGAAACTAAATAAATGTCAAAAAAGCGGTATTACCATGACCTACTATCTTGAAAACAGCGCAACCTATCGGGTCCAAATTTCACAAAAACCCAAATAGCAACAAAACAAACAAACCTAAGGTTAAAGACTGAAGTTCCTAAAATGCTTCGCGTTGCTAAGAAACTGAAAAACCGTTATAATTTTAAAATTTCACAAAAACCCAAACCGCTAAAATCCTAATCTATGGTGAAAATTTCAGCTACCTGCGATGTCTGGTTACTGAGAAAGGCTATTACAATCATTACAGACACCATTTTTATATATTAGATAATATAAGCTGGTGAAACACATTTATCTACATATGATTAATTCGATTATATTATTAACAGTTTTTAAATACCGGAGATCCTTATCAGATCTCTGATCTCGATATTGTACAGAATGCGCATCATTTTTCTCTCGAATGTAAGGAGCCATTTCTCGTAGTCGTCCATCAGCGTCCTATACTTTCACATTCATACACAACAACGGGCCTGATAAACGCTCTGTAAAGTTTTACCTTCACGCCATTTGCTAGGTACTCAGATTATTTTCCTGAGCTGTTACCTCTACGAGGTCAAGGCGAGGCAACGAATTAGTGGTCACATCTTAAGGGTGCAATAAAAATCCACTGTACGGCAAAACACAGACGAACTCAGTGTAGATAGGGTGGTGGGAACAATTGGAGATCGAGAGATTACCTACATATTTCATCAGCTTCGAACCGCAACAAGCGAGTTCGAACTGATGACAACGAGGCTGTGAGGTAAACTAAAGGAGGCTGTGAAGCATTAGAACTGGAGATCAGACAGATCTTCAAGATTAACAATGGGGAAAGGGCAAAATTTCAATATTGCCTAAGTGCCATTGTAGACGCAAGCCATTTGATATCCGGCATTAAAGGTCGGCTTCTTGAAAGATCAGAGACAGTGGAAAAAGGTCTCGTATATGCAGACTTTGAAAAATGCGGTACCTCAGGTCCTTGTCCTAGTAACAGGAACAAAAAGAAAGACCTATTGGCAACCATCTAAGCTTGTCACTGTCCAAGCTATGGCTGGGTAGAGAAACTTTCTTCACAAATAGGTTAAAAATAAACTGCGAGAAATTATAAATTATAAAGCATTCTTTACCTGCGGCTCAAGAAAAAATCCAGTTTCAAAATTTCCGAGGTCATCTCCAATTTAGAAAAGTGTATAGCCCTGGGACACAAGGTGTCCATTTTTAGGCCAGAGAGTTTCATGAAGAACAACGAGTTCCAGCCGATTATTCTTCATGTATGTGATTAGGCCTTCCAATGCTCCAATGCTACTTGAGCGGTCCGGTGTTGGTTTCGCGGTATCCATTTTTTTCTTTTGTTGACACCTTGTATAACTTCAACTGTTCTATACACTTGTTCTATTATTGAGTGTTCTGATCTAAACTGAATGGTGGTTCGAAAGCAGCTGAGCAATTATATATGTATCCATATCTGAAATTCCATATATCAAACACTCTTCCATATATCGCAATCAAACACATTAAACATCTTTGTAAGTAGATGGAGAATACTCTAGCAATTAGAATGAAAGCCTCGAATAAAGTGTGACTAGCTGTCGTTTTCTTACACAACTTTTGTTTGATGATGGATCAATAGACGAATCTTGTTCCACATCAATGCATTCAGGAGACCGATAGAACATTATGTAACTCAGGAAGTTATTTCAACAAGTTAGCGAACTAATACCATTTCTTTATTTTTATTTTTGGATAAACCGGAATTAGATCCTCGCGTTTGGGTCAAATTAATTGTAAGCATGCTGTTAACATTATTCTATTTGCTGTCAATTATCTTGACGCAGAACGCAGTATCTCTAATCTATTAAGTGGCTACGACTGTTTTGAGTTAGTGGATGGCAAACGAACAAATTTATAAGCTCATTAATGTAAAGTAAAAGGAAAATTCTGTCAGCGATAAACAGTTGTAAACCATTTAATTCAGCAGAATTTGATGATATTATTTCTTCGGATATCCAACAAACCACAGACCATTCACTTAACTTTATTACCTGGTTTGTCAATTTCAAAGTAGCTTAGAACTATGTTACTTTCCCAATAAATTGATTGAAAAGAAGTTCATCTTCATTCGTAAGGAGGGAGAGCACTCATACAGTAACGCCAAAGATCTTATTAGCATATCTTTCTTCCTCTGGATATATAAAACCTTATATTCTGAAATCTCAATATGAATATGCAAGAAGAAATCTTTGAGAACAGCTCTTCACTTTATTATGCATTTCATTGATAAATCATTCGATTGTAAGCACAATGACTACACAATGGCAATCTTTCTGGATCTAGAAGAGAACTTAATGAGCCCGGGGGGCGATAACTCAGGCAGTTTCAGGTTTAATAATGGATGGATTAGGGGCTGGATAGATTAAATGCTAAGAGGTAGGATCATCAATGGGGCAGTACTTCGCTAGAAGATTTGTAGGTAGAGGCAAACTGCACGAGGGCGTACTGCCCCCCTTACTTTGAATTTGTCATATAATGAATAACCTGCTGCTAAAACTGGAAGGGAGTGACTTCAAAGTGATTGCTTATGCGGTTGATGTTGTAAGTGGCATCCTTAGTAAATATAACATTAGTGAGCTCTTGAAAAATTCCATGTGCATTCTTTCCACATGAGCCAAAGGTTAAGTCTTCATTCACAATGTTGTTTTCGTCGTTGTTTTCAGCGTTGTTTTGGAGTTATCGTTTTACAACAACAACATTTATATGTATGTGACATTTCATGTTTTGTAAACTGATGACGGGTGTTTTGTGAAAAATTTGTTAGTGAATATTTACGCAAATAATTAATTTTATTTGCTTTTTTATTTTCGAAATATTTTTTGTACAGCTATTGAAAAATATTTGTGACAATTTTGACATTTCGCATTTATTCCAAAAAAATATCGACAATCGATGAGTTTTACGAAATATAGTGCCTCTACCTCTGAAAACAACATCGACAACAACCAAAATTGTACTACCGCCGAGTAATTTTGGTTGTTTTCGTCGTTGTTTTCAGCGGTTTAACCAATCTATTTATATGAGAATGTTGGATTTCCTTACTAATATCGTGAAGAAAACAACAACAAAAAATTACTATTTGAAAACCACGCTGAAATCAACGATGAAAACAACCCTGTGAATGAAGACTTAGTGCTAAATGCAAACCCGTATGAATCTGAAATGGTCCTAGTCTGTATAGGAAATAGAAACTTCTTCATATAGATCCACTTAGCCTGCTCCTTACAGTTAAAGCGAAGTAAATACTTGGGTTTCGTTCTGGACCGCAAATTAAATTGGAAGCCTAATATATTAGAAAGTGTATAAAGAAAGATACGGTTGCGCTATATACTTTCAAAACAGCCATATAATAAGGATGGCCATTATTTTAAAATTAGTTGCCATTTTAACATTGTTTCTTTAATTTTCTAAATCCGCAAACCACTCCAATGATTGTATAAAAATGATTGCTGTTTGCTGAATATTAACTTGCAGGAATTAGGGAATTAAAGAAACAATTATTGTTATCAATCTACTTTCCTTGTTTTTTTTTAAATGTTGAGATATACATTTTTTTTTGTTTTGACGTGGTTGTTAAAATAAGTAAATGAAATCAATTGGATTTTGAATGACTTATTTAAGAATGGGTCAATTATAAGTCATGCAAGATATCGTCAGAAATTACCATTTGAGAGTCTGCTAACGGGGTTACTGACTTGAAAGAATCATGCGGTAGTGGTGGACGTATATAGGAAATGAACATGTATTACCGCTAATAATTCACAATGGAATATTACAATGAACATACATGTAATTAATTCTTAAAAGTGATGTTGGATACTCTGTAATCAACACTTTGCAATAATGGATATCTTAACCTAATCATATGTGGGTCATTTGATATGTGGCATAATGTGTGATATTTTTCTGCAAAGATGTTAATTGCTCAGTTTATATAAGTATGACTTAAGAATTTAAAATACATATTATGCGTGCAATTTCGAGATGGAAGAATCCAAGAAAACATTTCAAGGTTTTGCTTTGATGTTGATATTTTCGCACATCATGATGTTAAATAAACTGACTATCTACATTTTATTTGCACACATGCAAACTGGTGTTGTATTATGAATTTTTTGATTAAAGTTAATAATACCATATGTACAATTTACAAGTAGATATTTTAATGGGAATAGTATTACATTTTGAGCATAGCGCAATCCAAAACATTCGCATTGATATTTTCCCCATGATTTGAGTTTTTTAAAATAAATCCTTCATTTCTTTTCGGATGTTTGTTCAGTTGGAGCCACACGACCAGGGAATCGGCCAAAACCACAGCCATTTGTCAAAAATATTGACACAATTATCCCGCCTTCTTGAAGAGGTTTCATTCTGTTTACTTCACAAATGTCATACCATTCTTATTGCCCCTATATATGCCTTGATTGCTGGGCCACTCTTTTAAATATTTTTTATTTTCGATCAACTAAAATTTACAAAATACTTTCTTTAGATAATAACAATTCAATATACTCGTACCTATATATCTTACCAAATATCGTTAAATAAATAATAAAAAAAAACTACTTGACTTTAAGAAATGTAAACAATTATTTACAGATGGAAATAAAAAATGAATAAGACAAATTGTACTTTAACTACCGAAAAAATACTTGTACATATTCCTTTCTCTTATTGGTGGTTTTACCACGCATGAGCTGGAATTATATCATCACTTTATATTAAGTCACAGATATGTTGTACAAAAATCAATATTGATCGAATTTTTAGAGATCGTAGAATTCGTTTAAAACAAGTAAAACAATTTTTATTTGGATTTATTTTTAGAGGTTCAATAAAACAAATAGTACGTTAATTGAAAGTTTAAATTTACATTATTATATTTATAAATACAGAATGATGTTAAATCGATATAATTATATTGTGGTATAGCGGCGGTATACATAGTACAATATATTATGTAAATATGTGCTTAAATCATTAAACATTTGGCTACATTTATTTAGTTCTTTTCAATAAATATACAATATAATATGTACACATATGTATATCGATTCTAACCTTTGGTTTGGAGTTACGTACAAAGCTCTCGGTGCATTTTTGCAAAATCCAAGGTGAATTTTTAGTTTTGAGATATAAAATCGAATGTTTCCGCCCCATTCATTGACAATAGTTTCGTTATAACAACTAAATTGGAAAATATTTGAAAAGCAGATGATCAACTATTTCTATAACGGTTGGTTTAATACGAGTACACTTCAACTTTTTTGTGACTAGTTCGTATAGTGTTATGACAAAAAGAAAAACAAATCTTTTTTTTTTCTGAGCGACCTTGGAATTCTCCAAATCACACAAATTATACTATATTTAGTTTGACTGTAAAATATGTATTCAGTTAAACAGCCTGTAGAACTTTGTAAATATTTACTATAACATATTATTTATCATATTAAAATAAATTGTGTACAAAAACGATGTAAGAAATTAGCAAGAGAACAAATAAAATAAAATTTATTTCACGGTTTGGCTCATCTAATAGGGCTTTATTCTACTAAATTTAAAATAAAAGGTTTTCTGTTTCTGGATTGAACTCTAATTTTGACAGGATCTTCTATTTCTAAAGCTAGAGCGTGCATCTATATTTCTATTAATGCGTGTAGTTCGGCTAATTTTGCTGCTGTGCTAATCACTCTCGAACATACTGATTTGTGTTTCAAACTTATTATTTCAACAGTCTCCACCCCCTTCAGAGTTCAAAAGAATTGAGGAATCTTTCAATGTGTTGTAGGCTTAATAAATTACCACTCGTGTTGGTTCTGGTGCTCATCATACCATTTGGGGTAGTTCGAATATTAATATAGTAAAGATTATACTTTCAACACTTACATTGCCTTTTGGATAGCTAATGACGTCACTAAATATAATTTAATACAGCCACGACGCATACAGTTAATTAAATTCAAAATATATCAACACTAATAGCGACGGACTCATCGTAATTAACACAGAAAATCAGAATTACTTAGCAACCTTAGTTGTTTATTATTTTTTATTGTTTATGGTGGCCGGTTTTTGCACTTTATTTTCAAATATACCCCTCCAACATTCTTGATGAATGGCTGAAATAAATTATTATCTTATCTTTAATAATTGGTTAACCTGTTCTTCCATATGCTAATGTATATGCATTAAACATGCACGTGTACATTCGTGTGTCGTGTTAGTTCTTGCATATTTCCCCCCCAAAAAATATGATCTGTTCAACGAACATAGTCCACATCAGCATTGAATCATTACAATTCAGTGAATAATAGTATTGTGGACTTTATTTAGACTAGGGTATCCGCAATGGGTAAAGTTGAACATAGTCCCAAACAAACTACAACTATGCATAACGAAAATAGTGCTTCGACGGCAAATTTTTTAATACCACCGAAATCAAAATACAAATGAAGATATAAAACCTTCAACAGCCAATTTGCCACTATACCCAGTGCAATACACTTAAATAAACAAATAACTTTACCGTTGACAAATGATATTAATTTTCTTAGATGAGATAGGTCACTTAAATAGAGAAAATCTTGTGCAAATCGGAATAGACAGATAAATTACTGTCCATTGCAAACGCAAACGATGCCTGAGATCAGCGCTATAGCTAGCTAATAGTATACTAGTATACAAACCTAATGCGTCAAGGTTGGAAAATGGTACTGATGTAATACCTCTCGGCAACAGATTTTCTAGCTTTTTTCACTTAAACAAAATTGAGAATTCGCAAAGAATGTGTCGGATAAAAGCGAATGAAAACAAATTAACACATATAACATTTACGTTGAATAAACGTATATGTCCAGCGGTGAACTTAAACAATGTCACAATCTCTCAACAAACAAACATTAAATGCTTGGGTCGTCATCTTGATAAAAGGTTGCAAACGCATGCAAATGAAAATAACATTTTCAAAAATGTATTTGCTGATTGGAAGAAAATCAAAACTTTCTTTCAAATTCTAATCCCTATGTGGACATATGGAATTCAGCTATGGGACTGTACTGGCGCATCAAATTTAAATCTTTTTCAACGAACACAATCCACAGAGAGCTTGGGATTTAAACGGTCAAAGATATGAAACAAGCGCACAGTTTGAAGTACCTTTCGAAACTGGAAACGGATCCCAATAAAATATTAAGAGAACTATTAAGGCAACCGAAATATAGACGGCTTCCTAGAGTAGATCTAATGTATTGATAAATTTAATCTAACATATTTGAACTAACACACATTTAGATTAATTAATTATTATTCTTGCATAGGTTAGGGTGGTCGTGTTAACGGACTAGCATATAAACAATTTGGTCCGTAGCTGTACCACATTTACTAAGATCCGTCAGGTCCGTCCCAAATGGGAAGTTTCCATAAATTTGATTCTGCTGTACGCTAGACTAGGACAGGTGCAGAGCAGACGAAGCATAGTTTCTTCCTCCTCCTCATTACCACAGCTACGGCAGAAATCATGGGCGGGGACACTTAGTTTGCATGGATCCCAATGAGCTAATCTTCCGTTATAGCTCCCACTACCATACCAATATGGTGCCGTCGAAGCGATATCAGTTGGACGGATTTGGACCGATCAAGTCTAGGCCAGATTTGCCTGGTTATTACACATGAACTAGCGTTAGACCACCTGTCGCTCGTTTCTTTTATGGGTTCTTGAAGTAGCTGTATCTTTATACCCAGCCTGCTTTGTGATATAAGGCGTGTAGCTCATCTGCCTTTATATTCCCTACGATATTGAAGTGCCCTGGCCCCCACGTCAAGCGGATGTTGAACTAATCAGCCATCTCTTGTTCTTGAATACTAACAATAAGAATTTATCATAGGTTATAGGATTAAGTTCCTATTTTAAATATTTTTGTTCGGTGTGATCCGAACTTCTCAAAATGAATCAAATGTACACACTCAAATAATTCGTTAATTTATATAATTTATTTATTTATTAATTATTTATTAATTGTTATTTAATTTGTTTATTAAAAATATTTTATTTATAACTATTTTTGTGTATATATAATTTTTGGTTTCCAATTTATTTATTTTTTCGTTTATCACACCACTAACACTTGTGTCGCTTTTTTGAGTTTTGAAATCGCAATGGACGCAAAAATGTTTGTTGTTTTGTTTTGGTTGTGACGTCGCCTTCGTGTTCGTTTTTGTTGAGGGAACACATGCGCCGGCGACGGTCGACATTGCACTTATGTTAAGTGTTGCATCACCGAACATTGTTAGTTCGTGGTGATGTTGTTAGAAGGCGACACGCTTTACTATAAATGTTTTATAGTAGTGGTTCGGCTATTGGATATGTGATGGGGTTAGTGAACGCTTAATTCAAATAAGTTGGTTTATATTTGAATTTCACTAATTGTTTTGTTTGTGGCAGAATCGAATATCGGTGAGTCGAATATTCGAGCTGCTACAAGGTTAAGAACTTATATTACATATTTTTTAGATTGTAAGCGTTACATCCTTATTGTTAGTTAAAAAATAAACACGATCACCTAAAAAACTAAATGTTATTTTTACAATTGAACTGTTCGGCAATGTAAATTAAATAGATGGGTTCGAGCACAAATACTTGCGGTGGAAACCGATTGTTTACACTCTTGAAATATGTAATACATACATAAAAATTGCTACGACTATGCTATATGTATTTTATTTAATATTATGTACATGCAAAACTCTACAATGAAATGATTTTATGAAGAACAATTAACACTAAACATTGAAAACATACTATATACGTACAGCTAAGATGTTTACATTACATACAAATGTGTGATATAAAATGTGTTAAATTAACTTTGAATATATAAAATAAAAATAGATAATTTAAACGTTGTAAATATGTATAGTTTTGAAAATCCGAATTCGAGGGCATCGCATTATTTCGTTCAACAATACGACGTCGAGTAATCCTGGTTGGAACACGTTGGGAAATGTGTTCAAGCATATACGATGAGTCGATGTGCCACCATTCATAAAGCGTTTTCATAATCGAATAATATTGTATCTGAGCAGATTGTTTACCAACTCGGTCATCATAGTTATCATGTTTTTTTTATACCTATTTATGCATTTTGCAGAATGTTGTATGAGTTGGTAATCTCACAAAAATGCTTATTTTCAAGGATGGGCATTTACGGTCATGGTCATCTATTATATTCTAGGTCCACGTGTCGACAACCCGTAGACAATTAGTAGAAAACGTCGATAATGTAGAAAATTGGTAGAGTGATATAGTGCACAAGTTCTAAACTACGGTGGCCAATTATGTTTTTAGATTTAATGTGATTCAGGTGGGATAGTTTTAGAAACAATATTAGTTTTGTCTGTTGACCTTTTTCTGATTTCACAACTATATAGGGGAGATACAATTAAAACTGAGATGGTCAAATTATTATTTGTCTTAACTGAATCGCTATTTTATAAATTAATACAACTGTAAACTGGGAACAGTTAATTTCAACATGCCAAAATATCGTAGGTTGTTGATGTTGTCTTAACTGTTGGCGTTGCCAAAAATATTGCCATAAGTTAATATGTGTAAATTACATGTTGTAATCTACCTCGAACCAGAAAAAAAATATAACTTTAATCATAAAAATACCAGGAAAATAATAGAAATGGCATTTGGAGTTCTAAAAAGCCGATTCCGAATATTACACGCATCGGTAGGAAACCTTTTGTACCAACCAGAAAAATATGTTCAAATAAAACATACGTGCTTCATCCTACACAACATTGTCACAATTAACCGTTTGCTTGTACCATCAGATGAATTTCATCAGAGCGAGGGAAACGAATCAGATGAAAAAACTGATAAAACCGATCAACGACAGAACCTCGCCTATTGTGTAAAATTATTTTATATTTTTTATTGTAGAAATTAACTCTTCTAACAGATTGTTAGTTCACTCAAGTTGGATCAATCGACTCGTGGAGTTTTTGTAACGCTGAATACCCACCGTTCCAATCAAGGGACGTAATACATAATTTTTAATATTACTTTCCTCTACCGAGAGATGGATTTTTTTTTAACTCGTAATTCCCGTTACCTCGGTGGCTATAAATTCGCAGTTTTTTTTTTTGGCTGGAGGCAGTTCAGAATTTTTAAGTAATTTAGTTGGAGTTGATTATTAAAATCCGACGAGTGATTATGAAGAAAAGTTATTTATTGAAATTCGATTCGTTATAATATATATAAAAAAAAAAAAGTCACTAAAATTTAACTTGTGACTGTGAAGTTTTTTTTTTGTCTAAATTTATTTCGGTTTAAGAGAAGTTTTTTTTTTTTTTGTTTTCAAGTTATTTACCTAAATTTAAAATATTAACTAAAATTAGTAATAAATAGTGTAAATTAATAAAATAGTGGATAATAAACTGTATAAATTTATTTAAACTGAAAAATGGTATCTGTTCCTCATTATCAACTAAAAATTTAATATCGTTAATTGTGAATATTTAATACATAAGTTCAGTTATAAATACTATCATACTATCTATAAATGCTTTAAAACTAAGTTTTTGGCAAACCACTTTAACATAATATATATACTATAGTATAACTATAGTTAACAAATAAAAAAATTTAAAAATAAAAAAACTCTGAAAATTAAATAATGTGATTATCGTACGAGAAAACGGAGCACATTTCTTTTATGAGTGACCGTTTCATTTTGTAACCTAGAGTATAAAAAAAAAAATATTTATGTATATGTATACTTATACTTTATAGTGTATTGTTTTGTATATATAATTATACAAAATAAAATTAAAAGTGTGCAATATAAAAATAATAATTTTTCTTAAAGATTTAATTCATATCTAAAAGAAACTAAAAACTATCAGTGTTTTAAAAAAAAAAATAAAAAAAAATATATATATATTTTAAATAACGCATTCTATAATGATACAGATGAGTGTTGTGAAATATCTGTATAATAAAAACAAACAATAACGTGATTAAAATTTTAAATAAATTTTTGTATGAATCACAAATATACCAATTATGATAATTTGTATATGAATGTATGATGTCATCAATCAACACGTCATCAATGTACAAAAACATTAATTCTTAAGATAAGATTTTTTTTTTATTTTATTTTATTTTATTTCATTATATTATATAACAAATATATTAGTTTTTAATTTTAATAATTTCCTTTGATATGTCAAAAATTTTTTTTTATTAATTATATAATTCATATCTTATTTAATTTTTTTTTTGGTAATTATGGGGTAGTTATAAGAATTTTCTTTTTCCTTTTTAATATTATATCTAGTTGAAAACTTTTCTTAAATTTGTTTAGTAATAAATTTATTTACTTCTTTCTTTTTTCGGCTAATTAAATTAATTTTTTTTTATTTTCCTCTGTTTCGCTTGAGTTCGCATTTGTAGTTTCAGGATGAGATAAGAAGCAACAGTGGTGGGATGAGTTCAAGGGATAATAAGATAAAGAGGTGAGTTGGTCCTTGGTTCTCACCTGTTTCAGTTTCAACTCCGAGTATGCCATATTTCTGCGGTCTAGCAAGATTCCTTCAAGCTTTGGAAAACCCCACCCCTATACCCTGAGCACTAGCCGGCCAGATAAGACCGCTCCAAAGCCTCTGAAGGAATAATATAAATTTTCGGTAACAGCTGATAGCTTGATATCAAATCTGTTACATTTTCTAGTCATTGTTTTTCAATGTCTAAGCATTCCTTGTAATATTCATATTCAATATCCTAACTAAAATATAGAATTAAAAATTAAATCTGATCTAAATGTATATATACCATGGCCCAAATGTTTCCTCTTCCAAGGCTTCGATTTAGTTGGCTCTGTTTTCCCCGATTAACCGCAATATGATGTTTTCGGGTTCCGTAAAATCTGTTTGAAGGAGCTCGACCAGTTTCATTAACATGCTTGTTGACTGTGACACATTTCAACTTAGAATGAATATAGAAATATACGCATGTACATGTGCATATTCAAGAATTTATAAATTTTCATTACTTTTTAATAATTAATAACTAATTGCGTTGAAATTATAAAATAATTATATCCATACAGTTAATCAAAAAATTATGTTAATAATTTCCTTACGGCAGTTACATATTATATGGCATTGACGAAATGATTAAAGTTACTGGCTAAGAAATGCATCGGAATATATTAGAATGGAAGAAAATCTATTTTGAATTATGAATATTGTTGTATAGACTTTATATAGACAATGTCTTTGTACACTGAATAGTGTACTTTTGAACTCGACATTTTTTTAATTACTTGTAGGTTGCAATAAATGGGGAATTTGCGGAAACCACGATTCAACTATTCAAGGGTAAAGCAAATCTGCAAAATTGATTTTTTCACAATTAACTTGTATATGTATAGTACTGTATTGAAATTAGAACTGTTGCGGACCATTTCAGAAGTATAATTTTATTCCCTCGCAACCAGGACCTGCCGGCTTAGAATCTTAGAAGAAACAAATGAATTGATTCAGATAAAGCTAATTTTTCGCTCAGGCAGACTCCTTTGCAATGTGTGCTAAATGAAAATGATCGAATAAGATATAGCCCAGTTTTATTCCACTTGGCCATATAGCAGAACGTTATCTAAAAATCATTTTAGAATCCCAGTTCCATCCAACATATCAATTTTCATCCTAATGGCCTAGTTCCATTTATAATGTGCTTTTTTAAGGTGCCAGCACGTTTATAGTCTGCGGGTCTCTTATGAAATTCGTAAGTCGAACCAAATAAAATATTGCAGAGATGATGCTAGTCATTGAATAAGTGAACCCTGTCGCAGCGTAGTTACACCACTATGCGCAGAAACAATAAACAAATACAAAAGTAGTAAAAACGTATTTTTACCTGATCTTAATGTTATAATTGACTGGAAACATTCAACATTCGCTTTTCGTGCAAATCAAATAGTTCCTTTCGCAAACTTATTCGTTTTATTTTTAGTTTACGTTAATTAATAATTTTTTTATTTTTATTATTTAACAATAAGTTATGTATACATTTTCACTTTAAAACATTTTGATAATTTTAAACTTATTACAATACCAAACACTATTTATGACATATATAATAAAATAAATATGGTATATATAGCCGAGGTTCTGAAAGAGGCCCAAGAAGAAATTCAGTTCCAAGATTTCCGAGGTCATCTCCACTGTAGAGAAACGTATAGCGCTGGGTCACATGGTCTCCACTTTTAGGCCAGCGAGTTTTTTGAAGACCAACGAGTTCCAGCCGATACTCCTGCATGCATGTGATTAGGCCCTCTAACGCTTCTGGTTTCTTAAGTGACTGCACGTTCCACCTGCCGATTCTAAATCTCGTGTCCGGGTACATGAGCGGGAGTCCGGTGTTGTTTTGGCGGTATCCATTTTTCTTTTTGTTGACTTTATAAACAGAGTGGTTTTTTACGGATGCGGGTCGTCCGCCTAGCGAACCAACCGTTTAGCAATAAGCAGGGGACAAACAACATCCAAAACAAAAAATACTGAAATGGGTTTTCCGAAGTACTGGTTATTTTTATTGGCATTTTCTTGTACTAATGTTAACTTTGTTTATGACTTAAGTTAAATCAGGCAATGGAGTTGCAGATATAAGATTTGATTGTGCTGCACTTTATACAGTTTGTGCTCTATAGTTACGGCCATAATTTTAGAGTAGGAAAGATTATTAATCGTTTGTTCGGTACTTGGATCAATCATACGACTTAGAGTGTCAGCATTTGAATTTTTATTTTTCACGGCTGATACAAAACATCGTAGTCATACAAAACATCGCTCAATTCTCGATCTCAGAAGCCTAGACAAAGGCAAACCCTAGGTTTGGGTATATCATTGAGTAGGATAGAATTTTTTCACAACCTAGACTATTGCCAAAAACTTTTTTTTAATAGTTGGGTATAGTTAATTTCTACTAGGTTCAAGGATCCACGTTAAACGATTGGTAAGTCAATCGATACCGAATTTTCAAATAATACAGCACCTACAGCGAAATTAGTGGCATCGGTTTCGACAATAAGGGATTGAGAAAAACAGGATACTTAAGAACTGGCGGGGAAGTTAACTACACTTTTAATGTATTGAAAAGTTCATCGCAATGTGCATTCTATACGAATGAAGCGTTCTATAATAAATATCCCAAAAATATTTTTACTTCCTTCTGGTGATTTGGGTACCAGAAATTTTTTACACATAATGTTTTCAATGGATCGGGTTTTACTCCATCCCTTGTCCTAGGTAACATATTTCGGCTCATAAAAAGTGGTATTTGCCATAGATTGCAATTTCAAATTGAAGCGCTTAAACGCATCTTAACCACATCGTCAAGATATTCCAGGTATATTTACGCTATTTAGACCAGACCAAACTCGAGTCATCGCGCACCCTTTATGCCAAAAAGCATACGACGGAACTGAAAATGATCATGCTGAGTGTTAAAAGCAACTTTCTGTTTGTCTAATTGATGAACAATACCATGGTGATAACCGTTTGCTTGGTCCACGGTGGAAAACTAACTTGCCTTACGCAATTGATCGAGTATATCCGATATATTCGGAATAGGGAATACGTCAGCTATCATAATTTGATGTAGTTTTCGATAATCCATCATCAGACACCATTTTTTATTACTATCACTTGATGTTTTTGAAACTAATAACAGTGTTGCATTTCAACAACCTTCCTCAATAATACCATTTTGTAAAATTTTTACTCGGCCTGCTATTTGATTTCTCCTGTAGCCGATTCAGACAAACGGTACGGTTTAATATTTATTGGGTGAGAATTTGGCTCAAGTAGAATTTCATGAGAAGAAAAACTTCATTGAATTCTCTACGGATCTTTAGCACCGATTCTTTCGGTGTGCGCCTGGGTATATATCTTTAGGTACACATTCGTAATCATTATTAAACCTTTGAGAGACTAAAGCGTTATGAATAGTTTCAGATCGAGGCGGAACTACGATTCTTTTTGTATATATGTACTGTGTTGCTTTCAAACGGCAATGAACAAACAGGATTGGTAGTATTAGTGCTATTGTGGGAAAGCGTATTTCGACAGTACGATTTAAATAATCGATATAACGATCGAAATCGATTATATTTGAAAAAAAAATTGTTACCAACTATCCCAAAACAGGGAATCGGAAAATTTTAATGTATACTATACTATCTGGGAGGGAATTTCTATAGTTTATGACTATCCAAGCCTATGTTTCTATAGAATTGGATGTTATTCCGGTTATTCTATATCGATTTTTGTAGCACATGACATCGTCACATAAAACTTCATGCATGATGAAGTGAAAATATGATCATTTTTGAACACTTTGAATTACTTAGAAATAATTTGAATAAATAATGCAAATTATTTCGCTGGATGTATACGAATCATTAAATACGGGCAGCTGATAAAATTTGTGGTTAAATTCTAAACCCAAATGCTCATAATTTGTGTGAAGTCTGGGATTGGGTATTACGTGATTTATAAATTATAAGTTTGGATTTCAACTGGTTTAAATTCATAATTATCATAATGTAGATTTAAAGTTGTTCAGTCGGAATTACTGTATCGTGGTTGTTCGGATTGGACTGATTGGAGTTTAAATAATTCGATCTACCTGGTTGGGATTGAGAGCTACAAGTCTGATTGAGAGAAAGTACTATATGTTTTGATTTCTTGCAGCTCTTTTCCTACAATCTTTATCAAATGGTCATAGTTTTTACAGTAGTTATACACAACTGGGCTAAGTTCTAATATTTCTAGGTGGAAAAACTAGTTGCGGTCAGGCTTCTTCTTCTACAAGGCCTCTTTGTCCTCATAGAATGGACACTTTACCGACCTGCTTGGTGTTCATCATGCGTCATAGACTGTAGTTGAGTAACCTCAAATACAGACTGCGGAGGTTTGCATTGAGAATCCATCCCATGAGGAATTCACTAGGGCCATGCAAAGACTTAAACGAAACCGCTCACCTGGAGTGTACTGCATTAATTCAGAGCTCTTGATATTCGGGGGGGATACTTTGTGGAACTGTCTTTTTGACCTTATTCGATTAGTATGGCGAACCGAAGTAATGCCTGATAAATGGAAAGTGGCCGCGATGTACCCCATCTTCAAGAAGGGAAACCCGTTGAAGTGTGAGAATTATCGCGGTATGGCTCCTCTAGCGGAGGGCCTGGTTGTTGACTATCAAGGAGAATTTCGTCCGCATCAGTCAGGTCTTTTCGCTGCGGATGATTCTATCTAAATATTATGAGACTATCATCCCTGTACATCAGGTGTTCCTGGATTTCCGGCAGGCCTATGACTCGATCAATCGACAGAGTTTGTTATCTGCGCTGGAATATCTAGGTATGCCAACAAAAATGGTACGATTGTGTAGAATGACAGTGACACAGTCTAAATGCTGTGTTAAAGTTGAGAACAGGCTATCGACAATTTTTGCAGTCAACTCGGGCGTTCGGCAGGGAGATGCCCTGTCCCCGATAATCTTTAATCTCATGTTGGAGTGCATCTTTCGTAAAACTGAAATACCTCAGCGCAACATCTTATATCGCCAGTCCAATCAAGTTCTAGCATTTGCAGATGACATATGCCTGATTGGACTGAATAGCAACGGAGTGAAAGAAATACTTGATCCGCTTGTAGAGTTTTCAGCTTCAGTTGGACTCCAGATCAATGAGTCCAAACAAAATACCTGATCTCTGGTTATAGGGACAATGGCACACCAGATTTTAGTAATGGCCACCACATGTTTGAGGGAGTGAGGAGGTTCAAATATCTGGATTCTCTTATCACTCACGATAACAGTGCGGGTGAGGATATTAAAGTGCGGCTGGCAGCTGTTAGTCGTACTTTGTATCCTCTAAGGCCACTGCTAAAATCTAAATACATATCAAGTGCTGTGAGGCTGAAGCTTTACAAAGCGTTGATCAGGCCCGTTGTTATGTTTGGATGTGAAAGTTGGGCGCTGACGGATGAGTTTGAGAGATGGCTCCTTACATTTGAGAGAAGAATCATGCGTGTGATTTACGGCCCAAAACGCGAAATAGATGGTACACACCGAGCTCTGCACAATTTCGAGATCAGAGATCTGATGAAGATCCCCGATATTGTAAATGAAGTATGATCTCAGCGAGTGCGTTGGCTCGGTCACGTTCTGCGTGGTGATCCGGAACGAATTGTGCTGCGATCTCTGAATTTCAATGCTTATGCAATTTGTGGACTTTACTGGTACTGGTACATGTGTATTTATATATACTGTTACTGGTCCCGTGAGGAGTGTCAGGATCTCCCATCGGACGCGTCCCAGGTCGCGAATAGGGAAATGCCCTCACCGGCATGCCGGCGGGTAGGGTTGAAATAAAATACCATCCGTGGACAGAAACTGATAGGGGAAGGCTACCCCGAATGAGTGAGAAGAATGAGTGGAAAAAATGGAAACTCGTTTACGGCACAAAGAGGGATTACCTTAGTGCAGGCGGCTTCGAGGAGTAGGAAACGTAGCTACTCAAGCTCATCGAACTACAAGTGTATAGGAAGCTTTTTCGAAGAAGAAACGGGAGCTATAAGTCAGTTTGTACTTTCAAAACGAGAAGCTATATAGGTGCTTGGTGGCAGGTAGCGGGAACATAGACCCATTTAGGAAAAGCCATATCTCTGGAACAGATCGCCTCTCAATATCCAAAGGAACATGTCCCAGTCGTTTTCTGACCTTGCAGTGCCAGAGGAAAACACATCATTCCTGGATCGCCCTCAACGTTCCTTCCAAGGTCTGTAGACGATGAAATGTTCGATTCACTATAGGGTATTTATTAGTTTGACCCTCTTACTCGGATGGGCAAGGAAATTGATCGCATAATAACGTGCACCATGAGGTAAAGAAGCTGGCCATGTCAATCAAAATTCTGTAAGTCGAACATTCTCAAAAGGGTGGAAACAAGGACGAGAATTAGACAACAGAGACAATACCGAAAAACGCGAGACCTCCCGATAAAATGTATCAAGTCACTGAGACCTACCTATAGAGGAAACCAAACAGCAGTGGTGGTTGTATCAATCTCGACATCCAAAGTGATGAAAAATGAAGGGAAGGTACGCATTGGATGGGTGATCTGTAGTATACGTAAAAACACGTTTCCCTTAAAATGTATCAAGTCACTGAGACCTACCTATAGAGGCAACCAAACAGCAGTGGTGGTTGTATCAATCTCGACATCCAAAGTGATGAAAAATGAAGGGAAGGTACGCATTGGATGGGTGATCCGTAGTATACGTAAAAACACGTTGCCCTTAAAATGTTTTAAATGCTGGCAGTATGGACATATGGCCAAGTCATGTAAAAATGATGTTGATCGTTCTGGTCTCTCCTATAAATGCAGAGGAAATGATCACAAAGTAAAAGAATGCAAGGAAGAAATGAGTAGTATGCTTTGCGAGCGAAGGATGAACCATAATCACATAGCAGGGCGTGGACGGTGCACGGCATACATATTACAACCGATCAATCTGGTAAAGCTGTCATATGGACCTGTAACACACGGACTACGAAGGAGTACGAGTAGAAGCTGACGGTTTACATATCTATAGCTGCTATGCACCACCTAGCGCTACAATTGATGAGTTTGAATACTTCCTGGACCACTTGGTCGCATACAGTGACCTTTCGTAAGGGTGTCTTCTTTTCCGTAATTGATCTTACATTCGGTAGCAGCTGCTTGATGAGAGTATTGGCCAAATGGGAAGTCAGTGAGCGCTATACCCATAGTGATCACCAAGCCATACTCTTCGAAATAAAACTGGCTAGGGAAAGTAACCAAGCCTCTCGGGGTGTGCCAATGCAAAAGCGGCCCAGATTATGAATACGAACACCAACGCCTGCAGTGCATCTATGGTAGAAAGGATGCTAGACAATCGCCATCCACTAGTATACTGGTGGAAAGAGGAAACATCAACGTGCTTGGGGTACAGAGAACTATTCTACCCTGCACCAAAACTATCTGGATGCCCGGAAGTAATTTAAACAGACCATTAAAGTAAGGAAACGCCAATGCTGGAAAGAGCTATGGGAAGAAGTGGATCGTGACCCATGGGGAAGACCCTACAGAGTCGTCATGAAAAGGCTTAAAAATACAATTGAATCGCCGCCCACCGGCCCCGTGATATTACGCAGAACTGTAACTGCTCTGTTTCCTCAGCAAGATGATGTGATCCCTAACATGATCCGAATACCTGGCATGGAAGAAATACCGCCAGTATCAACAGAAGAGCTCACCAATGCGTGTCAACGTTTTGGGAATTCAAAGGCTCCTGGACCTGACAACATCCCTAATATTACACTAAAGGCTGCCATAAACGCCAGACCGGATGAGTTTATTCTAAATACAAGTACCAGTGTACTTAAGAAGTATCATCACAGACTATTTTAATGATAGAGTGCTGACGTATGACACGGATGACGGTGTGAAGACATACAATGTTTTGGGTGATGTACATCAAGGATCTGTATTGGGGCCGATACTGTGGAATATCATGTACGATGGTATCCTGAGGCTCCGTGTACCTGATAATGTGGAAATTGTGGGTTTTGCTGATTATATGTGGTACAGCTACGGACCAAATTGTGTCTATGGTAGTGCATTAGGACGGACATCCTAACTTAACCTATAACGTCGTCCGTTAATATGAACAAGGAGAAATTAAATTATACCAATCTGGAGAGTAACAAGTTAAATTATGTATATTATGTAATTTGAATACTATTCCTAGATACTTCTTTTAAATTATGAACTACAACCATAGTTGTGTTCTATGCTAGAACACTATATTGACAATAAAAGATAATAAACGATAAACTATGGATTGATACAAAATTTTACCTCTGCAATTTCTAAACGAGTTTAACCAACGGTGAAATCTGTTCTATATGTCTATGCATAGTCTGCTTACAAATGTATTATAAATCAACATTGGCGCAAAACATTTGTCAGCTGCATATACTAGTTGATTTATTATGTCTGTGATTTAAATTTATTGTGCTGTGGTCTAAATGCATTAATAAACAATTTAGATTTAATTTATTATTATATATCGATGTCATAGTTTAATTAATCACCTTTAATTAAAATAATAGAAAATTTCTAATGCGTTTAGTTGCGATTTGTTATGACGTGTCTAAATAATTATATAAAACGTTTCGTCATTGTAATTTTGATTTAAATTTCGATTAACGGGACTTCACAATATAACATTTACATAAATTTTCAATCCAAGATCAATCGCACTTTAAAATCAAATCGCCTACAAACGCATTTTATATGTTTTTATCAATAAAATATATGCTAATTTTTCAAAATCAAATACGATAGTTGCGAAATCGTTAGAAAATGTGGATATATGAATACAATTATATAATAATCATCCATTAGTTTTTGATTTGATTAACCTTGGCCTGAGATAAGATATACATAATAATTAATATGATTATTCGTCATTCTTTGTCGTGTGAATCCAAATGCAGATCATGTATGTACATATGTATAGATAGATAATTATACTGAAATTTCAGCTGTGATTAAGCCAAACATACATCATATACGCATATATAGAAACGGGAAAATCGTAATTAATCGTACACGAAAGGAACAAATTACTTAATTACAAAATTAATTAATTAACTTTTCTTTCCTTCTTGGCATAAGACGATTTCCTTGAGATTTACAGTTACAATAATTATTATCATGTGATTCAGACACCAGTTTTTGTTAATCACATTTCTAAAATACTGTATTGTTATATATTGAATGATAATTATCACTCATGACCAAACTAATTTGTGAATACTAAATAGCTATGATTCTTGAAAGCGATCGTTGAACCGAATATTTTCAACGTGGACGTGTCGGCAACCTCTGGACAACGTCGATAATGTAGACAATCCCTAGAATGATTTTGAGAATAAATTCTAAACTAAAGTGAACTAATTTTTTTAGCATCAATTCGATACGGGAGGTGAAAATTATAGAAGTTCAAGGGGACCTCTTACTATGACCGTGCTATAAAATCGAGTTCGTCCCATTCCATGGTAACGCGAATTCCAGTTTACGAAAACTAGAAGAGTTACCGGATTATTAACAAACCAAATTGTTCAGATAACAAGAACTTGTCCGCATATGTGCTAGACTGCTCTATGATGTACGTTTTGACAAAATTTTGATGGATGACGAAACGTACGTGAAATTAGATTTGAATCAGGTTAGCAGATCAAAAATTGTATCTGGCCAAAAATAGTGACGATGTTTCCGCTAAATATAACCACATTAATTCAGATAAAAAAACATTTTCAAAAAATATTATGATGTCCGAAAGTATTATGTGGTCTCTGTGGTCGGGGGGGCATGCACATGTCTCGTAAATATAAATTGCACGAACATGTTTTCCTAGAATTACCCCACAGTATCCTTTGCTTGTCGTAGGAGGTGGCTAAATTTTTGGATCGCTCGGCTGACGACCCGCATCCATAAAAAAACTCAATTTTTTGCAATATCAACAAAAGAAGGTTCTATCGTGGGACATAGACCAATTTTTAAAACTTATACTTCATGTTTACCAGAAATCGATATGGTTTATGACAGACTACTGCCCGAATTCTGTTTCTCAAATTTTTTCTCAGTGGCTTACACTTCGAGATTTGTAGAGTTTGCATTATTTTCTCAACAAATTAAATGAGTCCATAGTCATTTTTTCTGATGGCTCTCGTTCTAACCTCAGTGCAGGTTTTGGAATCTACGGTCCTTGGACTGATCTGGGACTAAGGTATAATCTCGGTTCGCATTGTACTGTTTTTCAGGCGGGACTAATAGCGCTTACACGTAGTGTTATTGAGGCTTTTAATTTTGATGTTAAAAACAAAAGTATTCTACTGTGTAGAGCTATTAAAGCTGGACTTAACTCTTTAAGAAATACCTTGACTGTTTCCAAACTCGTCAAGAAATGCAAACATCATGAACCTTCTTTGTTCTTACAATAAAGTTACAGTAATGTTGATACCAGCTCATTGTGACACCGTTGTGGCAATGAGAACGCGGATTGTTTAGCCAAAGCTGGTTCCCAATTAAATTTAATTGGCTCTAAACCAGCGGTTTCTTTATCTGTCAACTACTATCACTACTAGGTCTTTAAATATAGATTAGTTGTCCTTAGTGCCTTGGTCTAAATTAATTTAGTTTGTGAAGACCGCAGTGCGCGTTTACGAATTGGAATAGAATCCTGGGTTTGCATCATGGGCCTTTGTGGCATTGAGCGCGGAATTTTTTGTAGCTGTTTGGCCACTTTGCTTGTATCGGTAACTAGTTGGATGCTGGTTATTGCAAACGATGTGACTGCTTGGCAAAAGCAACTAAAATTTGGTATCAATATTTTATTCTATTATACAATTGTATTTATTATATTAATAAAAATAATAATACAGCCTTTACTGGAAATTACTGGCCCCTTACTGCGTCAACACAGCGGTTTCGATCTTGGGCTTGGTTTTCATACTGTCCTAGACAATCTGAAGAAGCTAAGTCATTCTCTATACCGTGGAGCCATCGTCGCCTGCAACGACCTCTGCGCCTACCATATGGTGGCTCTCCGTTGAGAGATCGCTGCACAATTCGTTCCGGATCAGCACGCAGAACCTGACCTTAAAAAAAAAAAGTTCAACAAAATCTTGTTTGTTTATATGTTTGTTCTTGTCTTTCAAATGAATTTCGCATCTGCATATAAGCAAGCACCTGATTGAACTGGCGATATAAGATGTTGCGCTGAGGTGTTTCAGTTTTACGAAAGATGTACTCCAACATGAGATTTAAAAGTATCGGGGACAGAGCATCTCCCTGCCGAACACCCGAGCTAGCTGCAAAAATTCTTGATAGCCTGTTTTCAACTTTAATACAGCATTGAGACTGTATCACTGTCATTCTACACAATTGTACATATTTTGTTGGCATACCTGGATACTTCAGCGCAGACCACAAACTCTCTCGATTGATCGAGTCATAGGCCTGCCGGAAATCCAGGAACACCTGATGTACAGGGATGGAAGTCTCATAATATTTAGATAGAATCATCCGCAGCGAAAAGACCTGATCAGTGACTGATCGATTCGGACGAAATCCTCCTTGATAGAGGGGTGATTCTATCCAATATAATGTAGGACAGTAACTTATATGCTGTGCAAAGGAGAGCTATACCGCGATAATTCTCACACTTCAAGCGGTCTCCCTTCTTGAAGATGGGGCATATCGCGGCCACTTTCTATTCGTCAGCCATTACTTCGGTTCGCCCATTTTAATGTATGAAATTCTAATCGAATAAGGTCGAAAAGACAGTTCCACAAAGTATCCCCCCCGAATATCAAGAGCTCCGAATTAATGCAGTCCACTTCAGGTGAGCGGTTTCGTTTTAGTCTCTGCATGGCTCTATAGTGATTTCCTCATGGGATTGATCCTCAATGCGAATCTCCGCAATCTGTATTTGAGGTGAATCAACTACAGTCTGTGACGCATGATGAACACCAAGTAGGTCGGTAAAGTGGCCATTCCATGCGTCGAATACTGCGTCGATGTTAACACAGAGGTTTCCATCCCGGTCCCGAATGGCAGTTGACGCAGGCTTGAAAGTATGGTGCAATCCAGTAATTCCGTTATGGTATAGATCTCATCAGATCGTCCAAGTCATTGTAAAATGAGTCTTTATCTTGGGGCTGGCTGACTTTTGTGGACGCGTGTACACAAATTATCGACAGGTTGGCTAACTTCATGCGCAAGCGAAGCTTACACTATCGGTTATTGACTGCTTGGAAATCCAAAACAGCGTTTTTTTCCTGCGGCCCAAGAAGAAATCCAGTTCCAAGATATCCGAGGTCATCTCCACTGGAGAGCAACGTGTAGCCCTGAGACACATGGTCTCCACTTTTAGGCCAGCGAGTTTCTTGAAGAGCAACGAGTTCCAGCCGTACTCCTTCATGCATGTGAATAGGACCTCTAACGCTCCTGGTTTCTTCTTGAGCGGGGGTCCGGTGTTACTTTGGCGGTATCCATTTTTTGTTTTGTTGACTTATAAACAGGCTATTTTTTTTACAGATGCGGGTCGTCAGCCCAGCGATCCAACCGTATAGTCGCCTCCTACGACAAGCAAAGGATACTGTGGTAGTATTCTAGCAAAACATGTTCGTGCAATTTGGGTTTACGAAACATGTGTGCCCCCCGACCACAGGGGCCAAGGGGTATTTATTATATTAAAAAAAATAATATTGAACTCGGAGCCCTACTATGACTTTCGACTACTATTTTAGACAACTATCGTTTTCCTGTAGTAATCAAATGAAGGAAAAGAAAAACAATAGTAAATTTATGCGTGATTTACACGTTCCAACAATGTTGGCAAGAAATGAAGAGATTAGTATATCGCGAAATTCATTTGAAAGACAAGAACAAACATATATAAACAAACAAGATTTTTTTGAATTTTTTTTTTTTTTTTTAAATTTGTATAAAAAAAAAATTTGTTGCTATAAAATATACTCGACCCGAGTATATTTTATAGCAACAAACACAGGGTGTTTTTTTTTATTCATTCCACAGAAAGAATAGAAGGAATAGAATAGCGATCACGTGACCAAAGAATATTCCGTACGAAATGGAATAAAAAAATACAATAGAATACTTTTTTGACAACTTTGAATTTTTGTTTATTGTGTCTTGTGTGTTGTGTTATTAGTCGCTACACTCATCTGTTAAAGGAAAAAGTAGTTTCTATAAATACATAGTTAATTTGAAATGAACAATGAAAAATTAATGGCTTAGTTCTGTGCTCCAAAATTAGTTGGGATTTAATTTTCGACGGTGATTCCAGCGATTCAGACGATGAAATTGGAAAACTTAACCCCAAAAATCAATTGGCATTGCAAAAAGGAACCAGATCCTAAGGATTTTAAATGAATGATAACTGACATATTTATGTTTATTTTGTACTTCAGTTTTTATTAATAAATATAAATTTAAGTAAAATAACGACTAATTATATTTTGTTAACTAATTTCTCAAAAATTTCTAAAAATTTGTCCGCCTTGGCCATTTTTTCGTTATGCCTTTTATTTCGCTCATCCTCTGCAGCTTTTCTTTTTCTTGTAAGGGAAGATGTTGGAGCAGTGACTGTGATTTCCTCTATTATGTCCGAGAAATCGTACTCACTGCAGCCTGTTCCAGCAGAATCCGTTTCACGGTTCAACCTCACAGTTGGTTCATCGCTGGCACAGGTTGCAGGAGGGTTGATTTCTGGACGATTGTTCATCACCTCCCATTACATTGATCACCCGTGACTTTTTTACTTCTGGTACTGGATAGTGCATCTAAAAATAAAATAATCCAAAAAATTAAAAAATCGAATAATACATACCTTTTTTACATAAAATTACCTGCAATATCATTCCACACTTTTTTTTTGGGGAATCTGTCAAACGACGTTGAATTCTCCAGAAATAAATTTATAAGGCATCGTATATCACCTGGGCTCCATTTGAAGCTACTGTTTTCGGCTGAAATTAAAAACATCCACAAAAAATTGATACAATAAATATATTTATTTATTTATAATAATTTAATTTTACACTAAAACCAACATTTATACTAAACATAACTATTAAACGCTTACCTTTATCATTATAATTATTATAACTAATATTTTCCATTTTGATTTGAAAAATTACAAAAACAATTGTATACATAAAAATGGAAATGTCACGATTGTCGGAATATTCTTTTTATTCTATCTTTTGGCGTAGTACAAAGAGAATACGTTCAGAAAATTCCGAAGGAATAAAAGAATATGGAATAGTAGGCAAAGAATAAAAAGAATGAATAAAAAAATGACTAAAAGCAATTTCGGAATATTCAGAACTTTCAGAATGAATAAAAAAAAACATCCACATTTGTATGGTTTTTCACCTGTATGTATTCGCAAATTAATCTATACATAAATAAATACATAATAGTTTACGAACTACTGATTATGTATGTCTTTTTTATTGGGTGTATGCATTAAAAACAATAAGAAATATGAGATCAAGAAAAATCTATATAGAGGTTAGAAAATTTAATGTCATAATTTTTGTAAACAACTTTAGTAAACAATTTTTAATAATGATGAAGTTGGCTTCAGTTTAATTTTTTGTTTCATTGTGCGTACTAAAAAAATTCTGAAGGGAAAAGGCAAAAGTAAAAAGTTTTTTCATTGTGAGAGCTCTGTTAATGGCGATTTTCATTTTATTATAAAATTTTAAAACAAACCGAAATAGCCATGAAGCTCAGTACATAACTGCGGGAGTGCGGGAGTGCAGGAGTCCGAGTAAGAAAATTTTCAACTCGAGTGTGTTGAAAAAGGAGAAGCTTATGTCAAAATGGCGTACTTTGATTGGTAGAGAGTGAAGTGTGATTATTTTTTCGACTGACTCCCGCAGTTATGTACTGAGCTTGAGCGGCAAGGATTTCACTGTTTATTCATTGTTTTCGTTTTAGAAAAAAAAATATAGCTACAAGAAACAGCGTTGTGCACCAGAACTATCCGTTAAAAAATATATTGTAATTTGACACCGCCAAAAAATTATAGCACGACGCCATTTTTGTATTATGCGTTATCTCTTTTTATCGCATACACATTTTTTCTATTGCGTGTAGCTCTGAATGTCTACAAAAAATGTTGGGAAAAATTGGTTGGAACGTGTAAATCACGTATTATAATATTGTTTTTCTTTTTTTTCCTTTGTCTACTATAGGAAAACGATAGCCGTCGAAAATAGTAGTCGAAAGTCATCGTAGAGCCCCTGCATTTTAGTCGACCTTTCTCAAGCATTTATTTATTAAAACACACGAAAAAATGGCTTGCATCAGCACCAGACAATTTTTTCGTTGTACTATGTGGGTGCAAAATCTAATAAAATTTTCTTGGATAATGAAATGAACTACATCAATTGTATGGGGCACTGCCCACCTTGCCCAATATAACGGACCATGTCTGATTACACTGCAGTTGATCATATAGCATATCATTGCTTGCTTTACAAATTACAAAAGAGTTGCGGTAAATTTTGTTTAGTGGTACGAGGTTTAGTACTATGATACGATGATAATAAAAAAAATGATTCTCTAAATGGTAATTATCTTTGATTATTAGACTAGGAAGTGACAACTATCGAACAAAATACGCGATAACAACTATAATAATGGCAGAAAAGGATTGAGAATCTCTTCTTAATTATTTAAGTAGGTGGTGGTACTATTTTATCTCGACATTTTTTCAAATAGAAAATAAAAATTTACTCGTTTAAAGATTATTAAAAATTAAATAACATTTTCTAATTTTAATTTTAATTATACGCGTCGTCTAACCATGCCCATTTTGTTTATAAAAATTATCTTAAATTTATTGTAAATTATATTATTCAGTATTTTGACAGACGGATTTTTGAATACAATTGTATCAATCCAATAAAGTTTTCTAAGAATATAATAGTTATTCAAACTACATATTTTAAATAATCATTTTAAAACTGAAAAACTGAAACCGGTATCATCACTCTCATTCTGATCTTCAAATGCAATTACCTCACCCGCTATTTCTTTTTTGGTCATTACATGATACCCCGGATCACCTTCATCTTGTTCCAACCACTGCGACACATTCATTTTCACCATTATCCTGTAATATTCTGCTGTAATCGGTTACTGTAGCCCTTCTAAATCGACATCGGTTTCTTCATCGTTAAGCAATTTCTTCCAACCATTCTGTAAAGTTAAAACTTTCACTTCATTCCAGGCAATGAAAAATTGCTGACTTTAGATTATATTTAAAATTTTTTTAAAAGGTACCGTCTTTGCCTTCCCGTGTTTTCTTCATCAAATTCATCCTGGCAACACAACCATCACTTCCTCTAGAAATTGTTTGCGGTATAAACATTTGGTGCCCAGAATTATTCCTTGGTCCATTGGCTGGATAAGTGAAGTTGTATTTTTTGGTAAAAACATACATTTAAATTTACCGTCTGATGTCATAAAATATTTTTTCGATGGATTCCAAATTCGTTTCTTGAAACGTACGGACTGAAGGAACAACTTTTTTTAGGAACCAATCTTGGAAAATTGCTCTTGTGAACCATGCGTACTTAAAATTATAATATATTACGGGCAGGCGGTGCATTATTACTTTTAAAATTCTAGGATTGCGTCCTATGTCAACAATAACAGGTGTTAATCGGTGCGATCTCTCAGCGTTAGCACATAACAACGGGCCTGATCAACGCTTTGTAAAGTTTCAGCTTCACGGCACTTGATAAGTGTTTAGATTTTAGCAGTGGCCTTAGAGGATACAAAGAACGAGTGCCAGCTGCCAGCAGCACTTTAATATCCTCACCCATACTGTTATCGTGAGTGATAAGAGACCCAAATATTTGAACCTCCTCACTCCCTCAAACGTGTGGTGGCCACTACTAAAATCTGGTGGGTCATTGTCCCTAAAACCAGAGATCATGTATTTCGTTTTCGACTCATTGATCTGAAGTCCAACTGAAGCTGAAAACTCTACAAGCGGATCAAGTATTTCTTTCACTCCGTTGCTATTAAATCCAATCACACATATGTCATCTACTTATGCAAGCACCTGATTGGACTGGCGATATAAGATGTTGCGCTGAGGTATTTCAGTTTTACACAATTTATAATGATTTTAATAAAATATTATAATTTACACAGATTGGTTAATTTTTTAAACTAAATGTAAAATGCCTACAGAATTTCAGAATTTTTATATGAAATACAATATTGAAATTTAACAAATTTAAAAGTATTTAAACATTTAAAAATTTAAAAAAAAAAACTACGGAATGTCAATAATTTTTTTTTTATTATTTTAAATATTACAACTGATTTGTCAAGTAATTTGTCTATCTTTCTTATGTTCACTTTGAAGAGATATAACCCAACAGTTAGTCTCTAAAAATTTGGCCGACCTGAATATCTTCCAATTAGCCAATACATATTTCTATATTTAATGTGTAGTTCCTCCTTTATCTTTTTAATGTTAGCATAAGGAACTTGTTTGGAATTTAGTTCTATTGGTATCCAGTTAACTATTTGATTGGTAAAGTTAACGTGCGTTGATTATTCTTCATTTAGCTTAATGCGCCATGTTTTGGTCCAGTTACTTAGTTGATTCGTAGCCCGTTGCAGTTTTCTGGTTGCTTCGTCTACTTTATAACCAGTAGCTAAAATTGCAGTATCGTCCGCGAATGCTGCAGAACGCTACCTTGGGAAACCCCTGCAGATACCCTCTTTGGCTCGGAAAATTCTTCTTCACATCTAACGTGAAAATATCTGTTTTCAATGTTAGATTTCAATATCTGAAAGTGTTCTTTTGGCAAATCTCGATGCAGTTCATCTTCCAATCCAGGATGCCATACTTTATCGAAGGCCTGTGCTACATCCAGAAATATTGTTGAGCATATTTTTTTATTTTCAAGTGCATCTTCCACTGATGTGGTGGTATTAGCTTCAAGTATTATAGGTTTCATCCTTTTGTATAACAGTTTTTCAAAATTTTTTGAAAGTATTGGAAGCAGAGAAATTGGCCTGTATGACTTTTTATGATTAAATGGTTTGTCGGGTTTGGTATCATAATTATTTCTGTTACTTTCCATTGCAGAGGTACATATTTCAGTCGAAATGAAACGTTGATTATATAAAGAAGTTTTCGCACCCCATAAATCATAGCCAGGAGATTTTTTCGTATTTATATTAATTTCATCTTTCAATTCTTGTAGAGTTACAGGTGGTATTTCCCTACAATCCTCCTTGTGCACTAGTATTATATTTTCATCCGCTGTTTGTCTAGCATATGGTTGGAACGTTTCTTCAAGATGATATGCGAACAGTGTTGCTTTCTGTTTGGCACTTGTTTTTCTGGCACCAATTTCCCTCGTCATTTTTTATTGACGGTATTTGATAAATTGGTCTTTTTAATGCTTTTGTAGCTTTCCATAGAGAATACTCAGTTTCTTTATCGTCTGTAGGACTACGAAGATAATGAGTGACCGATTCATTTTTCAGTTCTCTAATTCATTGCTTAAGCTTATTGCAGAAGTAATTAAAAATTCGTTTGCTTTGTGGTGCTCGGTTTTTCTGCCATGTTTTCCTTGCTTTCCGTTTTTCATTAACCAACTCCCTGATCTCGGCTGGATAAGTGAAATTATTACGATCCTTGTTTTGGATTACAGGGGTGTGACTCCATGTGAGTTGTATATTATTGATTAATAGTTCCACTTCAATTTCTAATTGAACCGGATGCTTGATTGGTACAAGAAGATCGGTGTTGTCTTCAACCAATTTCCTAAATAATTCCCATATTGGTTTTGTTATTTGTTAGTCTAGGTGGATTTTCCTTGTTAACAATCGTGGAACTAATACTCATAATGAGGGGCGAGTGGTCCGATGGGAGACTTTTACTATTTTCTAGAAAAATGCTGTTTTCGGATATACCTCTTGTAATGTAGAAATCAATTAGATCCGGAGTTTTCCTTGGTGTCAGTAGGCCACTACGTTGGTTCTCCTCCTGAAAGAAATTCACAATTGTAAGCTCGACCTGCGCATATAGTACTCTACCCTTTGGGGTTAATAATCTTGACCCCCAGAAAGTATTTTTTGCATTAAAATCACCTACAATGATAAAATGCTACCTGGTTCAATAACTTTTTATAACCCTCTTTATTTAAATTATGTCTTGGAGGACAATAAATTGAGCAGACATTGAATATTTTGTTGTTGTTAATTTTTTTTTTTTTAAAAAAAAGGACTTGGCATAGACACTTTTACGGTCCATAGCCTTACCTTACATTCACACAACATTCATTCAATCCATTCATTCATCCCATTCACACAAGTACAGTATACTATCTGCGCATTGCATAGCTCCATGTCACCCTGTACAGTGACATGAAAGATGGGTCGGCCCATGAGTTCTACATTCCAACAGAGGCTCATAGATGTTTTCAATTTAATCACCGATCGTAATCGGGAGATGAAAAATCCCTTTTGCATCCCCCGCCTCTGTTGGGATTCGAACCCGGTACCTCCCGATCCAAACGTCGCAGCTTTAACCACTGCGCTATTTGCTCGGTTCTAGTTAAGTTGAATAGTAGCTACCTGCATACTTTCTTCTTCAATTTTTATTCCCTCATGATGTTGAATATTTTTTTTCACAAATATTGTTGATGGATCTTGCTCTTTCTGCTGGATGTAAAGCGTGATAAGAAACGTAACCACGTATTTTGGTATATGAGGTTTTAGTAAGATGGCTTTCTGATATTAAACATATATCAATTTTTTCAGTATTTAAAAAGATTTCTAACTCTGGAATATGTTGGATTATTCCATTTGAATTCCAGATTACAATTCTTAATGTTTTGTTTAGCGCTTCGATGCTTTTAAATATTTTTTCAAGCATAGATGTATCTTTGGAGTCTTTGAAATTTACTGATTTGTGTGGGGTCGTACTTTGTAGCCCGGATGCCACCACTAAAGTTTCCTAGTAATATTGTACAATAAAATAAATAAATAAAGTAAATAAAAATAATAAAAACAATATATGTGTATTTCTTTTTTCTTGTTCTGTTTCTAATTGTCGTGTTGCTTGTATGAACGAGTCATAACTTTCATAGGATTCTGGGAAGTCGTATGCTCCGCCGCTGACATCAGTAAACAGTCTGCTCGCTTCTATATCCATTTTGAAACGGAAAACAATTGCTATATTAAAATGTATTGGTATACAGGGAATCACTTATATACCACAATAATAAAAAAAAAACAACAAGAAAAACCATGACGTTTTGTTGTTGCTATTATTACAACTGCTGTGATAAGCGAGATGTACTTTTCCTTCTTCAAAATATTCTAAATAGAGACCATCGAACGCAATTCGTTAAACAACAGAACGAATAAAAAAAACGTATCTCAGCATGAGCTCAAAAAAAATCAACAAAACATAAACTATACATTTTTTGTTGTAGTAAAAAACTCAAAGGTGATGGCGGTGACGTGCGCTCCCCACGTCCGATTTTAGAATGTTAATTGTTAATAATGCATAAACGCTCATCTTCGGACGCCCCACGTCCGATTTTCTATTGTTCATGATCACAATAATGCATCGCCATCAAATAATTGTTGCGAGATCATCGAACGCAACCATATACAGATTTGCATTTAAAATGCAGATTTTTTTTGTATATAGTGATTAATTTACGTGTAGTATTGAGATAGGTCTTGTCGTTTACGCTAACCCTGGAGATAAACTCGACGCGACCGACGTAACTAAGAAAATAAAAAATATTAAACTATACGAATTTGCACTAAAGCAATTATACTCGACGCGACTCTTAAGTAAAAAAAAAAAAGTTGATTTAACTTTGACTTTTTATTCTTTTTAAGTGCTAAAGTGACATCTTACAGAAATTTTAAGAAACAATATCCCATTTTTATTTTATTTTTATCATTTTGAAGTTTGTAAAACCAATTTCCCGCTTTTCATTATTTTTAATTTTTTAATTCTGTCTGCCTGATTTATTTTATTATTTTAGAATAATAATTTAAAAACGATGTAATTAAAATTTTCTTGTTCCACAAATGTCACAGAAATGTCAAAAACGTGAATACAAATAGTGAGTTTATCTTAGCATACTTGTGAGCGCGTTTTTGACCTTTTAAAACGTCTGAGTAACGTCGAGTATATCACATCTATAAATGTCATGTGTAGTATTGAGGTAGGTCGTGTTTACGCTAAAGATCATGTGTAGTATTGAGGTAGGTCGTGTCGTTTAAGCTCAAATCAAAAAAAAATATTTCCGTACAAATATATAGAGGCCAATGACGTCTTTAAAAACAATGTGTAATCATTTACGCTAAAGGTCGTGTGTAGTATTGAGGTAGGTCGTTTACGTTCAAATCAAAAAAAATATTTACGTACAAATATATAGAGGTCAATGACGTCTTTAAAAACAATGTGTAATCATTTACGCTAAAGGTTGTGTGTAGTATTGAGGTAGATCGTGTCGTTTACGTTCAATGTCATGTGTAGTAGTATTGAGTAGGTCGTGTTTACGCTAAAGATCATGTGTAGTATTGAGGTAGGTCTGGGTCGACCTACTTT
Source organism: Tipula unca (assembly GCA_951394425.1). Taxonomy (NCBI): domain Eukaryota; kingdom Metazoa; phylum Arthropoda; class Insecta; order Diptera; family Tipulidae; genus Tipula; species Tipula unca. Next base: position 117,161,878 of record OX596381.1, read on the forward strand.
CAAGGTCGTTGAGGTAGGTCGTGTCGTTTACGGAAGTAGGTCGACCCAGGTTGTTGAGGTAGGTCGTGTCTTTGAAAGTTGGTCGACCCACGGAGATGGACCTTGATGCACCTTGCCTTGGTTTGTCTCTAATTTGTTGTAGTTCTTTATAGCTACTATTCAGCCGCTGAAGTTTGCAGGATGTTGCTCTTTGCAGTCCACACATGCTGGAGGGGAATTTCTATTTAGTGGACGCGCCTGAACAGGATGCCTTCCAAGGCACTTTACACATCTTGGCTCTCTATTGCAGTATTTTTGCGTATGGTTAAAACCTTGGCACTTCTTGCATTGCACTATAGCCCAGTGGATTTCCGTAGTTCTTCTATTTTAACCCTCATGTTTAAAAAAGCTCTTATATTAAAGATGGCTTCTATCTTTTCTTTGTTATTGAAAGTTAACATAAATAACGGGAGATCTCGTTTAGTAACTTTAAATTCGGACCCTTCTTTGACCTTCTCTCTTTTTATTATATTTGCCGCATTTTCTATTTACAGTCCTTGTCGTTGGAGATCTTCCATACTGTCTTTTATTGCACAGGTTAGATGGAGGCGCTTTGCCATAACCTTTATTGGGCGGTTGCTTTTATTTTCATATGTATGCCATTCAATTTTCTCTAAATTAAACTTTGTTGATAAGGCTCTATAAGTATCAGAGTCCGGTGTGTAGATTTGCCATACATTGTTGTTTAAGGATATTACTCTGTTTTCCTTATCTGTAATGGATTTCAAAATATTTTGCACAGCTCTATACTCGGTTATACCAATAATACCCTCATAGGGCTGTCCTTTTGCTTCCTTCCTATTAGTAGATTTTGTCTGGGACCTACTAGCTACTTCCGGAGAGAATTCCGCTTTCCTTTTCTTGCTTGGATGTTTTTTCCGTTTGACAATCCATTCGGTCTCTTTGTTAACTCCTCTTCATCAGTATTCAACTCTATATTCTCGTTACTAATTTTAGGTTCATCATTGACTTTGGTTAAAAACCTTTTCTCAATTCTTCATTTTCCCTCGTCAGCAGTATAATTTTGCTACTAAGCTGATGCGTCATCTTTTCAATTTCATTAATTTTAGAGAGTAACCAGTTGATGATGGCATCAGGCTTGAAAGCCCTTCTTGTGATAACAAGTCTAAGTTAAAATTTCCGCTGGCACAACTTCTGGCATTAGAAGCATCGGCTGGATCAACTAACGAGTTGCTACTTTTTTCTTTTGTAGGTGATCTTCTTATATTTGGTCTTCTTTAGAACGGATTTGATGTTCCGTGGTTATGCACCAGATGGCCCTCCTTAGAGTCCATAGAAGCCAGTCTTCATACAGCGTGGATTTACCAATGTTGATATTGGTGTACCGCTTTAATTTAAATTGACAAAAAACAACTCATCGACCCAATAATTTTGGCCGGGAGTGTATATAAAATAATTAAAAAGAAGCTACTATCACAGTAATTTTTATTTTATCGCTTACTTCACCGATTTCACGTCCAAACACCGCAACGATTTGAAAGAGAATGTTATTTAAATAAATGCTTCATGTTTTAATTAAATTCCTAAAATATTTAAAACTAGTAAAATTTAGAATATGGTCAGCTTTTTAAATTTGAAATTAATCCAAACTGTGTTAACTAAAATAAAAATTCAAATTTCCTACAAATATTTATTAATTTCGTTAAAAATTTAAAAATTCCGTTCTTTATTAAATCCTGAATTAAAAATTCGAATTAAATTCACAAATTCTGAATTTCGTACAAATTAAATCATTGTATTTTGGAAATTTTGGTTTTCCTGAGACTGAATTGTACAAGTCTGAACATAAACTTTAAACTGAATTATAACATATAATATAATTTCTAATTTGATATTTTCTTTGAAACAAGTAGCCTTCAAGGACTGCATGAAATTTTATTGGCAGACGAGTTTTAATTTTATATATAAGGCCCTCATGCCATACTTTGTCGAAAGCGTGTGCAATGTCTATAAAGAAAACTGCCGAACAATATTTCTTTTCTTCTATAATTTAACTGTGTTAACAACCCTATGCACCTGTTCTACAGTGCCATGTTGGCTTCGAAACCCAAATTGGTGGTCTGGTATGATCTGTCCTTCAGATAATATTGGTTTTAATTTTTGTAATACCATTTTTTCAAAAAGTTTAGAAATCATCGGAAGTATACTTATTGGCCTGTACGATGCGACTAGTGTTTCGTCTTTTCCAGGCTTTGGAATCATTGTAATTTTCGAGGTTTTTTTCATTTTTTAGGAAAATAGCCACATCTCAAAATCGCATTAAAGATATAAGTTATGACTTTTATGTAAAATTTTGTAAACATTTAATAAATTATTTGTACCAAACAAAATATATTATATTTTGAACTACATGCCAATTAATATATTAATAATTTCTCATAAAAACCACGGTGGGTTCAAAGCTGAGTAAGAAGAGGTGGTTTCAAAGCTGAGTAATGAAATTACCCTATTAAAGATAGAAAATGAAGACCTGGAAAGGTTCATCGAATCAGGTAAACAAGTCTGTAATGATTATTACACAGATGAAGAGGAACTCGGAAGAGAAATAGGAACCAGTTTCCAGTGGATACTAGGATCAAGAGAGATAAGAAAAACCGCCACATTCAACACGGCAGTTTCCGATGAAGAGGAATCTGATTGGATCGTGAAAAAAACAAGACCAGAAAGAAACGAAAAGCAAAATCATCGCCAGAATTATATTGAGCAGGGAAAGCAAACATCAACATCAAGTAAACCAACTGCTCAGTGCAACGATGAAATTCCTAACACAGTGAAAAAAAAACAGCCTCCACCAATAAACATAGTTGGTATTAAAGACTACCCGGCTGTCAAGGCTCTGATGACCTCAATTACGGACAAGGATTTCAAGTTAGTAACACTAAATAATGATGTTTGGAAGGTAAATGTTCCAGACTCAGATACTTATAGAAATCTCTCTATGAAGCTTAATGCTGAGAAAGTTCAGTGGAATACAAATGAGGACTAGCAGGAAAGACCAATTAAGGTTATGGCTAGAGGACTACATCAAACATGCGAGAGTGGAGATGCTACAATCATCATTAAAAAAGAGAGCAAGGTAAATGAGAAAGGCAACAGTGTCGTCACAAAACGCGGGCTACCGCTATTCATGCTAACGTTTGGCAAAGAGGAAAATATTCAAAAAATTCATGATATTCGAGCAATTCAAAATATGAAAGTCAGAATAGAACCAGTGAATAAAAAGTCTCTGCAGATAGTCCAATGCAAAAAATGTCAGGGCTTCAATCACACTCAGAGATACTGTGGACGTATGGCAGGATGCGTTAAATGTGCTGGTAACCACCTTACGAGCACGTGTACATTAGATAGGAACTCAGCTCCAAAATGCATTAAATGCAAAGGTCAACATCCAGCTAATTACCGTGGCTGTGAGGTAGCTAAAGAGTTAGAAATAAGGAATCGCGAAAAAAAGTCTGATTTAAACCGTAGAAACTCCGCTAGTGAAGCCCCGACCAATCAACAGACAAATCGGGAATTATATAAATTACGAGGAAAAAAATCAAATGCACAGGTGACCCATGGTCACCAGGCAAAAGCGATGGATAGCAACAAATTTTGATAGATGTCGTGAAATGCATAGATGTTGAGAAACTTTTCATCATCCAACACGACTAGAAAATCAAAATAAATTTACAAACGCTCAGAATAATAATTTGGAATGCGAATGGGCTGATCCAACACATCTCCGAGCTGGAAATATTTCTATTTAAACAAAAATTTGATATTTGTCCAATCTCTGATACCCATTTTACTAACTTCTCATATGCCAGAATACGTGGGTACAGATTTTACCATGCTATCCATCCATCAGAGAGGGCAAGAGGCGGATCTGCCATTCTTATTAAAGGGAACATAAAACACAACGAAGAATTAAAAATTGAAAGTGAATCTATGCAAGTTACAACAGTCAAAACTCGCACAAAGTACAACGAAATAAATGTATCAGCAATATACTGTCCACCACGACAAAATCTGAAAAGAGACGATTATGAAGAACTTTTTAACACCATGGGAGGTTGTTTTATCATTGGTAGGCGGTTCCAATGCGAAAAACACATACTGGGGCTCCAGAGTTACTACACCAAAAAGGAGAGAGTTGTTTGAAGCAGGAAATAAATTAAAATGTGACTTTCAATCTGGTGGCTCACCAACTTACTGGCCCACAGATTTAAACAAAACACCGGATCTTATAGACTTTTATGTGACAAAAGGTATATCAGATAACTACATATATTCGTTTGGAAAATAATGAAACGCTTACATCGGACCACTCTTCTGTTATTATGCCGGTCAGTGAAACAATAATTGAAAAAGAAATCACAGCGAGACTGTCCAATAAGAATGCCAATTGGAAAATTATTCGAAAATTATTAGAACAAAACATCAATCTTCAAGCACCAATAAGGAACATTATACAAGTCGAAGAGGAAGTAGAAAGGCTGAGAAAACATACAACAAGCTGCGTGGCATAGTATATCTTTCAAATACGCAAATAAGAACAACTGTAAAAATTATCCACTTGATGTAAGAGGGCTTGTGGCAAAGAAACGAAAAGCTCGATAGTCTTGGCAAATAAATCGAACCAAGGAAAATAAAACCGTCCTTAATAATCTATGTAACAAGTTGAAATCTCTGATCAGAACAGTTAAGAATGAATCAATAAGTACATATTTGTCGTTACTTACTAGCCAAAAAGCTACCGAATATTCTTTATGGAAAGCAACGAAAGTACTTAAGAGACCAATAAATTCGACGTCACCAATTAGAAGTGAGGATGGAAGCTGGGCTCGAATCGCTAAACAAAAAGCTGACTTGTTTGCGAGACACCTATGGACGAAACGTTTCAACCATTACCAGGGCAAACCACGGATGAAACTGTTAACCTACAGAAACGATCTGATGAGCTTGAAATATAAAGTGTATCTCTACAGGAGCTAAAAGAGAAAATTCAAAATTTAAACATGAAAAAATCTCCCGGGTACGACCTCATAACCGGACAAATCATTAAAGAATTACCAAATAAAGCTATATGTAAACTTCTTCATATAATCAACGCTGTGTTTAGACTAAGATACGTTCCAAGGCAATGGAAGGTGGCCGAGGTAATCATGATCTTAAAACCTAACAAACAATGTAACGATAAAAAGTCGTTCAGACCGATATCCATACTCCCAACCATAGCCAAGATTTTTGAAAAATTGCTCCTGAAGAGAATGAAACCCATAATGGTTGACAGAAATCTCATTCCTGACCACCAGTTTGGATTCAAAGAAAACCACTCGACTATAGAACAAGTCCATAGAATCACAGATATAATAGAGAGAACACTTGAAACTAAAAAAAATGTTCAAGCGTTTTCCTGGATGTAGCGCAAGCATTTGACCGAGTTTGGCCAGACGATTGGAGTTCAAGCTCAAGCGAAACCTTCCCAAACAATACTATAAAACTGTGAAATCATACATAACCGATAGACACCTTCGTGTAAAATATGCAGACGAATACTCGGACCTAAAGAAAATTGTAGCTGGAGTACCACAAGGTAGCGTTTTGGGCCCTGTCTTGTACCTCCTATATACTCGGGATATACCACCAATGGAAGAAGCAACTATAGCAACATATGCTGATGATACTGCGATTTTGGCAGTTGGGAACAATGTAGAAGAAGCTACTAACAAATTGCAAAAATCGACAAATTCAGTCAACAATTGGATGAAAAAATGGAGGATAAAACTGAATGAAACTAAATCTGTGCATGTGAAATTTACTAATAAAAATATTTCTAATAGAATCCCAATTATAATCAACTCTAAACAAGTTGCCTATGCAGATACGGCGAAATATTTAGGTTGAGCTGGAAAGAACGTGTCTAAAAGAAAAAGGAAGACCTGAACATGAAGTATAGGAAGATGTATTGGCTCTTAGGTAGACATTCTGAACTATCTATGCACAATAAATTGCTTTTATACCTGCAAATACTGAAACCGGTATGGACCTATGGTATACAGCTTTGGGGCTGTACCAACAAAACGAACATCAAGATGATACAGACGTTTTAAAACAAAGTACTTCGGAATATTGTAAATGCTCCATGGTACATTAGAAATGAAGACCTCTACCGAGATTTAAAGATGGAATACATCGATCAAGTTATTACGTATCATGCTCTCAAGCATGATTTACGCCTCCGACAGCACGAAAACATCGAGATATGCAATATGCGGGACAGACCGTTGGCAGTAAGGCGTCTCGAAAAAACCAAACCAATTGATCTAGTAAATGGAACATAAAATTACTATACTATTATAGGAAATATTTATATAAATAAATAATTTTAATTTCTGGGACTAGCCGTTGGGCTATATCCCAATAACTGTTAATATAATTATGATAGAAAAGTTACTAGATGACTTAGAATAAAGTCAGTTGTAATATTTAGTGCGTTCGTTTGTGGTGAATTAACTGAATTATCTGAATTAACTGAAGTGATTTGTCCGTTCGTTTGGTATACTTCACTTCAGTTAAAAATATTGAGCTACTGATTTATCTGAATAATAATTTTGCTTGGGTAGGTAATTCAAATAATTGTTTTTGTTGTTTTTTTGAAATTATTTTGTTTTACGCATCGAAGAAGCCATCATCTTTTAGAGAATTTTAAATTATTTTTCGATTATAATGGATGACGATTTGATCGAATATGTTAGTTTCTCAAACGAAGAATTTGCAAATGAAAATTCAATAGATGTAGAATCACAATGTAAGTATTTGTAATTATATATGTATATATAGTCCTCTGGCTCAAAAGTTTGTGGTTGATTGTGAGTTTCAGTTATTATATCGTCTACTTTGTCATCTTCTCTGATACACAAATTATGAAGCACGATAGCAGCCACAGTTGCCCTTATGATAAACTCTCTGTTTACATTCTGGAAATCTCTCAGCCTACGGAATCTTCCTTTTAACATACCAAATGCGTTTTCCACGCATGCTCGTAGTGATGAATGAATGAAATTAAATTGTCGCTATTCGGATGTTAAAGTGCCATTATCTTTAAACGGGGGCACAAGTCAGTCTTTTTACATATAAGCCGAGTCGCCAAGAAGAAAATAGCCATACATACATGCTGGGCTTTCCTCAATTTTTTTACACAATCCAGACTTTCTCAATAATCTTGAGTCATGCATGGACCCAGGCTCACCGCAATATACATCAATAAATTCTAATTTGAAATTGACGACCCCTTGTAGTAGTATACTCGAAAATCCTTTTCTGTTTATGTAGTCGTTGTCTCCTTCTATATTTAAAATTTCAATATGTGAGCCATCTATACATCCCATAACGTTCTTAAGTCCTCTTTTATTAAAAAACAATCGTTCATTGGCGGCTGCTTCCTCTCTAGTTGGCCATTTAATGAATTTGGGCGAATGTTTAAAAATTAAACCTACCACATAATTAACTATCTCATGTGCGGTACTTCGGGATACGTCAAATAAATTAGCAACCTGTCCAAAACAGTCTTGATTCACCAGATAATAAATAGTCATAATTACTTTCTTATTAGCAGGAATCATCCTCCGTCCACCAGCATACAATAAATTTTCTTTGGTCATTAACGGCTCCAAGAACGCTGTTTATATATAAAATATAAATTATAATTTGTATGATAAATAGAAATAACATACTTACTCATAAGAGCATTAAAAGTTGACCTTTGTAGGCGAAAATTTTCCTTGAATTCTACATCACTGTATGCTTGAACCGTCGTTTCATAATATTGTGATACTCGGTGAAGGGAAGCACCACTTTGATTTTCTGGCTCGGAATCGCTCGAGCTTGAACTACTGCTAGTATCGATTATATCCCGCTCACAGGAATCTTGAAATAATTCTTTCTAAGATCTGTCAAATAAAATAATGTTAGTAGTGGTAAACACAAACTGTATATTTGAGTATTTAATATTATATATTTACCAATAATATTGTAACTATCTCTTCATTTTTCGACATAGTGAAAATGTAATGTCACACAAAAATAATTGATCCAAGAAAATGATCGATTAATTTTAAATTTTAATTATTTGGCAACACAAGCCAATTACTTTTTAACAATTTGACACTTATCTGAATTGTAGCAAACGAACGACCAATTCACTTCAGTTGCTTAATTATCTGAATATTAACTCAATTATCGGAATAGTAACTCAATATCAATTCAGTTAATTCACCACAAACGAACGTGCCTATTATATAAATAAAAAAAAAAAAAAAAAAAAAAAATTCTAGCTAGTTGCTCATTATAAAAAATATAAACATATAATGAAATCGAACCAATAAATGCGAACCAAAATATGAATTTTAAATATATCATATAAGATATGCAGGGAACCGTTTTAAAATTCAGAATTTGCTCAGTTGAATGAGTTTATTGGTATTCTTACAAGATTGTTCCAATTGCTTTTTATTTCCGATTACACTACTCCCCAAATTAAAACACATTATCTTGTATTGGCTTGTTGAATAAATCAGATAAAAAAGCTTTCCCGAAATACTTGATAACAATTTTGATCATTTAACCAAAAAGACGCAAAGATGGTACAGTGGTGGCCGACAGGGTCCCAAACTTAATCGATGTTAGAAAATAGCCGACCTTATAAAAGCTTGACCATACGATTTTTTTTTCGATTTTAGTTTACTTTGAAAAGATGGCAAAGGCGCCACATTCATTTATATTGCGAAAAATCCAACGGTCAAAAAATATCAACGCTGGCACAGTGGTGGCCAATAAAGTTCTTATCTCAATTGCTATGAGAAAATAGCCGACCCTACAAACGCTTGGCCAAACGTTTTTTATCGGTTCTAGCTTTCATGGAAATTTGGCAAAGGCACCACATTTATTTACATTGTGGAAATTCCAACGGTCACAAAAATATCAACGCTGGCACAGTGGTGGGCAATAAGGTCCCAAGCTCAATCGCTATGAGAAAATAGCCGACCCTACAAAATTGGGTAAACGTTTTTTTTCGGTCCTAGCTTTCTTGGAATGTTGGCATAAACGTCACATTTATTTGTATTGCGGAAATTCCAACAGTCAAAATAATATCAACGCTAGCACAGTGGTGGCCAATAAGGTGAAATATGTGCTAATTTCATATGTCCGAAATTTGAAAAAATTCTGAAGCTCTTCTGACCCGGTCGATTTTTCTTAAACTTCTCCTGTAGGTATGTTATAATTTAGCTATCAGAAAAACAACATGGGATATTGGTGACAAGGGGGTATTTCCATACATTATGTTCAAAAAACTGAAAAATATCATATGGCCGAGATTTCAAAAAATTCTGGAGCTCTTCTGTAGGTGTGTTATGATCTCAGCTACCAGAAAAACAGCACGGTATATTGGTTACATATTGGTTTATATTGGTAATAATTGGCATGTAGTTCAAAATATTAAATATTTTGTTCGGTACGAATAATTTATTAAATGTTTACAAATTTTCTGCTAACGTGTAATTGGTTGTTACAAAAATTCTTATAAACAAATGCACAAATTCATAATTTTTCTGCTAGTTAATAAAACTACAGCAGAAAAAATTCTCTTTATCCTATAGTACTGCTCCTGGTGGTGAGTAGAAGAAATGCATTTTCAATCAAATTTGTTCAACAGACTAAAATGTCAAATTAAAAACGACTTGACATATAATAATCGAAGTGGATTTTTAGGAAGCCTCTATGAAATTTGAATCCAATTTCAAAATTTGACGATTTTATATCGAATAAAATAATTGTCTGGACTACATGAACTGCAAACAGTTGTTTGTTGCTTAGTTAGAATTAGAACATCTTCAAATATATGAATTAAACATACTCTTTTGCACTTGAAAATATCTGGTCAGCCTATATAAATGTCAATTTGTAAACGAAAATTTGTTTAGTTAATTTATGTGTAGCTACCTACACTTTCTGTAAATGTTAAATTGCTTGGCCTTATTATAAAATAATAAATATTTTAATATTCCAATCTGATCATTAAAACATTTTACTTGCCTGGATAATTGCAATTACAATGTATTGTATTTTATAAGTTTTAATTATTGATGTACATATATAGAGATTGCAGTTTGATAAACTATTATTATAATTGGACTACAATCTAAAATAAAGTGTTACTTGCGAAACAGTTAAATTTCCCAAACATATTGTAAACATTCGCAACCGTACTGTTGAAAAGTTGACCCCAATCAATTATTTATAACTTATCGTAAATCATATTTTACAGCACTCGAAAGTTGTTTCGTTTAGTTTATAATTACTAATTAGAATTTCCAATATATAGTATATGTATATTGCATATCGATCGAAGGGATCTGAATAAAATATTCCAATTGCTTGATATTGTAAAACAATTAATTCCGTATATGTATAAAAAAATAATTTCCGTGAACGTATAGTTGTCGACAATGTACCGAACTTTCAAAGGTATATATCTTTAATTATTATCTATACAGTATTACAATAGCGGTACTCGAAATAATAAAAATAAAAATTATGGAATTTTTATTAGGCAAAAATTAACCGTAATTCCAAATCGGAAATAGAATTAACAAATCGCAACATTCTCAAATTGGTTTTAAATGCGCTTTAGTGCAATAATTGATTTAATAATTAGTGCAGATGTACTTCAAAAAAGATAAAGTCATAAGAGAAAATGACACTAAATCACAGATTGAATCTGCCAACAACAGTTGTAAATGTTTTATAATTTTTTATTTTCAATAATTAATACATGTTTTGCTAAATATAATAAGTTACCCAATTCATGACATGCCAGCAATGGAAGCGTTAATTTGTGTGAATTCGCCTGAAAATACAATTCGGAAATTCAAAAGTACTTTGCGGCAATTGGCAACGATAAATTAATAGATTAAATTGATAACCTTTGGAAACATTTTGGCATGGAGTATTGGACGTATAGTGTTTTCCAAAGCAAATCAAAAATTATGATAGCGATAGACTATAATAATTTGGGTGTATTTGTATATTTTTGCATATAAATGTCAAAATTCTGTACTAAAAAATATTTATTACAGGTTTCGGACACAGTCGCCTAGAATCAAGATTGAACAGGCGTTTGGTTTATTAAAAGGAAGGTTTGTTAAACTGAGTGGTTTAAACACTGAACGACCTGATTTGATACCATTGGCAACCAACTTCATCATTCATAATGATGATGAATGTAGCGATCCGGTACCTATTTACAACGAAAGGCAGAGTATCGCGAGGAGAAATCATATTCTTAGAATCTTAAATAATAGAACAATGCCATAACTGTCTTAAATTATTTTAAATATATAGTTCATTTAGTTTTGTACTAAATTCATATCCCAATAAAACTATACATAATACTAATAATGCTAAATTCAAGCTATACATAATATTAATAATAAAAATAAAAATAATCACAATATTAAAATCAATTAGAAATTGTCAATCAATTTTTCAAACAGCCCTAGTTATCGATCCTGTTTCTCCATTTTCTCCTGATGACGTTTAATTCCGTTAATTCCGGTACCCGTTTCATCAACAATAATGTCAGAAAAATCATAATCACTACTGCAATCTGACCCAGACGAGATTGACTGACAATTTATTGTAATATCTGGATTATCGCTGGAACAGGTTGCAGGAGGGTTAATTTCTGGCCGTTTGTTAAGCAGCTCGTCTATTAAATCAAAATAGTCCCATTTTTTGGTGGATTTTCCACTAGTATTGTTATGGTCCTTTACCTTCTTATACATTGCTTTTAATCCTTTCCACATTCCATCGCATTGTTCTCCTGGCACTCTCTTCCCTCTAAAAATTAAAACTTCGAATATAAGTACAAACCTACAGAACACGGAACAAAAAATAAATAAGCTTATGTATAGCAACGATGTACTTCCGAATTTTTGTTTTCGGTTGGCGGTCAAACAATGTGGAATTTTTTATATTTTTTTATGTTTGTTTTACAAACAATGTAAACATTTTTTTATTTTCAAACATCGGGAGAATTTAACCTTAGTATTGAGTTGAAGTTAGACGCTTATGTTTTCGCTCAAAATTTAGTCCATTTTGTTAGACTTGCCAAAATTTTCATTATCAATTTGAGATTGGCTGTATCAATACCAAATTGTTTATTATTGTGGGTTTTGAGATAACATGTCTTATTTTAGATTTTTTAATTTATTAGTTCTAGCGGTGATTTTAAATAACAAATAAATTCAACGAAATGGAGCAAAATAAGGATATGGCCATATTGGGACTGATTTACTGACTAAACAATAAAACACAGTTCCAAACTAAACGGAGACATTTTGGAACTGTATTGGACTTTTTACTGACAAGAATCAATATTAATAATTAATATTAATCAAATGACGAAAGGTGATTTCTGATAGATCGGTGTAGGTACCGTCGGACAAAACGATTCTCATCACTGTGACGGATTATTATCTCTACTACAGTTTATTTCGGATATTCACAAATTCACAATTCCTATACTGAAAATCATGTATTTTAATTGACAATATGTAATAATTATATTATATAAAAATCTAATTTTATTATAATATTACATAATTTTATAATAAACTTAAATAGCTACACGAAATATAATTAAAACAATATATGTATGTACACAAAAATTATCGGTGACACAGAATCGAAAAATCAAATCAAATTAAACGTCAAAATTCAAAAAGAGCAAACTATAATATGCAGTTCATTTATATTACACTGCGTATTACAGTTTGCTCTTTTTGTCATTATTCAAAAAATTGCTCATAATTTCAAAAATAATTATGTTTAAGTTGGTAACCCTCAAAGATAGAATTTTTTTAACTCGAGTATGGCAAAAGTAGGAGGGGCTTACATCATTTTAAGTAATTTGATTGATGGAGAGACCGGGAAATATACTATGGTAAATTCTCCCGATGTTATGTACGCTGCTTAAAGCTTAAAGTTAAAAAATTTTCAGATCGAGTATGACAAAAGTAGGAGGGGGCTTTTTTTTAAAAAAAATTGAATTAAAATTGGGCGGATTGTACTGCAGCACTCAATGCCACTAATGGGCCCAAGGTGCAATACCCACATTCACACTAACATTCATTCAACCCATTCATCCCATTCACACAAGTACAGTATTCCACCCGCGCATTGCATAGCTCCATGTCACCCTGTACAGTGACATGGAAGTTAGGAGGGGCTTATTTCATTTTAAGCGATTTGATTGATCGAAACATCGGGAAAAAGGGGAAAAATGTACTATGGTAAATTCTCCCGATGTTAAGTACGCCGCTTCAATAGCAACATTTTCCATTTCGCATTAAATTGTATTCAGCAACGAAAAAGAAAAGTAAAGAAATTTTAAAACAAAACCAACGACGTTTAAGTAGAGATTATTCCTTTTATTCTACCTACCCAAGTATAACGAAATCCGACTTTTTTCGCATTTTACGGACAAATTGATGAATTCCTCTCCGACTTTTTTCATCAAATATGTCCAACTTATTGTAAGATTTACTATGAACGTTGTCGCGAATAGTCGGACAATGATGAAAAAAAGTTGGGTTATGTTTTCAACAAAATGTGGGCGGAGCCTTTATTATAGATTTTAGCGGCAGAAATTTAAATTTGAAAATGTAAATAAAACATCTTTTTTAACGGTTTTAAATAAATATGTTTAATTATTCAATATGAAAAATTAATATGAAAAAAATATTTCTCTTCTTAAATTTAAGTAATTCTTAATACATTTAATTATAATCACAGGATTATTAGCTCTAATCACAGAATATTTAACTTCATTCTTGTAACTTAAATCTAAACTAAAATATAATAATAAAATATAAATTTTATTCTAATAAATGATTTTCACAAAATATTTATCAATTAATTCATAAGTTTAGTGTAAATTTCAGATATTTTTAAATTTTAATAGTAAAATATAATATTTTTATAATAATCATGATTAATATATAAAAGTTAAAATTTCAAAAAATTCATTTATAATAAAAGGGCTTCATACTTTTAATCTATATTTCAACTATTGAATTAAATTTAAATTAAATATTTCAGTTATTGAATTAAAAAATTAAATTAAAATAATTAACAAAAGGAATTCATAAAAACTATTGTTAAGAACGAGATGTGGATGGCTCGTTTTTTTTAAAAGTTTTTTATCGTCTTATCTTTAGTATAATAAAAATATTGTGTACAGAACCAAAGCCATCTTAATAAATCAAGCCTCCATGTTCAAAACGAACTTTTATTAGTGAGTCTAAAATGACAAAAATAATCGCTCTCTTCATACATTTTATATGGAGAGACAAGATTTTCGTTTATAGAAATATTTGAATGAAAAGTAACTCAAAATTATAATTTTTTGAAATCAATTGAAACTATAAACATTGGTTTTCACCTGACTTGAAGGATTTTTCCGTGGGGTTTTCCATTTTATTGTATTAATTAAAGGAAAATAAGATACTTTATTCTCTAATAAAGCTCAAATAGAAATAGAATAAAAATTTGTAAGAAAGGGACATTGTGTACATAACCAACAAAATAATTTATTCCCATCAAACAAATAAACCAAAAGAAGAAAACATCAATGAATTTTTAAAAAATGGAACAAACATAATGATCATAAAACAACGCAAAAAACGAGAAAAAATATATGAACACAATTTTTTATTTCATAGCAACAACAAAAAGTAATCGCATAAAAAATAATATTGAGAGCGTGATCAAATTGTCCCTATTTTAATGAGAAATTTCCCAGCGTTTATCCGATTAATCTCCTAAATTTTAATTTATCGTAGTTATCATAATTTTTATACATATTTTTCGATGTTTAGATTTTGAATCGAACTATTTTATTTCTGTGTTGGAGTGAATGCAGTATATTGAAAGAGAGTATTAGAATATATCAGATATATATTTGTATATACAAATTTAAAAGCGCAAATAAATTAAATTAATGACAATTTTAGAATCATAAATATTATGTTTAATTAATACAATTTCGAAAAATAACCCTGGCCATCACCTAATTCAATTCTTTATCTATTACTTTATGTAATAAAATATTAAAAGCTCTCACTATTAATAGTTGAACAATCCAAAATAAGTTTGTATGTTTTGCCATGGGATTGCATAGACTTCTTTGTAAATTACACATTTTTTGGTTAACTAAAAAAAGCTCGTTTGAAAATATCGCTCAACATGGAGGCTTTATATATTAAGATGGCTTTGACAGAACTGACCAAACTGGGTTTCTGTAGCGCTCGGGAACTTATCCAGTGTACAATCTGTAATTAAACATAATTAACGTTAGGAATTTCATTGAGGTACACTAGAATTTATTCAGATAAACAAGTTTTGTATATTGTTTTGACTAGCAAAAATTATGCTTTTTCAGTAAAATATAATTAACTTGATGTCAGTGTACTATTTTGTAAAATTAACAATTTTAGAAATTATAATAAAATTACTTAGTAAAATATACCTTTTAATATTTTGAATAAATTAAATTGAGAAGCGACCAATTTATTGTGGCGGCCATAATAAGAAAATTTAAGTGCAAGTTCATCAGTAAAAATATGTTTTAAGTTTGATCGCACGAACTTCTTGAAATCAAAACTTGGTTCCTTCATAAATATAAATTTCTAAAATAAATATGTAATTATGTAGTTTTATTAATCTGATTAAGAGTTATTATTTTTAAATTACCAATTGACGACTTGAATCCGTGTCTGATGGCAGATGACGGTCGAAATCAATAAAAGCTTCTACGTCGTGAAAGGGTAAAATAAATTTTTGATTTTCAACATCGACAAGGTGTCGAATGTTGAGCCTATTGTCTCTTAGTTTAATGAACTCCTTCATTAAGGTTACTTGAGATTTTTTTATGATCTCAATATTGGCCTCCAACCTCTCAATCCGCTCTCTATCAACCGTCATTGTTTCACGTATGTTTTGATTATCTTTTGTATCTGTAAATAAAAAAATTATTATTAAGTTAATATTATAAATTTGCACAATAATAAAAAGAACATCTTAAATATAATCATGCCGACTCTATCAATACAATAAAAATAATATGTTCCAACATAAGATTACGAAAATTACCTTTGACTTTATCAATAAATGTCGGCTGCTGTGTTGAGACGTACGGCACTCTTCCTCCTATTAAAAAATTTTCTTTGAATTATACCTTAGACATCACTTTTCATAAACCGGAAACATGCTATTAAAATATTACCTGAATCAACTTTACAGAAGTCTACGTAATTCATATTCGAGTCATATTGAGCTGTAATATAGATAATTGATAGATGTAGATTAAAACTTACTTTCAATAAATTCTTGAGAATTTATTTCCTCCATTGTTGTTGATTTTAATGTCGTTTGGATCTGGAACATCATATAAAGTATGAATCAATGGCAAATATACAATTAAATTGTCTTTCTTTATTCTTATAATTTTAGACATCAATTCCGATACAGCGAATTTTTGAATCTCGTCAGAAATAATTTCACAATGTGTGGAAAAATTATTTAATATAGTTTCGTCAATGGAAGGGTCATAATAATTAACTAAATTTTCTATTAATCTAGTTTCTAAATAAATGCCATTTATCTCAGAAATCGAAATAATTTTATGGATTTTTTGCGAAATCAGACAATAATTGTTTGGAAAATCAATAGAAAGTTTAAAATTTTCTAATTTTAAAACCGTTGTATTTTCTAATACAACGGTTTTAAAATAATTGCCTCCAAGATGTCCTTTCAACTGCGGTATAAATTTTTGAGGCTCTATAGAATATTTTTCGGACAATCTATTATAAAATTGATGCAGTGGTAAGTGACCAGTTTTAATTTTTAATTTAACTGACGATAGAAAATTTTCAAATTTAAAGGCGGATATGTCGTTCAACGATGTTGCATATTTGATACATTCATCTGGCAAATGTAGTAAACTATGAAAATTAAAAGTAGCACTTGATGGACCGTATACATTTTCCATGTCTTGAGCAAATTCCTTAAGCAATGAAGAAGCAAAGTCGTTATGTGAAATACAAAAATTTTTGTTTAAAAGTATAGAAATAGCAACAGAAAGTTTCAAAAAATGTTCGTAAAAAGATTTGGGAAGAATACCATTTAATACTATATTTCTGTTGTCTATTAAATTCGTGTGGGAGTTTTACTTTCATTAAGTTTTCTGAAACAGTATTTAATTGAAAAGTTGATAGCGAAAAGGGAAATCCTCGTTTTATTATCCAAAAGGAAAGCAATTGTTTAGTCACACCCAAGAGAATGCAGTGCATATAGTCAATGGGAACTTGTGTTACACAACCAAAACTAATATTTTCTATTGCAATACGACTAATCTCTTTAAGGTGATTTAAATCAGTTCGGTTCTTGAAACATTCATCTGTCCTTGGAGATGCCGGTAGTGACTGTGAAAATGGAAATACTATATGCCCTTTACTTAATTTCCTTCCTTTTATTGAGCATTTGGTACAAGAAAAATAACCAGAATGGGATTTGACACTTAGTACTTTACATCTTGCGTCACTATCACAAATAAGAGTTCTAAGATTAACTTTAATATTTGTTGAACCATAGTCAAATCCTAGGGCCTCGATTATCTCCATCTCTTCTATAAAATCTTTCAACAATAAATTAAAATCAATATTTTTAGAACGACCATGGTAAGCAGCAACTACAAAAATATCTTTAAATCCAACCATATTAATCATTATAGGCCACAATTGACTGTTTGAACTCTTTGATATAGGTAGGCCATCAATTCCTATATCTATTTCGATACTATCAAAAGAAAGTAATTTGTATTTCCTTAGAAAACAGTCAAGAGCTCTTGATAATCCTAAATAAAAATACGAGACTCCTAAACCAACATTTATAATATCTGCAACTTATTCATCGTTAATCCACATATTGTGGTATCAATAGCAATGCACTGTAAGTCAGCCTTTAAATTGTAAATATCATTGCTAGAAAACTCATCACCACTTGAAACATTTTCTATTGATCGATTAAAAGAAAAATCACTAGCCATTGGAGAAGAAGGATTTATAAAACCACTGCCTGATTCAACATTTTCCTCAACAGAACTTGATTGATTCAAAAATTCAGTTTGTATTTCGGGAATTAATTTTAAATTGTTTTCAGAGCTAAAGATGGGAAATTCGAATTAAGTTGATCACATTGTGATGTATGATGAGGAAGCTTTCTTTGTAACTCTAGCTTCATTCGCCTTTGTCTCGTCCGTTTCGACATGTCTGAATTTTGAGATACCCATATTTTTAAAAATAATTTATTATCAACATAAATAAATAAAATTTATTGAAGTAAAGCAGTGGCCCATAAATTTGGTTCATCTCAACAGCTGAAAAATTATTGTCGAGATAAAAAGTTCAGAGATGTATAGTATGTGAGAAATTATTGACATGTCGTGAATACGATTAGATTTTTATAAGAATTTAAATGTAAATAATGTACGAAAAAGGGTGCCAATTTATCTAATTTACCCCAATATTGAGATAAACCAAATTTACTAAATAAACTTAATCTTAATTTTGTTAGTAACCAACTTATTTAACTAAAATATATCACAAAATATTTACCTTTCAATAAATGATTGAACAAATAACTATATACATATGTACACAAGAAATATTATTTACGTCCGAAATTTATACACAAAAAAATATATTTATATACACTTAATTAATATTATACGCTATAATATTATATACATAAAATTAATGTCAATTAAAAATACTCGAAAATAAAACACAGAAAATTTCACAACAAAAAGCTAACCGAAATGGCGTCTCTGAGAGAAATAAAAAAAAATACACCAACGCTATATAGTGTTAAAATTTTGAAACCAAATTTCATCATTTCCCGATTTTTGCTACCGAAAACCGGAAAAAATTTCGTAATAGATTCAAATTTTCAGGTTTGTTATACTTGGGTATTGATGTAGATCAGAAAGAATGTACATACTCGTTTTCTGAAAATTCCGAATGAATAACAGAACCGACAGAGATCGGTATACCAAAAATATTTATTATTCTCTCCTAATTACTTTAGAACTGTACTTAAATATTTTTGTACATATACATACATATATGTAATTGTAAATATATTATAATTTTTATGATTTATGAAATATCAAATGCAAAAATAAAAGAAGAAATTATGTATGTATCGAGACGTCGAATAGAAATATTCATTCGAATTTTAAAAGATTTTATTATTGTAAAATTTAAATTTAAATTATAACCAAAATGTAAACTTTAAATAAAATATTTAAAATTAAACAAACTTGGAGTCAGACTTTTATTAAAAGTAGTGAACTAGAGATAGATCAAAGTGGGCCTAACAACGCCTCTATATACCACTACAGACGTCGACAAACATAGCAGTGCGTAAATCGAGAAAATTGGCAAAACAATTACAGATATGTATCTAAGAGGATAATTTTGAAACATTTTTGGGAAAGGAAATGCTACTATACTTTATATATAATTCAAGAATTTTCAGTGATTCAATTCGAAGTCAAGTTCTCTTCGATATGCTTTATTTAGGTAATGGAAGAATGATTCCTAAATATGTAAATGTTCGCTAGTTGACCGTTACTTTAACATTGGTAATGTACATCGTGCAAATATAACTAAAATTTTAGCCATATCTGATATAACATTAATTATAATTTAATTTATACACGAAACTTTGCAAAATATATAAATACAGGTAATCCTCCAACAACACGGTATCTTGCAAAACGGTTTCACTCTAACACGGTAGAAAAGTAGCGAAAAACCTCCTACATCACGGTTTTACTATAAAAAGATAACAACCGTCAACAATTCATTAAAAAAAGGAAATTAGAGGTGCTTGCAAGATCTTCGATATCATCATTTGGATTAAAGTGCTTAAAATGTATAACCACCGTAAAGAAAATGGAGAATCTTCTGTGAATCCAGATTTTCTAGCAAATAAAGGTTGGTTTGAACAATTCAAAAGAAGTTTTTCACCTCACAACGTAAAAATTCTAGGGGAAATTGCATCGGCTGCTCGATCGTATTCAGAAAAATTAAAAAAATCTAAGGATACATAACACATCAAGTATTCAATGCTGATGAAACTGCGCTTTGGTGGAAAAAAATGCCCAACAGGACATTTTTTTCATTTAAAAATGAAAAAAACAGGATTTAAGGTACCAAAAGATCAAACAACATTACTTTTGTGCAGTAATGCGTCTGGCGATTGTATGATGAAACCCTTGTTAATTTATAGATATTTGAATCCCTCTGCACTAAAAGGCGTAAATAAAAACACATTCCGGGTATATTGGAGAGCGAATTCAAAAGCTTGGGTAACTGCAGATTTATTTAGAAATTGGTTTCTAAATGGGTTTATGCTAGAGGTCGAAATTTATTTAAAGCAGAAAAATGTAGGCCATCTACAAGACTTAAGTTTTCCTAACGTTCAAATAGTGTTTCTACCTCCTAACACTACTTCATTGCTCCAGCCCTTGGATGAAGGTATTATTTATACCTTTAAGACATATTACATCTGAAGATCATTACAATGGAATTCTGATGCCAAATTTATTGATGTGACAGAAGTTTAGAAGCAATTTTCAATGGAGAAATAGAAAACTTGCTTGATTCAGCAGAAAATGAAATTGGTAGCACATTAGAACTTGCTAGACCGATCGGCGAATGAAATCGATTCCAGCTCTGATAACGATAGTGGTGTTAATAATTTTACACTCAAAAAATTACAAGAAGGTTTTAAGCTTAACCGAAAAGTTGGAATTATTTTTCGTGAATACAGACCCTTCCACTGAAAGAAGTCAAATATTCAAGAGATAACTACAAAAATGTTTATCGCCATATAATGAAATTTACAACGGTCTTATAAGCTCACAAAAACAAAGCAAAGTTACAAATTTTTTAAAGATTGCAAAATAATTTAAAAAACAAAATGAAGGGACCTATCTACCGTGTTGTAGGAGGGTTACCTGTATACTCATATTAGTCTATGTATTCATAATACCATAAAATTATAAAAATGAAACTTATAATTATACATACAATGTTAAAATCACATACCAAGAACAATTCAATTATAATTATCTAATCTAATTTTATTTTTGAATTATTAAATTTTAAGTAAATTTAGTTACATAATATTTAAAATTAAATTAGTTACATTTGTTTAAAACAATTTATTGATAATTATATTTTCATTTATGTACGTAGATATTACCAAACGCACAAAAAATTGTGGAAGTTACAAAATGTCTGCTGTAGTCACCGAAGTAAAACATAAACAGTAAATGTAATAACTTCCTGATTACTCCACCTACCTTTTAGCCTTGATTAAACCTACGCATTATTAAGCTTTTGGAAATTTGCATTGTTAATAAATATTTTATTGTGTTTGCTTAAGGCAGGTGTTAATGAAATTTCTATACAAGTATACGAGTATGAGACATTGTGATGTACGATATGTATATATGCATGGTCATATATCATAATATTAGGCTAAATATAATAGTTGCACGTGCCTTTCAATAAAAATGATGTTTAATATCGAATTTAGGACACTCAATCCTAGAGCGATTTTGTAATCCAGGGATTTTCCATAGTGAAAATGGTAATTCACAGTGTTTTCATACTCAACTCGCACAAGATTTATGAATGAATCCTTATTTTCCTTGGTCACGCCATAATTTAAGAACGACTTTACCGATTTCATTCATCTTTTTTTAAAGTTTCCTAACACTTTGTAGAATTAAGAAAATTGCGCAGAAAACTTAACGACTAATTAAAGTACTTGCACCATTAAGGATAGATGGGTACAAATTAAGTAGCCTGTGGTTTACAATTTATTTTGTATGAAAGCGTGGCGTGCCAACTAAAAAAAACAGTCAGTTTTTTGCTTACTTCATAAGAAGGAAAAAATCTTATGTTTAATCTTTTTTCAATTCAAACTGACGAGCAACATAAAGCGAGAAATGAAGTTGAACGAAATCGATGGAATATATGGTAGAAATATCGCGTTTAATCCCCATCGAGCTGCATTTAATTATAATGTTGCAATCGGGAAACAATAAAATTTACCACCATGTGGCGGGTGCAAAAAACATTGGCAGCTTTCAATTGACATGGTGTAAATTACGTTGGTATCTATGAACTCCCAAAAGCATCCAGAAGTGAGTGAGTTTATTGAAGTTGATGGCAGAATGGCAGTGGTGCCAACGAATTTTGGTAGCTACATGGCTATACAAATACTTCGATATACAATTACCTATATTACATCTATTTAACCTTGCAGATTCACGGTCAAATATATCATCGAACAGAGTCCTTATTGCCAACGCCGGATAATGACTACAAATTTTTGCAAATTTATTTTATGGGCGATTCAGCAAGACAAGTCGATCAGCGTTGTGCACACAACAATTCAGTGAAAAAATCATTTGTGGAACGTCTCCAAACATTTTTTCCATCAACATAGCGAATTGGTTGCATTATTTAAGATTGCATGCCATCTGATAACCACAAAATTATCATCAGAGCCGATAAGACGCCTGCAGGACAACAGGCAAGAGGTTTTAATGCGCCATCAATTAATGAAGTCGCTACTGTCGTCCTGTGTGAAAATTTAGAAAACCGAGTCATTGGTTTACATCGGCGGAACGATAAACTGCAGCGTGTGTCCGAAACACATCGATCATATGATGCGTTACAATATCCTATCTTATTTTGGCAAGGTGAAGATGGGTATCATTTTTCAATCAAGATGATAAATCGAATTACAGGTAAATAACCAATCTACTTTTACTACCATAATCACAACGTTACTTTATCTTATTAACACAAAGACAATTTTACAAGTGCTGAAACTAACAAAAAAGTTAGTTCAATTATTATTCATACTGTCAAAGTTGAAACTGAGCGATTGATATTTATCAGGTTGAACCAGGCAAAACTCCGTTCCAAGGAATACATTCATCTTCGGGATCCCATCAATGCTGATGGAAATGCACAGAATGTCGGCAGAATGACAATTCTCCCAGCAACATATGTCGGAAGTCCGCGACATATGCATGAATACACTCAAGATGCTATCTCGTATATATGTCATTATGGCACACCAGATTTGTTTATCACGTTCCGTGCAATCCACAGTGACAAAAATTCAATAAGACTATTACCTGGCCACCGCAAGGGTGGAAAAAAAAAAAGATAAAATCACTCATGGATTTTATTGTCAAGTATCGCGTGTTCGGCGAGACGCGCTGTGGGATGTATTCAGTCGAGTGGCAAAAACCCGGATTGCCACATGCACATATCCTCATTTGGTTGGTTGAGAGGATACGATCGAATAAGATCGATGATGTGATATCAGCGGAAATTTCCGCTAATGAAGAAAATCCACTGTTATATGAGGCTGTTACAAAAAATATGATTCATGGTCCCTTTAGACGGAAAATGTTCAAAACGCTATCCAAGAAAATTAGTAGCAGAAACTCTTACTGGAAATGATGGTTATCCACTTTAGCGCCTCCGATCCACTGATGACAATGGAAAGTCAAAAATAGTCAAAGTGAATCTACAGGACATTGAAGTTGATAATCGTTCGGTTGTTCCGTTTTCGCCTATTAAATACATTTGCAAACACATGAACAAAAGTAGTGACATGGCTGGGTTTTCTGCCGAAAATTCAAAAGATGAAATAACTCAATTTCAAATGGGCTGCTATGTCTGCAGTACTGAATCGATGTGGCGTATTTTTTCATTCGTTATATACAAAGACACTCCACTATTGTTCACGTGGCCGTATATTTGTAAAATGGTTAAAGAGTGCATTTTACAGCGATGAACGTATTACAGCGAAATGACAGGCCGCCATCGACAGCATTGACCAGCTTCTTTGAAATGTGCCAGAATGATGACTTTGCCCAAACGCTGCTTTACTCTGAAATGCCAAGATATTATATACCTGATCTCAATCGTCAAAGAAATTTTAACGACTGAAACACGGACAGCCAGTTCAAGATTACCTACAAGTATTTTCCACCGAGGCATTACGACTGGGCGAAACCCAATACAACTCCGAAGCATTGAAAGAAACCATTCAAAGAAACGTTCATCTTTTAAATCAGCAACAAAAATGTGCCTACAATTCGCTCATGAAAGTAGTGAACGATGGAATTGAAGAAATTTTAAAACGTTTTTATATAATTGATTTTGGCAACGTTCCGACGCAAAATGGAATTGCACTTGCACTTTCTTCATCAGGTATTGCAGCTATATTGTTGGAAGGCGGTCGAACAGCTCATTTAGCACTCAAGTTGCCGTTGATCATGCAAACTAATGAAAACTCAACTTTCGAGGTATTCTGCGATGGCCAAAGGTAAAGGTTGCAGCAAAGCAAACAAATATTTTTTTATATGAACGCAAAATCACGATTTCAACACTTTATTAAATGTTGCCGGAGGCTTCTCGCCACGTAGTGGGCGTAGGCCGCTAGCGATAGTAAATATACAATTTACTAACTCATTAAATGTGGTTCTTTGGTAATTCGGAGAGCTCTGCAGATTACATGATATAATTAGCTTGTGCTAACTAAAATACGATACATTTCTCATCCAACTTGTTCAAAATGGTGAATGGGTAACATTTTTCGTGGCAGACAGTATTGTTAAATTTTTAAATACATTAATAAAGCTTAATTTAAATTAATTAATCATTTTTCATAACAGTTTTGTGTTTAGAAATAAATAATAAATAAATAAACTATTATCAAAAAAAATTTGCCCATTGTATTTATAGTGTTTGTTGTTGTTTTGTATATTAATTTTTTTTTTAAGTTGTTGAATGACATTATTAATTAGTGTAATTGTTGCATACACATGCCCGAAAACCAGTTTAATTATTATACGTTTTCAATATTAATTGACTAAAAATTAACTAGAATAGTAATTACAATAAATTATTGCTCATAAACTGTAAGTAACCAGTAATACTACTCTACACTATTTTGTGTATTTATTTTGAAATCGCAGCCATTACATTGTGTATCAAAACCTTTTATTTTTCTTGATGCTAATATTGGTACAAGGCAACATAATGAAATCTGTGGAATCTCGTTCATCTAATGTGACCTTGATGCTAGTTTGGATGCTAAATTATACAAATGTTTTGTTAACATCAATGATAAATTGTTATGGTATTATGACACTGGCTAGCAAAAAGAGCAATAAAAGAAGTAATGTGTAACTAGGACAGAAACAGACGTAAGAAAAAGACAACAAACACCATTTTATAAACGTCAAATATTTACGCTAGCAAACATAATATGGATTTTGTTTCTGCGTCGAAAACTAATTTCAAAATGCATAATTGGAACGATCAAAATATAAAATTTCTAACCGAACAAATTAAATCGTCGGAGTTTATATGGAACCTCAGCCATCCCAGTTATAAAAATAAGGAGAAAAAACAATTATTTTGGACCGGATTAGTCGACAAAATGAACATTGAATTTAAAATTGATCTCTTGCTCGGATGGCAGCTAAGCGGATTTGTAGTCGGAAGAAGGGCGAGAATGGTAGAAAGCCGAGGCTTTGATAGTACAACAACCCGCAATAAACAAAGCGCGTAAATTCTTTAAGGGAATTACTGGATAACACCATACGTTTAGGCCTGCCTCAACTGCCATTGGGGACTCGACGCATGGAGTGGACACTTTACCGTCTTGCTTGGTATTCATCATGCGCCACATACTGTGGCTGAGTCACCTCAAATAAAGACAGCGGAAATTTGAATTGAGGATCCATCCCATGAAGAAGTCACTAGGGCCATGCAGAAACTAAAACGAAACCGCTAATTTGTGGTGGACTTCATTAATTCAGAGCTGGGAGGGAATACTTTGTGTTTTCGGCCTTATTTGATTAGTATGGCGAACCGAAGTCATGCCTGACGAATGGAAAGTGGTCGCGATATGCCTTTTATTACCAACTAAAACATAATTATTTTTGAAATTATGAGCTATTTTTTGAATAATGACAAAAAGAGCAAACTGTAATACGCAGTGTAATATAAATGAACTGCATATTATAGTTTGCTCTTTTTGAATTTTGACGTTTAATTTGATTTGATTCACCGATAATTTTTGTGTACATACATATATTGTTTTAATTATATTTCGTGTAGCTATTTGAGTTTATTATAAAATTATGTAATATTATAATAAAATTAGATTTTTATATAATATAATTATTACATATTGTCAATTAAAATAAATGATTTTAAGTATAGGAATGGTGAATTTGTGAATATCCGAAATAAACTGTAGTAGAGATCTAATTACACAGTGATGAGAATCGTTTTATCCGACGGTACACCGATCTACCAGAAATCACCTTTCGTCATTTGATTAATATTAATTATTAATATTGATTCTTGTCAGTAAAAAGTCCAATACAGTTCCAAAATGTCTCCGTTTAATTTGGAACTGTGTTTTATTGTTTAGTTAGTTCGTTGAATTTATTTGTTATTTAAAATCACCGCTAGAACTAATAAATTAAAAAATCTAAAATAAGACATGTTATCTCAAAACCCACAATAATAAACAGTTTGGTATTGACACAGCCAATCTCAAATTGATAATGAAAATTTTAGCAAGTCTAACAAAATGGACTAAATTTTGAGCGAAAACATCAGCGTCTAACTTCAACTCAATACTATGGTAAATTCTCCCAATGTTATGTACGCTGCTTAAATAATTTTTCCTGGACGATTAATGTATGTGTATTGTGTATATGACATTATTTGTAAATGTACGAGTATATGATTTTTTGAAGTGGTGTCAAATTAGAAAAGGAATCTGGCAAATGTCTCAAATAAAACGTAAGTAGTAACGTTTTTGATGCCAAGATGGGATAATTCGGTAAATTTTGTTAAATTATCTGTTAAGTGAGGATAGATATCGAAACAAAACATTCCCATTTATAGTGTATACGGGAAAATGTGTTCCAATTGGAATTGTTTTATTAAATTAGATTTACAGTGACAAGCCACAAACAGTATCAATTGATACGGATATCGGTATCTAGATCGTGCGTTAGGTGGAATGAATTAGTCTAATTTTATACATAATATTCAATTTTAATTTAATTCTACTTTCGAAACGATGAAATTTACGATGGAATTTGAAAATTTACTATGGAAAGTAAAAATTGTATGTACAAAATAACCGTATGTAAATAAATTTTAAATAAAATAATACAGAAACTATATTTACATAAATATATAAATTTGATTATACTTATCTCAATTTGATGCTTTTCACTGCAATCCTCAAAATACACTGAAAATTTCATCTATACGAAATATAATAAAGTCATAACTCTGCGTCAAAACAAAAAGAAAATAAATCATTACAGCCTTGTAAACGCAAGAAGGGGCGTGTTTTTTGTCATTTCAATTAATTTGATTGGGAGAAAGATCGGATTTAAATTCCTAGGATCTGAACTCGATCTCGTGAACGCGGCTTACATAAAAAAAATCAAATATTTGTTTTTAAATGGTTCGTACCAGATCTGAACACGATTTTTTTGATAAACAAAACAAAAAACGAAAACAAACTGTTTAGAAGAAAAATAGGTTCACAAACACTCAAAATCAAATTTTATCAATTTGAATTTATAACTACATATCTCATGCTGTTCTCAGATAAATTTCACTTATCTCATAGAAAATTGAAAATAAAAGCCAACCAAAATCTACCTAAATCCCATAGTAATTTTCATTATTTCATATAAAAGAAAGAACCGATTTGGCCTATACGCACACTAATGATTTGATTTTTTTTTACTTGTGTCAAGGCCGATAGTATAGTGGCATTGAGATATAGTATAAATAAATAAAAAAATAACAAATTTTGTTTGCAAATAAGTACGCACGTCATGAAATCGATTTGCAAATGTTACGGAACAAATGGTCAGTAGAAAGCTGGTAAAATAAAATAAAATTTAGACGTTCATTTTATTGCGTTTTTATTTCATAATTCTACGTAGTATTTCATAGCAAAATAGCTAAATTCGCGACGATCGGAATTATTGAACTGTTGAAATCCGATTTAAAAAAAAAAAAAAATTTGTTAGCCTCCTGATATTTATTCTATATTATATATAGGGTTTTCCAATAAGATAAAGATCTACGCTTCAACAACGCATTGAAATTGTTAAAATTCACTACAAAAATGGTGAAAATTTTGCAGTCACAGTTCGCAAAACTAAAGCAATTTTTGGTAATCGTGAAGCACCTTCTCGGCCGGCAATAGTGAAACTGGTGGACAAATTTGAGCTGTTGGGACAAGTTAGTGTTGTGAAGAATCGAAGAGAGGAAAGAGAGAACTGAGAATATTGCTGCCGAAAAATCATATTCAGGGATGAGGCCCATTTTCACCTCGGAGGCTACGTTAATAAGCAGAATTGTCGCATTTGGGGCTCAGAAAATGATAAGAATGATTGTTGAAAAGCCTCTCCATCCTCAACGTGTCACTGTTTGGGGCGGTTTTTGGGCTGGCGGTGTGATTGGACCTTGCTTTTCGAAAATGAGGCTGGTGCAACTATTACGGTGATTCGATTGCGCTACCAAGAGATACAGCCGCAAATGTGCGAAATGGTCATGGACAATTTCATAAAAAGGATATGGTGTTGCAAGCGTAACCCTGGCGGCCATTTGGCTGATATCGTTTTCAAGTGTTAATGGAATACTTGCCTCTTGACAATCAAATAAACATTCATTGATTTCTCTTAAAAAATACTCGTTTTTTAAATATCAAAATGAAACCTCTAATTGGAAAATCCTTTATATTATATAATCTGTTGTAAACTGATTTAGCCGTTTTGCAGATTTTTTCTTGACGGTGGTAACCTCAGGCAACTAAGAATGGTGAGTAATACTAGTAGCGTAGTATCAGATTAAATATGTTAAACTGAAAACAATTCCAAAGTAATACGTCTTGTACTATGATGACCTAGAGGTTAAGCCCAATAGTGACAAGCAATTAAAATTAAACAAGCAATTAAAAATTAAAACAAATCTAAAGAATCGAAAGATAAAGTGACTGAAGCGTAAGCTTATAGTCTGGGGACAAATAGAAAATAAGAAGCTTCGAATAATTAATAAGTTCTATACAGGTACAACATCTGGTTTTCCAAAATGTACATGTTATTATTTGTGGCGATAATTGACGATATTGTTACGAACTACGGGCTCTTTTGGATTCGTAATGGATTTTGCAATAATCCAGCTATTTTTCTTAACATTGCACAATTGATTCGAGAATAAATTAGAACACATGTTTTCAGCACTTAACTGGTTCACTTTAGAACACTTTACTACTATTTCGCTAGTTCACTGGTCACAACCATCCATATTGCGTATATAGTAACATGAAAATTGTACAAGTATGTGTGTATTTATTCGAGAGTAATCTATGACGTAATCAATGCAATTTGCACATTAATTGCATTTTCTCTCTCCCGCCGTGCCTTTGCTCATTCCTCCTCCTATGGTTTTTGTTCACGCCTTGCTTCTCGAAAATTGTGGAGTTTTACTGTATAATAATGATCCTTTCTGACTCTCATCGCATTAAAACATCGGTCGCGATGAGAACAAATAAATTTCTACCATAAAAACTGCAGATGCTCTAGGTGAGGATCGAATCATCGATCGTTACCACACCAAGCTCTATAGCTGCGACTCTAACCATCATTCTAATGACGATACTGACATGATTGAGTTTAACGTTATAGGCATAATCGACACACAATACATTGATGTGGAAAATATATGATAACACATTACAAATGGAAATTCGATAAAAAAATTCTTCATCCAATTTTTTCATTTAAATTTAATAAATAAACAAAACAATTTGAGTTTTTGATTGAAATTCCATGTTCATATATGTACATATACGAGTATGTGACAAAATGACAAGTATTTTGATAGCAATTCCAGCTAAATTTTTTTAAGAATCTAACAATTTTTAGGATTTTCGAAAGCGGCTTTGAGGAGTGTCTGGAATTTCCAAATATGAAACTTATGGGTCTAATTCCAAAGTAAATTTCTATTTGACGATACGAATAACTCCGCTAAATTCATAATTTAGACATAATTTGTTTCAAAACAGCTTAACAATAGAGCATAATTATATATTGTACTCTTGACATAATTATAACAAGAATTATATTACATAAATTACTGCATGATTTAAATACACCAAATCAAACTTTGGTTAATTCAAAATATTAATCAGTATGTCATTATTTGTTTCGAAAGATTGGCAATATGTACTGTTGAAAAATGATATTAACAATAAAATTACAATTAATGGTAATTCACCTTGTCCGATAAGATCAACGTCCCTATAGGATTCTTTTGACTCACATCACTTTGTTTCAAATTACAAATATTATAAAAATTATTTATGGGTGTCGCGATGAGGACTTCTTAAATTTCCCATGAATTTCCGAATACCATGGCTACGTCCAAAGCTACATAATTCAATTGTAGAAAACAAATGAGGAAGTTTATAAATAGCATTAGAACCTTTATTTTGCTTGATCTGCAATTTTTTATTTTAGTTTTGCCGGAAGAACCAAAGGCTGCAATGGCATCATAAAAACACGAATGAATAAACGATTAGTAAATCATTTTTAGACTGTGAGATGGAACAAAACTAGGCAACTTTCTAATCAGAAATATAAATAGGCTAACTATTAAACAGACTGAATTAATGTGTTCTTCCCAGGACATGTGCATATCAAGTAGTACTCCAAGGCATTTCTATGTTCAGCACATTCAATAATAACATCCGTAACTCTATATTCCGATTTATTGAAATTCAATGAAATGTTTTCCAAATCAAAATATTCTATCAAAATGTACGAGTATATATCAATTTTCATATTAATCATAGTCTGAGAGAAATCTTTATTTTCATAAAAAAATGTGGTGTCATCCACGGACACCCTAGTTTGACCAGAAAGGCAATTAGGCTGTTTCGTTAACGAAAATCACAAATAATAATGCCCCGAGTACACTACCTTAATCTATGGAATCAAAAGCACTTTGTAAATCTAAAAATAGACCACACATTTACTTTTGATTGTAAAAAAGCTCTGTAAATTAAATCAATTATTTCAATTAATGCAAGATCAATCTCGGAACCCTGTCTAAATCCATAAAAAAAATTAGAACCATTCAAAAATTCAACTATTTTACTCGCATAATTTTTTGAAGTATATTTTATAAAATCCAGATAGGACAGATATAGGTCGAGAGTTATTAATTAATTTACTTATACCTGACCTAAAAATGGGAGTATCTCTAGCTAATTTCAAACAGTCCGCATTTGTTTCATTTTATCGGTAATCGGCGGTGCCTTTAAAAATTATTATTATTTATTATTCTTATTTTGCATTGATTTGTGTGGGTGAAAGAATTAATCTAGTAAGGTATAAACAGAACCAAATATACAACGACCAAATACACCGGCGATATCGCTTAAGTAAACAGAACAAAGAGCGTCTGTCAACACCGACATTGGTTGTGTGAGCATCGCATACTTTCTCTGTATTTTAATTTGACAGGCGTCGTCGTTTGTCGATGTATTTTTGGTTCTGTTTATACCTGTAGTATTGTTAGTTGTATTAGTTTATAGAATTTACTGTATGTACAACAATTATTTTCCTTGATTGATTTTTTATCACTAAAGTTTACGCTGTGTTTCTATATCCTGTAGCCTAATTCTATAACGCATAAGATAACGTGAAAACGCGAAAACAAGTATTTGACACGCTTTCATACTAAAATGGTATTCTATAACTTTAAATGGGTAAGATATTAAACGTCAATAAATTACACATATGTACAATTTATCTTGTGTAGTTCGTTTTCACGGATAAAAATTTAAAATTTAAAACTAAAATTTCACGAAGAAGGCGGGCTAGTGGCGAACAAAAAAAACCATGTTTGTCCTTGTTACTCTTTATATTATATTATGATATTATAGTGTTTAGTACTAACAAAACATATTATAGTGTTTCGTACTAACAAAACGTCAAAGTGGTTTTAGGCACGATAAAATTATTCAGCAAGAAAAAATTTACACGCTGACTACTTTGTTTTATAGAATACCGTTTAACCTAAATAAGATAAATTTGTGTAAACTTTTTCAATGTTTCGTTTTTTCACATTATCTTGTTTTTACAGAATTAGACCACTGTATATACTAGTGTAGTTCAATAAAATCGGTAAATCTATATGAAATAACGATAAATTTCATTCAAAAATATTTTTATAATTTGTAAAAAGGAAATAATCACTTGGGGCCAGATCTGGACTGTAAGGTGGATGCGGTATTTCATTGAACTTGCAATCTCGTAAGGCTTGTTGTGCAACATTCGCCTAATGAACTAGTGCATTGTCATGTAAAAGTAATATTTTTTACTTGATTTTACCTCGTAATTTTTCCTTGATGGCATTTTTTAATTTATCCAAAAGCCCCGCCTAATAAGCCGTGGTATTTTGGTCTTATGAGGTAAGTAGTCAATCATCAAAATTCCACCAACATCGCAAAAAAATGTTGCCATTATCTTACCCGCAGTTATCTTAACTGATCGCCTTCACTCATTTCTAAAACTACCTTAGAAGTTTCTACTCGATATTGTATTTGGTACATAGTCAACATTCGGGGAACCTGTCTTGCACTAACTTTTGTCAGCTTAAGATTAATGTGTAAAATTGTGCTAAGACTGCCAATAGATATACATATTTAATATTATACTTAATTTTGAAAAGTTGATCCTCCTTCTTCCAATATAAGACCCTCGGTTAAAATGACCATTTCGTGAGTAACAGCGTCTGCCAGTCTTCCGCTGCGGGGGTCAACATCCAGCGACTCTCTACTTTGTTCGAATAGACGGGCCCACATCGTTATTGTTTGAACAGACGGACTAGATTCTTCGTAAACATGTTTTATTCTTCTTTCGATATCCTTAGAAGTATTATTTTCCTTTACAAGGAATTTAATCACAGGGTCATGTTCAATATTTTCCATATTTTTAAATTTCCACAACTAGTGTGAATTAAATCACTAACAGAAACTAAACGAAACAATTGATTTGCATGAAATTTTGTTTTTGTCTAATAATATTTATAACTAATTTATTTATATTATACTAAAATTACGAGTAAATTCATAATCATCAAAAGCTGGGCTGTGATTTTTCATCATTTATTAAACACAT
Organism: Tipula unca; assembly: GCA_951394425.1. Lineage (NCBI taxonomy): Eukaryota > Metazoa > Arthropoda > Insecta > Diptera > Tipulidae > Tipula > Tipula unca. Next base: position 117,195,386 of record OX596381.1, read on the forward strand.
TTAAACACACAAACAATAGGGATATACATATATATTAATAAAAAAATTATTTAAAACTATTTTAATAGTGTATGAAATCTAATTTTTAAATAAAATATTTTATGTGCATAAGTTTGGACATATTAAACAATTTCTGTGATTCAGTTAGACAATGCAAAATTAATCTCAACAACTTTTCGCTGAAGTGTGGAAAACAAGTATTACAGCAACTAGATATATTTTTATCAAAACACCAAATTAAAAAAAAAACTTGCACTTTTGTCTGTTACTAAAGAAACTAATAAAATTACAATGTACGTTATTCTAGCAAACTATAAAAATTTATATTGATTTTTCTTTTTCACAAACATTTTAGCTTGGTTAAACTAAAAAAACGACGGTTTCGATTGAATAATCAAGAGAAAAATTAATTTCAACCAATAAGTTCAAAACATGTTGTGTATTTAATTTAGTTCAGAGACCAAACGCAATAGAATTGTTTATGTTTTTTAATAAAATTTCATTTAGTTTTTGATTGAGGTTCATGAAACTTGAGAATAAACCAAAATACCAGTATACTTTCTCAATACACATAATTTTTATATTGAAAATTTAAATTTTCACCTCTACTTGGAATATTGAAAAAAACTAATTATGGTTTAATATTGAATTGGACCGATTATAAAATATACTTAAAATAAATAAAAATTTTGGTCGTGTTTCAACTGGTTAAATACTGCATATAATAAATCGAAAGTTGGGGTGAATAAAAATGTCAAACGTTTTATCTAGTTAGTGAGCTGATGAAAATCATGAGTGCGTTGGTACAAACATTTTATTTGAAATTCAGAAAACATTCAGTTGGTTTGTGAACATTTTTCAATTGAAATGGAAAATAGGGAGCTTCCTAGGAAGTAAAAGGAAGTGAGTAATTAATCTAGAAGAGAGTAATGCCTACACAAAATGTAAATTTTAATCCAAATAACTCGAAGTCAAAAATATTAATTAAAAATCTATTGTTAATGGGATAATGTAATTTGTATATAAATTTTGTCTTAGATTTAATAAAATTTTCGAATTTGTTGTAATTCTAGGGCTGTGATAAATTTCTTGCAGACTATATGTATTGTTCTGGATTGGTCAAACTTGGCCAAGAAACACGTGGTTTTTGTTTTATTTGATTTTCTCACTTCAACTGAATACTGAATTTCCTGGATATGGACAATTGATAGAACGCTACAATGAAACATAGTGGCATCGATGCCTACCTCGCAAATTCTGAATTAGTATTCAGTTGAACTGAATCAAATAAAACAATAACCACGTGTTTCGTGGCCAAGTTTGACCAATCCAGAAAAATCTAAAAAAACTTCTGGGTATCGATAATTGATAGAACTAACAGTGAAACATAGTGGCTCCGATGTCTACCTCGCAAATTCTGGACTATCGTTTAATCTAATTTTTATAATTAAATTAAACTCATTAATTTTAATAATATGTAATTCATAATTATAACATAATGAAATATCGACATGAAACTTTAAAACTAGCATGTTTAGTTTTTTATGAGTTCAGTGTTTTCTTTTGGTAATTTTACACCCCGATTCTCTTAGTCGTGTCACTTGTCACTTGTAACGACAGACAAATATTGCTATTCTCATAGTCGATTTGAGCGACAATTGCGACAAGAATTTTATTCTCATAGTCATTTGAAAAGTTTCTTGTCACTTGAAATGACATTTATAAGCGCGCAAAATTTTCACTCGACAGCAATGGATCAGTCGTAAGTTTTTGTTGTACAATAATTATTTAAATAATTAAATACATATTTTAATTGTAATATGATTATTTATTTAGTATAAAAATTACGAATGTAAAATAATTCGAGTGCTTAGCCCAATTGATGGAGCAAAACAAAGAAATTGCCAAGGGGTATTTCAATTTTGGAAGCTCCAAACAAGAATATAATCAGGCTTGGAACAATTTTGTATTTTGTAAGGTATTACACAAATATTTTATATAATTATGTTTATATCATTTTTGAGGTTATTTACAATAGGTTTGAACTGATTTTAAAGGTAAAATAAGAAAAAAATTATCAAATAATAAAAATTTCGGCGACTGGGGGTGGACGTTGGCGCTTTTTAGGGAGGTATTCAAATAGATTTTGAATGTGCTGAGAGGTGACTGGAGAAGAGACTGGACTACCAATACCACCGAAACGAAGGAAAAAGAATACGATGAATTCGGAACGCCATAGTCTTCTTGAGACACAAACTAAATATTTAGAACGGATAGAGCAAAATACAAAAGAATGTGAACGATACGCTAGGAAGAGCTATGATTTAAAACAAAAAAAATGTAAAATGTGGTACGAGTTTCAGCTCGACAAACAAAAATATAATAAAAATTATTTGGATTTAAAATTAAGAAACCTTGAATATAAAGAGAATAAGCTGGCTTTCGAGGAAACTCGATACCGAAATTAATCTGGTGATATATGCGAACACACACAAATGTGATATATGTGAATTATTGGCTGTTATAATTTGAATTATTGAGACTCGTTTTTTTTTTAAATTTGGTTATTAAACGTTAATTTTTTTTATTGAATTTTGTAATAAAAATATGATTTATAATTAAATTTATCTTATATTATTCATTAAAGCTAATCGAACTCTTTCAGCGGCATCAACATGTTGTTCTTCTGCTATATTTGCTGGTTGCTCAATATCTTTACTCGGAATTATGGTTTGTCTGGTTTATAATGCAGCTTATCCAACAAACATCGATATCGGTTTTTAAGAACGAGAATTGTTCGTTCAATTATGTTTCTCGCTTTCGCATGCTTTGTATTAAACCGTTTTTCTCACGAACCTTCCTCTGCAGATCGAAATGGCGTAATTAAATAATTTTTTAGCGCATACCCATCATCTGCTCAGAAAATTCGGTTAATAACAAACATATCTGGAAATTTCACATAGTTTACCGAATTACTAGTAGAACGATCGATTTAGTTACATCAAAGAATATGTTCGCCTAAATGTTTACATATTGTGCATTAATTTAAATATTCACAAATGCATACCCAGTTTTTTTTCTTAGGAATAATTTAGGAAATTTTTCACAGCCCTGCGCAAGTGTGTGAAATTTTTCCTAAACCAATCCTCAACGTTGTTTTTGTACCTAGGTTTGATTTAGCAAATATTTGACACGCATGTAATTCTGTATATTTTAGTGAAGAAACAAGGAAAAACGCGGAAATTTATCGTCAACAGTGCTAAGGATCAGAAAATATAAAGTAAAGGTTTTTGATAGATTTCTATATATTGAAAAAAAATATTGTGTATTTTTTCAGAATATATCTGGTGGTCATTCTGGAGATGGAGCGGACGACGGTGGAAATGCAATTGACATAACCACACGGTTATGCTATTTTCTTAAACCTCATTGGCAGTCTCAATAAAATCAACAATAATATTTTGATTATAATATTCGCCCATTACACAAAATGCACGCTGCTCCGACAGTCTTAACGCGATTATCCAAATTCTCCTCGAGTGTTTTGAAAAATATGTTACGCCGCCAATTTTTTATTGTTCCGAAGGCACACTCGACAACTTTTCTTAAACTGTATTGAACAATCGTTGATCTGGGCTTGGATTTTTATATGGGGTAATGATAGCACATGGATTTAATCTACATGCATAACCTCCATCTCCCAATTACACCTTGCGGTGTAATGGAGTACAATTTTTTGTAGTTAATGTACGTGCCGATTAACAGGACATTTAATCCTAACATGGTACCCATCAATTTCTCCTACTGCATTTTTAAAAATTAAGGTTCTGGAACGTGTGGATAATTTTATTCCAATATAGATTACATGCCTCATTTCATTTATACAAAAATTGAATATTCTAATTATAATGTTGCGGATAGAATGGCGGGTTAATCCAGTAAAATTACCTGTTAGAGAACTGTTATTACCGCGTATTCGATTGACCAACCAAAACGTTTACGAGGCATTAGCTTAAGTATTTTCTTGTAAGTTGAATGACTTGTAAGCCATTTTTTTAGTAACAGGTTCATTTCCACTCATATATTGATCATACACAAATAGCAAGTTCCAATTGTTTTTTTTATAGAACAAATTTTGTTTTATTAATGTATATTAATAAAACTATTTTTTATTTCTTATTTTATTTTATTTTTATTTTTATTTTTCTTCCTTTTTGTGATAATATTTTTTGTGTTCTTTTTGCATCAATTTTTGTGTCAATTAGAATATGAATCCACAATAAAATCAATCGAAAATAAAATACAAAAAATAATAATAAAAAAAGTTAAAGTTATAAAAAACAAAATTAACAAACTAAAAGCATCTAAAAAATCGAAAGTGGAAAAGTGGAAAAATGAAAATGAAACCTCAATAAACATAATACCTAACTTCAATAAAAGAGTACACAATCAAACAAAAATACAGTTCAGTGATAGTGAAATAAAATTATTAGAAAAAGGAATGAAATACAGCATACACCCACAAAACAACAATAATGAACTAAACAAACACTTGCTAAACATAGAAAACACCATATTAAAAACCAAGCCACAGGATCAACAAGAAATCAAAAAAGTACACAAAAATAATAAAAAAAAAAAAAAAAAAAAAAAAATGGAAATTTTGTTTGTTGAAATTCTTTTTACCACGCTCTTTCTTATTAGCTACTCTGTGTGTCTGTTTGTATCGTCAAATTTAGTAATCAATTTTTCAACCACTTGGGATAGTCCAATTGAACTGACATTTTATGCAGGATTAACTCCGATGGCAATACAAGATTCTAACATTTTTTGCCCTAAAAGGCTTTGAAAAGCCTAAAAGGCAAGTGGTTGAAAAATTGATTACAAAATTTGACAAAGACTTTTAAAAGTTGGCTATAATAAAAAACAATCATATGACATAGTGCTCTCGGATCGCACTCTAAAAGGTAAGATCCAAAGATAGATATACCATCTATTTTTTTGCAACTTCCTGACAATTTCGATGACTAAAAAGTATTGTAGAAAATAAAATATATTTTAAAAAAACTTTTTAAAAAACCACGCTTTTATTTACTTTGAAAAGGCTTTGAAAAGTAGAAAATATAATTATTCTTCCTTACTCCTATCAAGGTATATTTATAACAAGTAGAAATTTAAAATTAATATGACTAAACATATAAGCGTGAAGCGCTCATTATGAATGTATATACTATCTCTCAATATATCATTTTTACGTTAATACTGAAATGCTCCAGCAAAAAATCTATTCTTAGGATACATCAGAACAGACTGTTCCATTAGTGTTACTAAAATACTTTACTAAGACTTTACTTCGTGTGTCTAGTAGTCTTAAATTACTAATGCCGTAAGGGAGCGCCCCACGCTTATATTTTTAGTCATATTAATTTTAAATTTCTACTTGTTATAAATATACCTTGATAGGAGTAAGGAAGAATAATTTTATTTTCTACTTTTCAAAGCCTTTTCAAACCAAACCGAAGCGTGGTTTTTTAAAAAGTTTTTTTTAAAATATATTTTTTGTATATAGATAATAATAATATTATAGTAAGAAAAATAATTAGTTTAAAAAACTATATTTTCAAATTTTCCATTTTGTTATTATGTATATGATACTTAAATAGATTTCTTTAAAAATCTAACAATATACAAGCATTATAACTAGGGACCAACGTATAACTAGAAACGTCAAGGTATTTAACCAGTTGAAACACATAAAAAGTTTAAAAAAATCCCCACAGATGAAATTTTAACATTTTATGCGATATTTTAACCAATTGAAACTCGACCTTAGAAACAATTGGAAAAAATATTAGCTTTTTGATTTGTTTCAAGAGTTTGAGTTCTGAATTGAAGATTTTCAAATAGTATTAGTCTTCGACTTGCTAGAAAGTCTTGTTAATATAGGAGGAGGTGCCCCGCAAAACCGACTTTATCACAGTAATCAAGATGTTGGATATTTAAAAACAACTTTTTTTAAAATAAATTTACAACATTACAATTTTCTCCTTTCAATATACTGCTTCACCTCACTCGAATAAATAGGTCAGATAAATCAAATATTTTCTCTTGTGTGTGATAACTCACTTTCGAATTTTATTTCTAAAGAGCACTATAATAGAACAGAAGGTAAAAAATTAGATACAAAGGTTGTGAAGTTTATTATTTAAAAAAATATCTTTTTCAATACAAAAATTGAAAAATCAAGTTTTCATGTGAAAGGAATAATTAAAATAAAATTTCTCGATATGGGCATTCTAAATATTATAGCATCACGATGTGATTCTAAAACTGATTTTGCTTCGTATTCATTTGTGGAGAAAGTTGGTTTTGTTTGGAGTTCTACATTTCGATACCTACATAAACTAAACAAAGAATTGCTGCTTCTGCTAATGTCTCTCATAGGCGCCAACAGAAAAGTCGACTTACGAGGTTACTTGTCGATGATTATTTATTTATACTGTATTTCATAAATAAACATCAAAGCAAGTAAATTTCACATTTTAATTAGTTTAGTTTAGTGTTAATTGAGGCACAGAAAACGACGTTTATACTAGTGCTCAGGGATGGGCGTTTACGCGTCATCTATTATTTTCTACATTGACGTGTCGACAACCCGTAGATTACGTCAACAACGTAGACAACGTCGTTAATGTATACAATTCCTAGAGTGGTTTTGTCAATTAGTTCTAAACTAAAGGATGACCAAATTTCTTTAGGAACAATGCGTTATTGCTGATAGTTTTATAGAATGTCCATAAATGCATTTAAATCTCTTTTCGAAAAGAGCGGAATTTAAAACTAATCGTGCTCAAATACCATGAATCTACTCCAGCGTCATGTTTATCTATTACAAAATTATTAAATTGACCCAAAACAAGGATATATAGAGTGAAACTCTCTTTATAACGGTGGAACGGTATAGAACAGCTCAACAAATCACTGTGAATTAACTGTGACGTACCGCGGCGTCATAAAATTTAACACACCCCACTCCATGGTAAATCGAATTCGAGTTCAGGAAGGCTATAAGTGCTACCGAGTTATTAAAAAGCCAAATCGTTCAGATAACCAACACTACTTGTTCATGTATATAAAAACCAACAACTTTCCTATTATTGTGGCAGGATTGTATTGTCCACCAAGACATTCTATTGAAAATAAACAATACTCAGAGTTCTTCAAGCATCTGGGAAAAAGGTTCATAATATGTGGTGACTTCAATGCGAAGAATACTCACTGGGGTTCTAGATTAACTACAACTAAAGGAAAATAATTACTGATTGCCACTAAAGGAAATGGAAATGAATCCATTTCAACTGGAAAAACAACATATTGGCCAACTGACCAAGGAAAAATACCTGACCTGGGTCGTCTGTTAATTTAATTTAATTTCATCTTACAAATTAGTTCAAATCAGCTTCTATTAAAATTTTCTAATTTTTCCAATTAATTGCCAAGTCTAAAAGAAGGATGTAGCAGCAATAAAAATGTACAGCGATGGTCAAATAAGCAGAGTCCAGAAATACTTTTGGTGATAAAAAAATCGATCAAATTTGAATGAGGAGCAGAGACAACAGTCCTTATCACATTATTTAATAATTTTTAATTTTAATTTTTGTTTTATTTTTTAATGTGATTATAATATGTAAATAAAATAAACTGTTTATCGTAATTTGTTACTTTTGTGTCATAATTTTGTGAAAAATTACGTATATATGACCCCGTTAAAAACAATATCCGTACGAAAATACAGGGTGTCCGCCGGGAAGGAATACTACTTTATTTTGCCGCCATTTTGGTAAACGTTAGTCTTGACAGTTCATATTTGGCAGTCGTGAGGTAGACACGTGGCAAATTTATTATGGAAAAATATTCGATAAACCAACGTGTTTTAATCGTTAAAACATTTTATCAAAATCAATCATCGATTACTGTGACGATGAGAAAGTTACGTGAAATTTTTGGGAGAAACAACGTGCCAACAAAACGCGCTATTTATCGTGTAGTGAATGATTTCGAAGAAAGAGGGTCTGTAGGTGATAGGCCCAATCATGGGCCACAACGTACTGCAAGATCGGCTGAAAACATTACTGCTTCTCAAGAAAGTGTTCAAAACAATCCATCAACCTCAATTCGACGCCGTGCTCAGGAGCTTGGTCTTAAAAAAACAAGTTTGGCCACAATTTTGCTCAAGGATTTGCATTTGTTTCCATTTAAAATTCAGTTGACACAAGAGCTTCTTCCACAAGACCATTTACGCCGCCGTACATATGCCAATAGGATGTTACAGCTCGCCCATGACAACCCCGATTTTCATGAAAAAATCTTAATGAGTGACGAGGCACATTTTCATTTGAATGGAAATGTGAATAAACAGAATAGTCGGTTCTGGGCAATCGAAAACCCTCCAATTATTCATCAGTCACCTTTACATCCATTAAAAGTGACAGTCTGGTGAGCAATTTGGTCAGGAGGAATAATTGGACCTTACTTCTTTCAAAATAAAAACGGCGTAACGGTAACTGTGAATGGGGAGCGATATAGTGATATGATTGAAAACTTTTTAACGCCACAACTGCATGCTTTGGGCTTGATTAATATGTGGTATCAACAAGACGGTGCCACATCGCATACAGCCAGGATTACAATGGAATTACTGCGAGACCTCTTTCCACAACAAGTTATTTCAAAAAAAAACTTATGTTGATTGGCCTCCACGGTCGCCTGATTTGACTGCTCCGGACTTCTTTTTGTGGGGATATCTGAAAAGCAAGGCTTATGCAAACAAACCAGAAACGCTTGAGCAACTCAAAAAAATATGCGTGATGAAATTAATGAAATACCGCGTGAATGTGTGAGAATGTAATGAAAAATGTGCTCAAAAGGGCTCGCATTTGTGAGGCTAACAGAGGCGGACATTTATCTGATATTGTATTCCATACATAATTGCCGACATTAAATAAAACATTTATCAATATAAGATCCATTCTCTTTCATTTAATCAAAAATTATAAACAAACAAAGTAGTATACCTTCCCGGCGGACACCCTTTACTTTCATTCTGATGGTTTTTGTTTACCAAATATTTTTGTTGTTTTTTCCATGTATATACATATATACATATATACAATATATATATAAAAATATAAATATATAAAATATATATATATATATATATATATATATATATATATATATATATATATATATATATATATATATATATATATATATATATATATATATATATATATATATATATATATATATATATATGTATATGTATATATATATATATATATATAAATATAAAATACACAACAAAAATATTTAAATACCAATTTGATTAACAAAACCAATCAGTCATAATTTGGTTTTAAAAAAATAAAATTTTCACAGAAAAGAAAGAATTTATTTATATTTTTTTAATAAAACTTAATTTTATTTTAAAAATTTTGAATATTTAATTCAAAAATTAAAAAATAAAATTAAGTTTTATTAAAAAAATTATTTTCATAGTATAAAATTTTATTAAGGTACGGTACCCACCGCTTTTTGCATTATAAATCATAGACGTTTACATCAATTTTTATTAAATCATAGACGTTTACATCAATTTTTATATAGATCATAGACGTTTACATCCGTTTTTATCTAAATCATGGACGTCTACATCAATTTTTATACAAAGTAAGACTTTTACATCAATATTTATCTTAATCATAGACGTTTATATCAATTTTTTTTTTAAATAAAATAATTTCAAGCGACCAACTTAACAGTACGATGAAATTCCATCGTTCGAATTGCACCGTCCAACGTCCGACGTCCGACGTCGGACGTCGGAGTCGAACGTCGGACGTCCGATCGCTCCCTGAGGTTTTTATTTTAAAGTATTTTATTTTTTTTCCAATAATAATATTTAGTTTTCTAAAATTATATTTTTTATATTTTTTTCTATTCTCATTTTCCATATATTATTTTTTATAAATTTTTTAATAATTTCATTTTTTATTTTTAAAATTTTTATTCATCTTATAATTTTTTCTTTATATGAAGCATTTTTAAAAATGATATCTATTGTGTGCCAAAAATTTCTTCAAATATATTAAAATTATACTTTATATTTATATATTTAATTATATTAAAATTATACTAATAATCATTTTCGAAAAATTTAGGTCACTAACTATATGGATTAGTATACATAGTAAAAATCAAGGTTGTAGTCTGATACAGACATCATCTTACAATTAAAAACAATTAATTCTTTATCTTTCCTACATATAGAATTTCAATCGTATTAAAACAATGTTGAAAACTTGTAAATTGTTTTTTTTTTGTGTAGGCGATATCTATATTATATTATATCACTTCAATTTTCATCCAACAGATATGTTGTTGTTATGATGTGAACATTAATATTTTTCTTCAAAACCAAAAATTAAATTTCAACAAAAATCTCTATTACATACGATCTAATATCAAAAACCCCATTCTTGTTTGATCGTGTTCATACAAAACAACAAATCATATTCATCTTTTGTACGATCATATTGGTCGAAATTTCCAGGTATTGTTTCAATTTTCACCCAGCAGATTTGTTGTTGTTATGATGTCATAAAAAAAATATATTATATGCGGAAAATTTCTTAAAGGAATAAATTATAATTATATTTACAGAATAAATGATTACATTATTACATGTTACATTTTTATGTAATGTAATATAGAAAATAATAATTAATTTAAGTTTGTGATGGTTTTTTTTTAATTGAAAGTATTTTTTCAAAATAATAATATTTTTTTTTTCTAAAATTATTTTTTTAGAATATTTTTTATTTCTAAGATTTTTTTCTAATTTTTTTTTTAAATTCAATTTGTACAATTGTTATTTTTTTTTTAACAGAAAAATTCTTGTTTGATCGTGTTCATACAAAAACAATAAATCAAATTCATCTTTTGTATGATCATAGTTGTCAAAATTTCCTGGTTTCAATTTTCACCGCAAACCCGCGAAACACTTATATTTATATATATGTATATTCTATAGATAAATTTTTATTCATGTTAAATATACAATTGTACAATGCATCATACATACATATATGTATATCAGTTCAATGTAATTTCCAAAACGATATCGTTTTTAAGTTAAATCAGAAACTGTATCTAAAAATTCTTATATGATCATCTTTATTCTGTATGATAATGTCCAGCTTGGTAATATATATATAAATATATATATGTATTTATTTGTTTGATCATTTGTTTGTTTGTATTTCCTCCATCCGATATTCATATACGAAAAACATAAACAACAACAAAAAAAAAATCATGCTTCCTGTATTTATCTCTGTGAGTTCCTACTAACAGAATTTCAATCGCATCAAAACAATGCTGAAAACATGTAAATTCTTATTACTATTTTTTTTGTGTCGGTGTTATCTATATTATATTATATCACTTCAATTTTCATTGAGCAGATTTGCTGTTGTTATGATTTGTACATTAATATTTTTTCCAACTAATTTTAATTAATATTATATGTGGAAAGCATTTATTATAAATTGATGAATAATTTTCTAATTTTACAAATTTTTAAATTTAAATATTTATTTTTTTTAAAAAATAATTAATTTTTTTTTTTATTCAATAATTTTATTTTTAATATTTTATTTTTTTTTTGTATTTTGAAAAAATTTTTTTTTATTTTTTTATAAATTGTTTTTAAATTTTTTATAAATTTTTTTTAATTTTTTTTTTTTTGTATTTTTAAATTTTTTTTTATTATTTTTGTTGTAAAATTTTTTTATAAAGTTTTTTTTAAATTTTTTTTTACATACGTTTTTCATTTACAAATTTTAAATTTAAATATTTTTAAACTAATTTATTTTTTTTTAAAATTATTTTTTTAAATTATTTTAAATTTGTTTTTATTTTTTATTTTTAAAATAAATTTTATTTTATATAATTTGTATTCGTTTTGTCTCTCGACAAATATTTTTAATCAATATAATTAAAATAATATCAATTATTGTGTGTGCGGAATTTCTTTATTTCTAAATTAACTTTTATTAACTTAAATTTGCAAAATGTTTTGTTGTTGTTTTTTTTTAACTGTTTTTCCTTTTAATAATATTTTTAATAATCACATTTTAAGTTTTTTTTTTGAAATAAAAAGTTATTATACGGAAAATTTCTAAAGGAATAAATTATAATTATAGTTACAAAATAAATTATTACATATTACATATTATTACATGTTACATTTTATGTAATGTAATATAGAAAATAATTAATTTAAATTTGAGAAGTTTTTTTTTTTTTTAATTGAAAGTACTTTTTCGAACAATAATATTTTTACTAGAATTATTTTTTATAATATTTTTTTTCTATTTTACTTCAATATTTTTTTTTTAAATAAATTTTTAATAATTTCTTTTTTTTTTTTAATTTTTATTCATCTTGTAATTTTTGATTATATGAAACATTATTTTTAAAATTATATCTATTGTGTGCCGAAAATTTTGGAAATCATTTCGCAAACATCTTTCATTATAGCTTTGCCTGCGTCTTTAAACGGTAACCAACCCCGGTCCATGTTGGTAAAAACTTACTCCACAGAAAGTTATGCCTACTTTATCAGTAGGTTCAATAACCTTCAATGCATAATGTACAATTTCTTGTACAACCTCTTTAATCCATTCGGAAGGATCTTCATTATCAGGCACGGGTTTAATTTTAAATTAGAGTTTATGCCCTCGTAAATTAGAACGTTTCACTTTCGTTGTAGTATCTTTTTTTTATTATGAAGCGTGACATTTCTTTAGTGTTCTAGTAATATTTTAACGCACAGAACCTCTTTCATTATCATATTTTAACACAGAATGTTTATTTTTAATTACAGTAATAATTTAAAATATAACCTAATTAATCTATAAATTTATAATACGTCAAATGATTAAGTACGTATCTTTATTGGAATGTAACTATATATAGTGAACCAATATCGTTTTTAAAATAATTGTCATAATATGTTAAATTTAAGAAAACTCCATTGTAAAAATATTTAGTTTATCTTTTTGAGAAATGTGTACAATAATCGTTACATTCAATGATTTAATAATTGGAACGAATAATATCGAACGATTCTATAATTTACCAGATGTATTATACATAATCTATGAACATTTTATGTAATATAATATAGAAAAATAATTAATTTAAATTTGTCCGAAAATATTATACCACCGCAATGTTTTTTTTTTAAATTTCTTATCTGTTTATTCTTGTCAAGTGTGGAAAATGTACGCATTTTTATCGGAATGTAACTATAAATAGTGAACCAATATCGTTTTTAAAATAATTGTTATAATATGTTAAATTTAACAAAACTCCATTGTAAAATATTTAGTTGTTTATGATGATATTTAGATGTTTTTGAAAAAAAACACCATATTCAGCCTCTTTACTCAATCTCATATTTACTATGACGAAAAAATGTGATTTACAATAACACACCTGCAGAGTTTTAGATTTTTTAGCATGGGGTTTCTTCTTATCGCACATATTTTATTTTATTTTTTTTTATTTTTATTTTTTAAATTTTTTCTGCAATCTATTTTCTTGAAAAATTGTTTTCGTTTTTCTCTTCTTCGCGTTCATCAGAAATATTTGTAAAAATTATTGTGTTTGAATTGTTTATCTCATTTCTCCGAAACAACATATCATATTCAGCCTTTTACTCTATATTTTAAGCAGCCACGGTCAATTTAATTGATTCCGAGATATTCATATACACAAAAACACTATTACAGTTTTTGTTGTTTTGTTTACGTGAATTTTATCGATCATAATGTTTACCAATACATTGATACTGTGAGGGAATATAGAAATGTTAAGACATATTATATTAGATATGTGTAAGTCATTCAGTATTAGAGTAGTATTCATTCGCGATTTACAGTTTGTGTTAAGGGTTATATTAACTCATGTTTTACAATAAATTAATTGAAGTGTGTTTTCCTCATCAGAGGAAGTTTGAGCTATTCATATGACATTATGGTAATCCAAGCCTGCAAAACTTGTTGTAGTGTCGAACAGCTTGCGCAGGTCATTTTCAATTAATTTGTGTAAAACATATATAAATTTTGTTGATACGTACTTTGATCTGGTTTGAGGATGTTATTAAAACAATTTCACTGATTGGTACACAACAAAATGTATTAGTTTGGTAACTACGTTTTTTTTATATAGAAATGTTCCCTAATACCACTAAATTCAACATATTACCGTATTACGTTTGAATCGCATACTATTTTATCAGATACATTTTTATTCGTGCTAAATATACACTTGTACAATGCATCATACATACATATGTATATCAGTTTAAAGTAATTTCCAAAACGATATTGTTTTTAAGTTATATCAGAAATATTATATATTGTAACTAGAAATTCTTGTAATATATATGTATTTATTTGTTTGATCATTTGTTTGTTTGTATTTCATTCCATCCGATATTCATATACGAAAAACATAAACAACAACAAAAAAAAATCTTGCTTCCGATATTTATATGTGTGAGTGTGCAACCTAATTTATTCTAATATCCATTTACTACAAAACGTTCATACAAAATAATAAGTCATATTCTGTTATCTATAGTGTTAAATTTCACTTTTTTTTATTTTAAACCTTTACTATGGTGAAATTTCATTAATAAAATCAAGGTTGTAGTCTGATACAGACATCATCTCGCAATTAAAAATAATAATTCTTTATCTTTCCTACTTATAGAATTTCAATCGCATCAATACAATGCCGAAAACATGTGAATTTTTTTTTGTGTAGGCGATATCTATATTATATCACTTCAATTTTCATTCAAGAGATTTGTTGTTGTGGTAATACAAAATAATAAGTCATATTCTCTTATCTATAGTGTTAAATTTCACCTTTTTTTTTTTAAAACCTTTACTATCGTGAAATTTCATTAATAAAATCAAGCGCCCCACACCTACTACGAATCGCATACTATTTTATCAGATACATTTTTATTCGTGCTAAATATACACTTGTACAATGCATCATACATACATATGTATATCAGTTTAAAGTAATTTCCAAAACGATATCGTTTTTAAGTTATATCAGAAATTGTAACTAAAAATTCTTGTACGATCATCTTTATTCTGTATGATACACATACAACAACAAAAAAAATCTTGCTTCCGATATTTATATGTGTGAGTGTGCAACCTAATTTATTCTAATATCCATTTACTACAAAACGTTCATACAAAATAATAAGTCATATTCTGTTATCTATAGTGTTAAATTTCACTTTTTTCATTTTAAACTTTTACTATTGTGAAATTTCATTAATAAAATCAAGGTTGTAGTCTGATACAGACATTATCTCGCAATTAAAAAAATAATTCTTTATCTTTTCTACTTATAGAATTTCAATCGCATCAATACAACACCGAAAACATGTAAATTTTTTGTGTATGCGATATCTATATTATATATTATATTAGTTCAATTTTCATCCAACAGATTCGTTGTTGTTGTTATGATGAATACATTAATATTTTACAGAAACAAAAATTCATGTTTGATCGTGTTCATACGAAACAACAACGACAAATCATATTATTCAGATATCAATAGTGTTAAATTTCAATTTTTTATCTTTTATTTTTAAAAACCTTTACTACATTTTAAAAGTACAACCCTCATAATACCGCCGCTCCGCACCGAGTTCGTACCTATTTTTTTTTTTTTTATCGATATATTTTAATTTTTTTTAATTTTTTTAATTTTTTTCTTAGAATTTAAATATTTTCACACATCATCAGATTTTTTCCCACAATGCTATGACGTCACAATTCTTGGAAGTGAAATTTGATACTGCGGAAATAAAAATATTGAAATTCCATAAAAGTCAATGACCTTGTGTTAATTTCGGGGTCACTGACTTTCATGGAATTTCAATATTTTTTATTTCCGCAGTATCAAATTTCATTTTTTTTTTTTTTTTTTCCCACAGGTGTCAAATTTCTAGGTCAGGGTATCAAATTTCAAGGTCAGGTGTCAAATTACAAATTTTCCCACGACAAAGCGCCAAAACACCTACTGTCAGAAATAGGGAGCATTTAAGAACATGTGCGTGATTTTATCCGTAATAACGAAATCTATAGAGGTGATTTGTGCAAATATTAAAAAAACTCAAAACATTCAGTTTAATCACATGGAAACTTTATTATTATTCGAAAGAACATTTCTTGCCATTTATTTTTTAAAGATTACATCTTTCAAATGATGGCCGCAACTGCGATGGTCCTTCCTTAAAGTCCAATTTTTGATGACACGTTCAAGAATATCGAATGTTATTTGGCGAATGACACGAGTAATGTTGGCTTCCAATGCCTCAAATCTAACTGGTTTAGTCACATAGACTTTGGATTTTGCGTAGCCCCAAAGAAAAGAGTCTAGAGGTTTCCCAGGATTTAAATAGCCAATTCAACGATCCGAACCGTGAAATTAATTGCTCGCCAACATGATTTTTTAATAAGTACATTGCTTTGCGCGTTATATGGTAAATATCGCCGATTTCTTGGAACCAAAAGTCGTCGAGGACGGGCTTCAATTTCAGGTAGCAAATAATCCGTTATCATGGTGCAATAACGAGCACTATTCATAGGTACGTCCCGGCCATCTTCTTTTTTAAAGAAATATGGACGAATGATTTCCCAGGCGCATAAACCAAACCAAACCGTCTATTTAGTCGCGTATCATCCAATACTGTAAACTGGAATTTAAACTTTTCGATGGTAGTCCAAATAGTGGTCTCGAGAGGCCGATTATGTCATCCGTAACTTGGTCTAAGCGCACGAAACACATTCCTCAGAGAACGCTGATTTTCGTAATAAAGCTGAACAATTTGTAGACGCTATGCCGGGCTCAGTCTTTCCATGATGAAATGGCAAGAGAAACAAATGAAAAAATCACCTCTAGTTGAACGCTTTTACAAAATACTCCCGCTAACTGGGCCATTCGATTTCAAATCACTAACATATCGTAGGTTGTTGACATTATTTTAATTGTCGACGTTGACAAAAAACACTTTCAAGTAATCTACGTAATATTTTACGTGTCGACAACTGCGTAGATTACATGACTCAATCTACCTTGCCCATCCCTGCCATCTATTTAAATATTGTATTAACTGACATGTTTCACTTTAGATTAGTTGATTGAGGCACATCGCATTAGAGTCGATCTCAAAGGATAGCGCGAATTTAAAAAAATGTGATACTTGGTTTTGCGCGGCCTCTTCACTGTTTCAAGTGCAACTGGTGAAACTAGAAAAACTTAGAATTTCTATTATGTATATAAATAAAATTTCTAAATTCATTTATTGTTAAAACAAAATAATATATTAACACAAAAACACAAAAAATACAAAATCAAAAAACCATAACGTAAACAAATTATATGTAATCTTTTGTTAGAGATTTCAATTTTTGGATCACAGATTTTTTAACATTTTAGATAAATTTATTCGGTAGTTATTTTAATTTTTATTTACACTACAGCTACAATATTTATTTTTTTCACTAATAACTCTAATCACAGAAGAAATTTGCACAATTATTGCTAAATTTGACTTTCACTAACACACCGTATTGTCTATTCAACTAAAACGATTGCCCTTCGTTTTATTTTGTTGTAGAAAAAAGAAACTAAGCGTGCAAAGAAAAAGCAAGCCTGTTTAAATATTATTGGCTACCAAACCATTTGCAAGTCAAAAGTATATGACTACTCGAATAATTCAACCAAACGAGAATTTACAAAAAAATGGCTTTAGAATTGTTTAGTTAATCTATAGTAGGTTAAGACAGTTAACGTGAAAGATAAAATTTTGATAAGTAAGCCTTTATATCCAAAAAAAACATAAGCGTTTTTAATAACAAGACGATTCTAGATGTTTTCTAGCAATCCCTGATAATTAATAACGATATTTAAGGGGAGATATTATGTTCGCTAATTAATTTAACAACCCCTTTCTACTTTTTGTTAACCAATTTATTAGTTTATTACGTATTTAAAAGTTTTCAATAAACAGTAGTTATTTTGAAAATTAGCATATTTGTTATCGTTTTTGAAACCATTTACCTAATAAATGTACAGTTGATACCTAATTTCAAAATGGCTATAAGTAAAAATTCTAATTTCGAAATGGTTTTAATTAAAAATAAACAAAATCTTGTATTTTGTCTCTAAATATAGGTCCTTTGATTTTGTCTCTAAATATCCCCTCTGATATACCTTATTAATATGTTCAACGACATACATTGTATAGTTTAGCTTAGTTAATTTAGCAATTCAACAGTCTGGGGTTAATAAATGTTCATAGAAGTTTTTTTTTTCAATTAACTCTTGGTATCCAACTAATTAGGATGTAGGATCACATATTGTATTAAAAAATTTAAGAAACATTAACAAATAATCGCATTGCTTGACATATTTGATAAATATCAAATTCTTGATTATACGAATTTTCATATTTAGAAAAATTTGAAATATTTCGAAAAATATGAATAGTTAAAGTTTATGAATTATTGAATCCACGCTGAATCATTTATCATAATTCATAACATACCAAATATGGACATTCACATGCTATTACATAAAACTTCAAGATTACGCCCGCAGACAAAAATAATTTGTTTCAATACGCAACACAATAATGTTACAAATAGTTTGTTAGTCAAGTAGATAACGTACTTTGACGCTGGACGCTTATTGGATTCGATTTGTTACTGGGCAAATATTTTTCTAAGTTTTAATTTGTTTCCCCTAAATATAAGCTATAGGGCTGTTACTGTTTTGTGAACATTGAACAATAATACAAAATAATAATAATTAAGGGCGATTTTCACATGATAGTTAAATAAAAATAGAGTTTTAGGAGATATTGGGACTGATTTGGGGTAAGTTTTAAAAAAATGCAATATCTCGTGAACGGTGCCAGATACTATTTAGTTCTACCTCAGCTTTTGAAATTTTACTTCTTATTCTTTCTTGCATATATTTTCTTCAGTGGTAGATCGATTTAAGTATGCTAAGTCTTTAACTTTCCCCCATAAATTAAAATCGATTCAAGTTAAATCTGGTTGTCGTTCTGGAGTTTTCCAGTAGGATCCCCTCTCTTCCAATTCATTTATTCGGAAACATAAGATTTAGATGACTCCGGGAAGCATGCTCTTCCAAACTGAGGTTATTGCACCATTCAACTGAAGCAACATTTTCTGCCTTTCTTGCACCAGCAATAAATTAGGAATATATTCTTGTAAAAATTTTACATATTTTTTGTGTTGAATTTTACAAATTTCGATTACAAGTATTCCCGCCCAAACCTTTTCACTCCGTCAATGTTGACAATCTACAGCAGATACAGATCACATTAAATTAACAATTAAATCAAACCACACTTAAAATTATTTATTTTTATTTGTTGACAAAATGGAACTGTAGAACTGAGAGTAAATTATTTTGATTTAATAAATATCTATTTCTGCTCATATTTATCAAACCATCTTTCGTAAAACGGAAACACCTCATCGTAAAATCTTATATCGCCAGTCCAATCAGTTGCTTGCATACACAGATGACATATGCGGGGTTGGACTGAATAGCAACGTAGTGAAGAAAATACTTGATCCGTTATAGAGATCCGTTTCCTGCTTCTGTTGGACTCATGATCAATGAGTCCAAAACGAAATACATGATCTCTGGTTATAGGGACAATGGCACACCAGATTCTAGTAGTGGCCACTACACGTTTT
The DNA here is from genome assembly GCA_951394425.1 of Tipula unca. Classification (NCBI taxonomy): domain Eukaryota; kingdom Metazoa; phylum Arthropoda; class Insecta; order Diptera; family Tipulidae; genus Tipula; species Tipula unca. Next base: position 117,215,290 of record OX596381.1, read on the forward strand.
GAGGGTTGAGGAGGTTCAAATATTTGGCCTCTTATCACTCATGATAACAATGCGGGTTAGGATATTAAAGTGCGGCTGGCAGCAGGTAGTCGTGCTTTATATCATCTAACCTAAGGCCACTGCTAAAATCTAAACAGCTATCAAGGGCCGTGAAGCTGAAGCTTTACAAAGCGTTGATCAGGCCCGTTGTTATGTTTGGATGTGAAAGTTGGGTGCTGACGGATGAGTACGAGAGATCACTCCTGACAATTCAGCATTCAATAGCCCTTTTTTTCTTTTGGATTTATTATTTGACACGGAAGGGGATATTGTCCCTCCGAACGCGCATCCTCCTTTAAGTTCACTTCGAGATCATCCTCCTCTAATTCCTCATATTGGTTTCTTTGGGAAAAACCACCAAACTCCTCCCCTAAACCTCAATATCTTCATAATCTCCATTGTAAAAAGTGTCGTTGCTCATTTTGATGTTATTGATCTAAAATATATTTTTTTATTATACAAACATTTTTACTTTATATTTATTTTTTAACTTATTTAGATTAACCAAATCATTAACCAAATAATTGATTTAAACTTTAAAAGGTTAAACTTCTTTAACGAAAACCAACATATTTTTGTGACAGATTGGGTTTAATGCAGGGTTTAGATACTTACTTACATTGGTTGTACTTTTTTATTCAAAAATTTTCGAGTTCGAATATTGTACCGGATAGAAATTTTCTCGTTTTCTCAATAAAATCCAAATGAATCTAATTTTTTATCAATAAATATAATACATTTAATGTTAAATTATGTACCTATTTTAATTCACAAATTAATTATTATCAAAATAAAATTAAATTTAACTTTATTTTTCAATGTTTTCAATATATGTCCTCGATAAAATCATGGTAGTGAACTCGAAAAGAGGGGAAGTATACATAATATCGGGAGAATTTACCATAGTACATGTTTCCCCTTTTTTCCAATCTTTCGATCAATCAAATCGCTTAAAATGATAAAAGCCCCTCCTACTTGTGCCATACTCGAGTTAAAAAAATTCTATCCTTTAAGCAGCGTACATAACATCGGAAGAATTTACCATAGCACATTTTTCCCCATTTCCAATCTTTCGATCAATCAAATCGCCTAAAATGATATAAGCCTCTCCTACTTGTGCCATACTTAAAGCAGCGTACATAACATCGGGAGAATTTACCATAGAACATTTTCCCCCTTTTTTCCAATTTTTCGATCAATCAAATCGCTTAAAATGATATAAGCCCCTCCTACTTGTGCCATACTCGAGTTAAAAAATTTTTATCTTTGAGTAAAATGACCCGCAGGGTTACCAACAAAAAAATATTTTTTTTCTAAATTATGACTGTAATACGCAGTGTACTATAATTGAACTGCATATTATAGTTTGCTCTTTTTGAATTTTGACGTTAAATTTTATTTTATGTTTCTATTCCGTGTCACCGATAATTTTTGTGTTTTATGTTGTTTTAATTGTATTTCGTGTAGCTATTTAATTTTATTATAAAATTATGTAATATTATAATAAAATTAGATTTTTATATAATATAATTATTACATATTATCAATTAAAATAAATGATTTTCAGTATGTATTGTGAATTTGTGAATATCCATTATAAACCGTAGTAGAGATAATAATCCGTCATAGAGATGAGAATCGTTTTGTCCGGCAGTATACCGATCTACCAGAAATCACCTTTCGTCAATTGATTATTATTAATTATTATAATGATTGTTGTTAGTAATAAGTGTAATACAGTTCCAAAATGTCTCCGTTTAATTTGGAATTGTGTTTTTTTGTTTAGTAGTAAATCAGTCTCCATATGGCCATATGTATATTTTGCTCCATTTCGTTGAATTTATCTGTCATATAAAATCACCGCTAGAACTAATACATTAAAAAATTTACAATAAGACATACATTACAATAAGAAACCATTTGGTATTAACACAGCCAATCTCAAATTGATAATGAAAAATTTGGCAACTCTATTGCCAAACAAAATTGACTAAATTTTTAGCAAAAACATCCGGGTCTAACTTCAACTCAATACTATGGTAAATTCTCCCGATGTTATGTACACTGCTTGAACCAATATTTCTCATTGTTTTTAACTTTACTACGTATTATTTGACTTTATTTGTAAAAAAAGTGAAATGTTATGTATTAAATCTAAATAAACTATATTATTTAATTATAATTAGGTTTTACAATTCCCACTTTCCCAGGATTTTCCCAATGTTTATCTAGAACTTGAAATTCTGTTCACAAAAAAACGCCAGCTATAATAGCGGTTGAATTTTTTCCCCTCTTTTCTGTCAAAACAAATAAATTTTATTTAAACAGTCATGCAATTGACCGTCAAACATAGATTATTTTATTACAATTACAACTGGCATAAAACCCGTTGTACATTTCAGCTAAGCTAAGCTAATGGTGTTAGGACACCGGCTAGTTTTGAAGTGCGATAAAGTTTTACACTACGTGCGTCAGCATCACAAAACGTAAACATGAACAAAATAAAAATTATGATGTGCCGAACTATTTAAAGATTATTGATTTTAAATTTAATTTTAGATTTTATTTTTAAAATGTCGTTATTTAAAATGTCGAAGTATCAAATAAAAACTGCGTATGTCAAAAAAAAGAATCAAAATGTAATGCTAGAATTGAACACTTTTTTTGATAGAACGATTTGTTTACGTCCTATGTCGTATTCACTCATGTGTATATTTACTCATGTGTATATTTTTCATGTGTGTATTCACTCATGTGTATATTTTGTATACAAGTTTTTTTTCTCGCTCAGTTTGTCTTTTCTAGCCGTTAGATAAATCGGAAAAAAAGCCAGTGTCATAATACCATAAGCGATGTGAGTTATGTTCATAGCTTTCAGTTGTAAATAAAGTGTTTTAATAAATCAACGCACACTTGAGCTAAGCTATTCGAGTAATGCATTTTTGTTTTGAACTATGAAAACTAATGTCGTTTTCGTTTGAACATAAAAACTTGCACTGAGTGCAAAAAATTACACTAAAACCCTTCGTTTGAACCAAAAAAAATTGCCTGACAGCTAAATTTTTTCCACTCAGTGCAATTTTGTCTACACTGGTTTTTTCGACCGAGTTACCCCTATTTTACACCAATACTATAATTTTATCTGTCACTGTGCTGCCATTTTGACTTTTGTGAACAAAATCGTCTATCTATAAACGGTTTTGTTTGTGAATATTCATTTTTTTTTTCAGAAAACACAAATATAAATGAGGGTAAATCGGTTTCATGTTCGATTGACACACAAAATCAGTGTACTCTGCCAATGAGGGGAAAAAAATCAAACGAAAACGACATAACAAAGCACGAATTGTGTTCGCCTTGCAATTTTCAGCTATATCGGCTTACACACACACTAATATTTTTCTATAGTTTATTCATAACCTACTATGAGCATTACAAATAAAAGATATGAGCAGCAATGTATGTGTGAACCAATTTATTAGCTGAATGTGCAACGCTTCGAGGTAACGAGCTAAACTAACCTAAACAAAGATATGTTTTCTAGCTTAGCTTAGCTGAAATGTACAGCGGGCCCTAAGTATGTTAAAAGATGTATTGCAATTGTTAATGAAATATGTATAAGTTATTGTTTTAAAGATATTTTCACATGGTGGGAGAAAAATGTCATGTAAAAAAATTTATAATATAATGAATTAAATAATAAAATAAAATAAAATAAATTTATAATGTGAGTTGTGACAAACTGAATCGTTTTTACATACCCGTACTCATTCGTCTTTCGTTTCAGTTTAATTTCAGTCCGCTTCGTTTTCGGCTATATAACTTAGAACAAAGAAAAATGTGTGCTTATATGTTTTCATTTTACTTTGTAACAATCAAATGTAATTTAATTAAAAACATTCTTATTATTTAATTAAATTGTTCATTTTATTTTTTAAATAAAGTTTGTCAATAAAATCAAATGTATCAAACACAATTTTTTATTTTCGTTAGGCAAATTTTTTAATGAACTTGGTGTTCCATGGTCCCATTTCATTTGTGAATGTGCGTTATCATTTGTATTAAAAAAAACGAATTAATTTTTTTATTTTACTGATATGCAAATTAGCCAAATTTAGTTATATATTTTCGGGTGGATTGTCTAACCAAATATCCAAATAAAATAAAGCTTATATGAAACATATTGGCGTTTAACAATTTTTATTACTATATGACCGCCTCTTATGTTGGAGACCCTAAACTGTAAAAAATTTCCATCGATCTAAGAAGAATTTTTAATGCTCCATTAATGCCGGAGAAGAAATTGTCAATTGGATTGGCGCCAGATGTAATAAACTTCGGTGGGCTTGCAATTCAAGCATCATCATCTATTAAATTATTTGACACAGCCGTTTACGACATGGGAATGTATTTGCTCGACCAAACCCGGAGAAGGTCAAAAGTGCAAGAACATTGCTACATATCTATACATATTTACATGTAAGTATGATGTGAATATTGGGAATTTGGGATTACGATAAGTAGAACCATAATTATTAGTTTTAATAAAATTTAGAGAACCCAATTTACAAACTTTTAGCTGTACGCAACTTAAGCAAAAATGAGGTAAAAAAGGCCTTGAATTTTTAAAAATATCAGCAGTGGAAGTTTGTATTCGATGAATGTACAAATGTGCTTGAACTGGATTTTCTATTGCAAGTGGCCATTCAATATTTAATTATTTAATGCTGACATCTTTATGAATTTCATTCTCTGTTACTTATTTTTATTGAAACTAAATCGGTCAATACTTCAAATTCATACAAACCAATCTAATCCGCCAGAATTTGAACAATTTTGCAGATTAATGTTTTGCCACGGCTAGTTGACCAAATATAGATAATGACACGGAACCAATTTGTTAAACATTTAAATTTCACTTTTCTTATTATTTGGAATTATCCAGCTACACGATCAACGTCATGAAAAAGGTCTACTACGAGTATGTCCATTAACAATAAAGTGAGAATTCTTGAGGTATTATGCTAATTTTTGTGCTGGATTCGAGTTAAAAGGGGGGAACACTTTTTAAAACCGCGATAATGGTCCAAAACTCCAAAAGTACGGCACTTAAATTTAATTTCAAAATTTTTAGCACGGCATAATACCTTGCATCAATTTATTAATTAAAATAACTTAATTGTTTTTCTATAAGTTAAAAGGCAAAGAGTTCATCTTTCTTCCCTGAAAGTGGGAATATCATGCATAGTATTTTACCATAAAGAAAAAATTTGTGCGGTAAATAAAAATAAAATTAATTTAATTAATTTTTGGTTATTTCTAGAAAGATCACTTAATAATTTTGGTTTTTTATTTCAAATAACAATTAAATGTTGTACTGAAAAAAAAATCGAAGTTGTAAATAAAATATTTATTATGAAAATCCAAAGCAATCGGTTTTAAACGAATTTAAACAAAAAATGATAATTTAGTAATTGACTGCTGCATTTTTTAATACTTTTTAATCGTTAGTAAAGGTATTGGTAAAATCGTTGTTAACCTTTTGAAAATATTTTGAAATAATCAGAAATAATAAAAAACCACCATACACATTTTATTTATTGTTTGTGTAACAGTAATGAAAAACAAACTGTGTAAATAGTAAACACGTAGCAAGATAGGCCGGTACCAGAGATCGCACCATTAGCATGAGACGTCTTTTGATACAACTTAGTATTAACTAAAATAAAGTCATGAAAAGTATTTCAAAGAAACTATCCACACCCACTCCACTATACTCCAGTGCAAGAATTGTTACCGATCAATTTACCAAAAATCTACACGTTATGGCTGATTTATATTCAACGTAATTTTGCAGATTAGGTCATATTGAAGCAAGATGGCAATAATAAAATCATTATGAACCAGAATGAGACACAAAAGTTGTCTCGGCTGTTTTATAGGAGATATTATAGCAAATAATTCATGTTTCGAAGTAGCCACAATTTATTTGTTTACAGCCATCGAAAAGACAAAGATATTTTGTGAAAAATTGTTTGAATTGTGTTATTTCAGTGATTGCAAAGATAAGTGATTTAATTTCAGTGAAATGAGTTTAACACCAGATCAAATACACGATTTAGTCGGGGTTATTTTTTCAAGTGGTAGCAACAGTAGTGATAACGAAGAGGCATTTAAAGTAGTTAAAAAAAAAAGACGGTCGTGTTGGGTACGGCCGTATTATTTAACACGGAATGAAACAGGCGGGGCTCATCATAACATAGTTCAAACACTATGTGGTGGTTCTGTAGATGACCCCATAATGTTTAAAAAATATTTGAGGATGAGTGCTACCCAGTTCGAGGAACTATTATTAATGGTGGGCCCAACGATATCAAAGCAAACATATATTAGGCAGCCCATTAATAATAGTATTCGGTTAGCAATAACGTTAAGGTAAGCTTCGTTTTAACCATGTTTTGGGGATTACATTGAAAAATATTTATTTTTAGATTCCTTGCAACTGGAGAGTCTCAACAAAGTTTATCAATAGGATACAAATGTTCGCCAGCATCAGTCCACAACATCGTAACTGAAACGACAGCAGCAATAAGGACTGCTTTAAAAGACAAAGTATTTCCAATATTAAATAAGGAATATTTTAAATTGATCGCCTGTGGATTCGAGGAATAGTGGAATTTTCCTCATTGCATTGGCGCAATTGACGGCAAACACATCAGAATACAGGTATTTTTTTTTGGGATTAAAATAATTTTTCAATTTCCATTACATACATTTACAATTAATTTTATTTTAGGCTCCAGCGAATTCGGGATCAGCATTCTTTAATTATAAAAAGTACAATTCTATTGTACTTATGGCAATTTGCGATCACCAATACAAATTTTTGATGTGTGATGTTGGTGCAGCTGGTCGGCAGAGCGATGGAGGAGTTTTCCGAAACTCCATTTTATTCGAGTTTAATTGAGTAAGTAAATTTTCAAATAGATAATCATTCATTCATTATATTTATATTGGATTAACATAATATATAATTTATTTGTAGGATTCCAGAACCATGTGACGTTGCACCGGATTTCAAAAATGTTCCGTTCGCACTTGTAGCTGATGACGCGTTTACTTTGAGAATTAACATGATGAAACCCTATTCGAAGCAGCAATTAAATATTCCGCAACGAATATTTAATTATCGCCTTAGCCGCGCTCGTAGAGTGATTGAAAATTCATTCGGTATTTTAAACGCCAAATGGAGAATATTTAACACTCCAATAAACTCAAAAGTCGAGCTAGTGGAAAGCATAATACAATCATGTGTATGCCTACATAACTGGCTTCGATCGGACCCGAGAGAATCCAGCTACATGGGACCAGGCCTTATCGATACATACGATAAAGGTACAATAATCCCTGGCTCGTGGCGAAATGAGGCAACCATGTTGCTTGGGCTAAACCGGAATAGCTTAAATTCCACAACAGCAGCAAAAGCCAATAGAGACGCGTTTGCCAATTATTTTGTAAATAGTGGAGCGGTGGATTGGCAAAACTACAAAATATAATTAGAGGAATTTTAGAAAATATGTAAATTAAAACTGGCTACAGACGTGAGGAATTAATTCCTCCAGCTTCCAAATTTTAATAAAGTTTTTAATTCAAAATATATATAAATATAGTCTTTTATTTCAATATTTCAGGTACATTATTTATTATTGTTTTAGTATTCAAGAATAGAATAAAGAAATGTTAATCCTCCATGAGGACTTGCATAATTTTTATTTTTTTTGTTTTTTGCTTTTCTTCTGACAATTTTTCCAGTTCTGCCGCCACCAAATCTCCAAAAATTTGGTTATTTGTTTTTTCCTTATTTATGGCCCTTGCTAAAACTTCGACAGCTCTTTTTTTCACCATTAATTTTTCCTCTTTGTACTCATGAAGTGGTCGTTCTGAAAGTTAAATAATAACAAATTAATAACCAAAACCAATAAAATTTGTTTTAATTAAAAATTAATATTTTTATAACTATAACTTAACTATAGATTTTTACTGAACTGAACCGGAAGATGTAGATGAGTCGGTTGAAACAGCTGAAAGCGATGAAGTATCATCATCTTTCGACGTTTCATCTGCGTCGTAGATGTCCTCGTCTTCCACCACATTGCTGTTGCACAAACTTATTGATCTGAAATGCAAAAATTATCGTTAAAATTTATAATAAGAAATGTATGTTGATTTGATTGAGGATATAACCTTCATATCAAATACATATTACTATCGATTCATATCACATCGAGCAGTTTTTTACCCAACTGTGATTTAATGCATAGCATAAAATTATAAAAATGTGCCTACTTCCGTGGTGTAGTGGTGTCTGCCAAAAATGAGAGCAACTTCTCATAACGATGAGGCTTCATATTCCCGCCACCGGAACCACTGGCTGGAGACTTAATATTCCGGATAAATGACGTCCGAATCGTGTCCCAACGTTTTTTTATTTTTTTTATATTTATTGGAATAACCACAAAATCTGAAAAAATAAATATGTAAATAAAGAATTACAATATCGATTCATCAGTGGAAAAATGAATGAATCGCTTTAACAAGTGATGATAATATACATTATCCGTTATGGCATTACTTACCTAATTCTTTTGTGATATCCTCCCACATCCGGACTCTAATCACTCTATTTTTATAGAATTCGTGGAATTGATTCCATATTGACGGCCTGGCATGTACTGCTTCAATTAAGGCTTCTATAAAGAAAATTGAGAACTTAGTTTTAAGTACACAGAAGTATATTGATGACCGATAGATATATACCATTAGAAATTTGAATTTCGGTTTCCTCATCAACTGTAATTAAAATTGCACAAACTATTAATATGTAGATATTATCTACAGTCGAATTTTATTCGTCATATAAATTTGTTTTGCAACAACAGTGCAACTTTCGAATTTAAAATTTGACCAAATTAATATTCGATAGTGGAAGTGTTGTTGTAAATCGACTTCGGTAAAAATTCTAAACATATAAAAACTATTCTTACCGGCATTTTTTCCTTCCATTTTTGACGTCTTTATATATACATATACATATATAGTTTTCACTATTATGAATTTATTATATTTTATTCATCCACTTTAACTTTATAGATTTATTTATTTATTTATATGCTGTAACAATAACTAAATATACAGCACAACAAAACATAAATACACAACAAAAAATTGTATATTATGTCAAAAAGAACTATAATAAAATAACTTTGAACGTAGGCTACTACTTTTGAATGTCCGTATTTATATTTTTATAGCGAAATAATGACGTATTTTCGTCTTTTTTAGTAAAAAGATGATTGCGTTTGTCTTTTTCTATAAAAGATACCATAATTTTGGGTTTGTTTCTCTGGTTTCGTCTGTTGATTTTCAAAAAGATGAAGTTCTGTCTCGTTTTTTCTTGAATGATTTTCCAATGTTGTTTCTCATTTTTTTACAAGACGTCTTCATCTGCAAAATTTCGTTGAATGTAAATCAGCCATTAAGCGAGAATCATTTCAAATACGTTTTAGTTAAACTGCTCCCACTGTGCTAGATTCAGTTCCACTCATGATATGAAATACTTTCTTGTATCAACAAGTTAGAGCTCCTGCACAATATGGAAGACAATTTCTAAATTCGTTTGATATAATTTATCCAGCGCAATGGATTGGTCGCAGCGGACCTGTAGGCTAGCCGCGTACATCTCCAGATTTAACACCATTAGATTTTTATGTCCGGGAATATTTGATAGGATATGTCTACACAACAAACATTCCGATTAAGGAGTAATTGGTATCAATTACAAATTTATTTAATTGTAATTTTGAATTATAATAATTGTAATTAAATTTAAGAAGAAAAATGAATTTTTGTTTATCGCACAATTTTTTTAATTCCAACAGTATTTTCTATACATGATTATTAATGCAATTAATAGAAATGCAATTTATGTGGGTAAGTGCAGGGTAAGTTCATTTCCGCATTTTATTTCCGCTAGAGCACATGGTCTCAATTAAGTTTCTATTTATAATTTTCAATAGAATTTTCAAGGAAAATCTACTTGATACAAATGATATCAAACTGGTTGTAATTAGTACCATATTAAGGACCATTCTGCCATTAAATAATTAAAGTTTCTAGGATCAAAATATTAAAAAAAAATATATGTAATTAAAATTAATTAAATTGATTACAAACTTGCGAATGAAACCAGTGAAACCAATTACTTAATTTACTACAGCGTCATTCGTGTTTCTCTTGTTTTTCTTAAAATACGTGTTTATAAAATTAATGTTGAATTAAATCGTATCAAAAAATTGATATACATACATATATCAAAATATTAAAGATTTTTTGGAAATACCAATTTTTCTGAAATTTTAGCTAACACCAACACGTGTTTATACGAGTATATCGTTTCATAAATATAAACATAAACAATCGACGGAATCGACATTTCCTCCTCGTTCTATCAATATTTACGTCTCATCCTCTCTTTAACAACACAGAGACAAAAAAACATTAATTTCTACGCGTTCTTTGGTGTCAAAGAAAATTTGATATTTTTTTAAAACACGAAATAATTCGACTTTATTCAATTTTTAAAGAACTATTAAAATACGAATTGGTAATTCTAAAATAAAAAATAATAATTTAACCAAAAACTATATAACAAGTTTAAAACGATTGTCGCTTGTTTCATATTCCTAAAACCGACTAATAAACAAAAATTTAATTTTGGCTTGTGGTAAGAAATTGACAATTTAAAAACAACGTAAACTAAAACAGCCAGTTAAATTGTCAAATTCAGTAACACTTATATTTTGAACCATTATACCATATGCGTATTGCGTAATGTAGACATTATTAAATCGAATAAAAAACGATGAGCATGACATGTCAAATACAAATACAAGAATATGAATCAAGTCGAATCAATTAACGATCGTAAATTGATTATGTGCGGATGACTGCGAAACATTAGATAATCGATTTGGATAACTTACTTTGAGCTAATCAAATAATAGCAATACATATATGTATGTATTATGTATGTATATATTTGGAGTGATTTTGAATAAACCGGGTAATTCAGTTCGTGATCAAAATTAAATTAAAACTAGCGGTCATCATTTAGAAATATACTATCTAGTCAGGGTATTTAGAAATGATCTGAAGAAAATAATCTGACTCTCTTTACGGTACAATGCAATTTATCCAATGATCTATACAAACAAGCATATATAGGTAATTAATAATTGTTATTTTAAAACAAGCCTCATATTTGTATTATTTTTTCTTTCATTCCCTCTATCGAACAACGGTTACAGTGAAGAAATGCAGAAAGAACATGAAGATTGCATAAATATTATGTTTTATTAATAAAAAGAATGCTAATATGTATGTATTTATATATAAATATCATAACTTTAATTTTAATAGGGAGGGAGGCGATAGTTTCAAGAAGTTAAAAATAAAAAAAATCTATATTTCTTTAAGAAAACCAAAAGAGCACAAAAGAAAACAAAATTATTATGGTTTTTGTATTTTTAAAGTAAGAAAATTTCTTATATGTTTTCAGTTTCTTTTCATCTGTTCACCAGTAAAGTTACTTAGTTGCTCGTGCTGTTGGACTTATTTGTTGTGAATGTTTAACGTATATTTGTTACGTAATAATTAAAAATAATATTTTTTTTAATGGATTTATAAAGTGAATTGTTGGTGAAATTTTATAATAAGATTTTCTTGAATTTTGTTGGTGCGCAATTTGTATATAATTTATATAAGTGTTACGTATAAATATAAAAAAAATACATTTAATTGTTGTATAAATATTATAAAGGTAATTTTGTTCTTTATAAACATTTATAACCAAATATATTATATATTATTATTATAATAATATGTATGTATTCACGTTGTTAATTGCAGTTTAATTAAAGATTTTGTGATTTAATTAATACATGTGCTAGGTCATTAGGCTATTGCACTGGTAGACGCTTGTTGATCAAGTTGGTGAAGTTTTTTGTGATGAGATTTACTGAGTTCGGGAGTAATTTTTTTTTTTCGGTTATTTAATACTTGTTAAATATTGCAGCTGAGCGCAACCTTCAAACTATATTGTATGTGTTATGGGTATACATTTATTAAGCGAAAGTATTATTAAATTGAATAATATTATTTGAAAGTGAGTTTAATGATGTGTTTTCGGTAGGCGATTTAGCAATTTCAATATAGATGTGCCAAGTCAAATGAATAAATATAAAAATGTTCAAATAAATCGAACATAATTTTTGCTCCATTCAATTTTATTTAGAGCCTTGGAACTAAATGAATTTTAGAATTATATTTGTGAACGAATTTTTAAATATGTATATCGACAAAATTAAAATTTTTGTTATGAAATAAATAATGAAATAGAAAGCAGACATACTAGGTTTTGAATCAGACTAAGTTTTTTTTCAATTTGATTGCAAGAAACATTGTTCCATATAAAATAGTAAGTTGTGTCTCTGCTATTTTTTATAGAATTAGGTTTGAGCTCAGGCCGAAAAAATTCCAATTAAGCTAATTTATTATAATGAATATAATGAGTATGTATGTATTTCAAATTCATCTTCTTATTTCTATTTTGTATATACTATTCACAATCATATTAATTCCACTATCCAAATAGATATAAACATGTTTAACAAGTTTCACATGTTGTTGTTAAATGGTCTATTAAAAAACGAGTAAAATTACACCCTCAAAACCAGCTTAGGAAAGCAAACTTAAAACTATTAAATTAGACTGTATATACTATACTTTTTAGTTTTTAAATTAATTTTACGACTATATTGTTTTGAACTCTAGGGGCCCTATTCTTGAATTCCACCGAAATTTGCACAAGTGAACTACTGTCGAAATTCCCGTTGATGGAACTACCTACCTATAAATTCCCAATGTAACTAAATAACCAATTCTTAAACCTTTCGAAAATTTTTATTTGCCATTCTCAAATTATAAGTATCTAACTTTAGCAAATATTTTTTATGTTTGGTTTGTCAACGAGACAAATTATCAAAAGTCTGTTTGTTTGTGGATATACCTACCTAATCAAGTGAATAACTGTGAGTATTGAATTGTGAATAATATTAAATAAAATTGTATGTGATTAAAAGGCGCAAAGTTTGTTAACGCAGAGATGAATTGAACATTATATTTTCGAATTCCACAGCAGAGCAAGATGAAAAAGTGGAATTCATTAGAACGGATGGTGTGAAATGGATTTTGATTTGTGTGAAACCAAATTTATAAATTAATTTAGAATTAATAAATTAAATTAAATAAACATTTTCAATTTGAATTATGTAGGAAATTTACGAATACGTCTTCAACAATTATCTAACGTTTTTATGAATTTTGACAGAGGTCGACATATGGAAAATAGAATTAAATGGTAGGGCCATGTTTAAATTCTGATTTATGGGAAATTTTAATTCAGCAGGATTCGTGCGAACTTTCAATTTTTTTATCTTTCAAGGTGCGTACATGATACAAAAAATAATAATTCTGATGCACACAAATTCACCACAAAGTTAGATGTATGAGTTGAAATATTCACTACTCGAAATATAATTTAATCCGTATAGCCTTTCTAAATAACGAAAATATTATGACTTTTGAAAACTTTTGTTTAACTATACTCAAAATGGCAATTCTTTGTTTAATTACAAATAAACAAGCAGCAAAAAAAGTTGCCATTTTTTAATTTCTGATAAAGGAACATTTGTTAGGCAAAATTGGCGAGAAAATAGCAAGAAACAAGTATAATTTTCAGTTTTGTTAATATGGCTGTCCTGGTGAAATTTTATTCGAGTTGAGAATATTTCAACTCAGATAGCTAACTTCGTGGTGAATTTTTCTGCACCAGAAATTTTTTTTTTGGTATCATGAACGCGGCTTCATTTTATTAAATTGCGATTCAAAATTGTGACCTCAATGTTTTGAAATTCTCGAAATAAAATTTAAGTTTATCAAATTTTGAACTGATTTTACAATTCTGAGTTTTAATGATTTCAATTTGAACGGTTGAGTTTTAAAAATGTCAAGTATGTTTTTTTTTAAATTTCGAGCTTTTGAAAAATAGATTTAACGTTATTCAATTTTTTCAATGTTTGCAATTTTCAAAATTCAAATCAAAAACTATTTGAGATTTTTGCGATATAACCTGGCATATACACACATCCAGGGTTTTTTTATTTTTCGTTTTATTTTTCAAACCGAATTATTCAATTATGAATTTTAAAGTTTAATTGTAGCAATTTAAAAATTTGTGGATTTTTAAAAAATATTCAATTTCGACGTAGTTTTTCTAATTTTTAATTCGAATCAATTCTTAATTTATTGGCTACAAACGTTAATCAATTTAAAAATAATTGCAATCTTATAGATGTATGCAATTTAACAAATCTGAATCTAAAAGTCTATTAAATTTTTCATATATACATATGTTTGTACACATTTTGAAATGCACTTCAATATATTAGGTCATCGGTTTTTATCATTCATAGTATGTTGAATTTCGTATTTGTAAAATTCTGAATTTGTTCGATTTTTGCTATTTGAAAACGTTTTAGTTCTATTGATATATGTATATCGTTGTAGTTTATCGAATTTTAAAATTCATGATTCCTTATCATTCTGGATTTAACTGACCTATTAAATGTTGGTGTAGTATAGGTATACTACAGGTATAGGTATATGAAATTCCAAAACGAATATTTTATAGAACCGCCAGACATTTTTCTTTTCGTCAAATTTCATATACGCTAAAATGTATTCAATATTTTATGATATTTTTAGGAATTACAAATTCTAGGAATTTAACTTAAATTTTTGTTTTATGACAACTATTACAAATTTTTACGATTTATTGAAATTTGTTGCATAATAAATGGTCCATACGTCTAGTATATCTTGTCCAATTATGTAAATCACTGGATTATATGGTTTACAAACTGTTCAAATATGTTGCAAAACAATTTTTTCTACAACAAACTAAACAATTTGATAGCGTCTTAAGTACAAATGGTCTTGCTTCTTACCGCACTAAAAATTAGTTGAAAAAATGTGTGAAGAATATGTTTACAGATTTTCACCCCATTCAATGTAGAACTTTAAGTTATTCGACATGTTGAACTAACTCTTGAGGTGCACTTTGCTTTACTGTCAAATTTTCTACTCAAATATCCTCCAAAAAAATGTACAAAGAAGATGAATCTAAAGATTAGAATCAGTTGCTCCGATACAGTAATTTGGGAAAGCAATGATCAAATTCATTTTCACAATTTCTTCCTGCTGAATCTGCTGTATATGTCTGTTTGTTCGGATAGTCAAATGTGTTTTGTTTAACATTATATTTAACAAAGTACTTCTGTCATAATCTTAAATATCTTATCTTGTAAAAATATGGTTCAATTTTTTTAACAATTTATTTGTACATGGATCAGTTAAAAATATTGTTAAACGTTCGTATAACTATTCTATTATATTAACTTTCACAGAAAGTATACTGCATACATTTAAATTCTGAAAGACATCAAAAATAGTTAGTACATATACATATACATTCATTTGTATATGTATTTAATTAACTCTATTGATCAAGAATTTTTTATACTTTGCTAGCTTAAGAACTTTGTATACGCATCAAATATTTACGAACAAATCCATTATATCAGTAATCATGAAAAAACTTGTTTACAATAAAGTTTTAACTTTTAATACGCGAAATTTTTGATGAAATTGTTTAAACTAATATTTTCCTCGAATTCAAAAAGTAACGTCATGAACGTACATACATATTTTATATTTTAACACCTATGATTGTTTAAGTAGTGTATAATTTAATGATGCTTCCACAAATTTTACCAACGGCGTTCGAAAACTAATCGAATTTAAAATTATACGTTGCCGAAAAGATTCGTCAAATGATTTTTACGAATAAAAATTGGTAAACGTGTTAGAATGGCAATTTTATTTAATTGACAATATTATGCAAGTCATGAATTTGTAATTTGCTTGACAATATGCAAGTCAGTATATCACCACGGATAATAAAAAATTTTTTTTATTAAATCTTCGCATATACAGTCAATATGACTAAAGAAATAACGACTTAAAGAAAGAAATAACTTTTTTCATATAGATGCGAGTATGTATGTGTAGTAGTAATGGATAAGGAATACGTATTTCTAGAATGAAGGTCACTGGTAACATCATAGTTTGTGATGCCACACTTTCGGAACAACCTACATATGCTTTCAGTAGTCCATCCCTACTTCCGCTAGAGCAGTGAACGATAAATTGTTTGAAATGTATAAGGAATATGGTTTTACAAACAATTAAAAACTACCGAATAATTTTGTAAACTTCTAATATGATGATCCTATCAAAAACACCTACGATTTCACACTCTTATATCTTACATTTAATTTCTCGTGAACCACTCAACCTAAAATACTTTTTAGAAAGCTCTGACGATACCTAAGTAGTAAAATTTACAATCAGTTTCATTATTTCTACATTTCGACCTTGCTTCACTCAAGCAAAAGAAACTAAAATAATGTAACTCTCGCCAAAACGATCGATATTCGCAAACATTAACTTATCGATATAACCTTTTCGTCCAGAACACAGAATCCTATCAGATGTGCAATCCAAAGCAAAATCGTGTAACATCCTGAATTTTCTCATCTATCGAAAAGTAAAAAAAATGTTTATCTAAGACAACATTTAAAAATTATTGGTATTGAGATTACAGCGACACTACAATAAAAGGCAGTAATTAGAATATTAAATATATGTACTACAGATATGATGAGAATAGTCGAAAAACAGGTTATTTACATATTCTACATTTATAAGTGGATGTGTCGAAAAAACATTTTTTTTTGTTACATTTTTTGTTTGTTTCAAGAGAAGAAATTGTGTAGTAAATTTTGTTTGAAATTTGAATAGATTTTTTGTTTTTTTGAATGCTAATTTCAAGTTTTTTAGTAACATTTATTTTTTATAGAAAAGTGATTTATCTATGGTAAAAGTGATTTATCTATGTTTACGTAATAATTATCTATTATTACGTAATATTTGCTAGTCAGTTGCTTAAACACTCGAACTTTTTGATTTGTTGGTTTGTGCGAATCGCATTGGGAAAGCATATTTAACTCGAACCAAATTATTACTAAACCGGGTCATTACTGTCCAATATCGTTTCAACAATCTGTGGTTTCACCAGATTCCATTCCAACCTAACTCCTTCATCCGGCTATTGTGGACATTCAGACGATGCCAAGTGATTCGCGCTCACAAAAAAAAAAATTTTTTTTGTTAGCAAAGTAGAGCGTTGTAGATCGTGATTGATTTTGCCTTTTCGCAGTCCTATAACTCCCCAGTTACATCTATGCTGAATAATAAAGCTATTCGAATAAGGTCGAAAATAGAGTTTCACTAAATTTGTCGAAATAATTCAACCAACTTATCGCAAGTGAACGATTTTATTTTTGTATTTAGTCTCTGCTGGGCTTATTTCGATACTTAGCCTAACCCGGCGATGTTTATATTTTAAATATCGATGATCATTTCGAATGGTTTTCGAGTTCACCATGTTAGTGAGCATGTTTTACTTGTTGAACATTAGTTATATGTACATATATACGAGGGCGGATTGAAAATGAAGCTACCTAAGTAGGAAAACAAAATTTTTTTTTGCCAAAAACCATTTATTTCTCAACATAGTCTCCTTTTACTTCGACACACTTAGTAAGACGATATTCCAACTTTTTTATACCATCTGAATAATACGATTTCGGGAACCCCTTAAAATACGCGTTAGTTTCGGTAATCACTTCTTCGTTTGAGATGAATCTTTGTCCTGCGAGCCATTTTTTCAAGTTTGGAAACAGAAAAAAGTCACTAGGAGGTAAATCTGGACTATAAGGTGGATGATCAACCAATTCGAAATGTATTTCACGTAATTTTAGCATCGTATCTAATGCTGTGTGAACCGGCGCGTTGTCTTGAAGAAAGAGCACTTTTTTCTTCTTTAAATGTGGTCGTTTTTCCTTGATTGCATCAACCAATTGATCCAATAATGCACGATAATACTTTCCTGTGATTGTGGATCCTTTTTCCAGATAATCGATGAGCAATATTCCTTGTGCATCCCAAAATATAGTGGCCATAACCTTGCCAGCCGATTTCACTACCTTTGCCTTCTTCGGAGCACTTCCACCAGCTTCCACCCATTGTTTCGATTGATTTTTGGTTTCAGGTGTGTAGTGGTGGACCCACGTTTCATCAACAGTAATTAATCGACGCCAAAAATCAACAGGATTACGCTTTATCATGTCCAAGTCCGCTGTGAAGTGGTCTGTCGAACTCGTTTTTGTTCGACACTGAGCAAACGCATCTTGCCGATAGCTTTTTCATATGCAAATGTTCATGCAAAATGTTGAACCCACGTTCATATGATATGTTTATCATTTCAACAATCTCACGCAACTTGACTCGGCGATCATTCATAACGATATCGAGGATTTTCTTGATATTTTCTTCAGTAACCACCTCTTTTGGCCTTCCTGTTGATGGTATTGTTGCAGTGCTTCTTCGGCCGCGTTTAAATTCAGCAATCCAATATTTTACCATGTAATCTGACGGATCAGACTCATCGTAATGTTTATCGAGGTTTTCTTTTGTCTCTTTCGCCGTTTTCCCTTTCAAATAATAGTGTTTAATCACGAAATTCGTTTTTTTCCATTTTTCAAGAAACACAAAAGTCGCTTACTTCAAACGACTACAACAAATAAACTAATCGATGAATTTGGGTGAAATTTTAACAGCTGACGTTTGACAGATCGCAATTTCTAAAAAACAAAAATTGTTGTGTTTGTGCTGCCATTTAGCGCTAGGTAGCTTCATTTTCAATCCGCCCTCGTATATATATATATATATATATATATATATATATATATATATATATATATATATATATATATATATATATATATATATATATATATATATATATATATATATATAAATATATATTACAACCTTCATATGTAAATATAATGATTTATTATGGATCTGGTATAATCAGTAAATCACTCATTTTCACGTACATATATACTTTTAATATACATATATATATATTAACTTACTTACTTTACTGGTTATACCAGATCCATCCATAATACATCATTATATTTACATATGAAGGTTGTGTTGCGTTATTAACCTATAGTTAGAAAAAATTTGCTGAAACCTTGAAACATATTTAATGTTGTGACTTAATAAATATATCTAACAAAACAAAATACTTTTCAACACAACACAACCTTCATAAGATTATTTAACGGAAGTTTTGTCGTTCGTTGAACTAATGTATATTATTTATATGGCGTTCGCATGATATATGTACGTATGTATGTATGTGGAAAAAAAATTGTAATGAGTATTCAAATTCGGCCCTATTCGAGAAATTTGTTACACACCAAATTCCAGCAAGGTAATCCATCGGTAATCGTTTTGTATTTCTTTTGTTCAATGTCATCTTTCATCGATATACGCTTGTTAGTTATTTCTGATTATTCGGCAAAACTTTAAATTATTCATTATAAAACATAATATATACGCACAAGAAATTTAGTAAAATTATGCCATGTGACCGTGAAGATTTGTAAACCAGGTAAATTTCACAAAGTTCGATTGCATTTATGAAAATTTATAAATATTAATATCACACATTAAACATTTAAATTATTTCGTTAGGCCCATGCTGCGCAATGCCGGAAATTTTTCATCTAAAATATCAAAAACTGGCCCTTCACGCAAATATTTTAAAAATGATTATCCAACTGCATCAGGCCCGTTGTAACCAGAACGAATATTATAACATTCGAATATTATATTTAATCATTTAAATAAACTATGGTACAGTGTTAGATTATAAAATGACAGGACGATGTTTATTAGGTTGTGTTTTATTTATTTAGATATTTAGGCCAGCTTCATATATAATTGAAAAAATGTCTTGTCGGAGTTACTCAATGTCATCGAATTGAATTTATAATTTTTTTTGGTATCCAAAATTAACGAATTTCTTTAAACCGTTTCGGGCTGGTAAGTTCTTGTTAGATCATTATAAATCAATTAAGATTACCTAATAAATATACAGTTGTTTAGCTTTATAGTTGATGGTTTTATAATCCATTAACATAAATGGATATGATATGATTTGATTGCCTAAACGACAGCAGCATAATATGTCTATTATTTTAAAAAATAGTTTGTTAAAATTATTTATTTTAATAAATGTCAATATTTAGTTATATATACATTGTGCTAAATTTGAATTTGTCTTTGAACATGTTTGCATGTAAAAATTGCGGTGACATCCATTAAGATAACAATTCGAGGCTATTTATACAAATAGAATTACGTATATGCAGATGACGTATGCGTGATTGGACTTAATAGCAACGGAGTGAAAGAAATACTTGATCCGCTTGTAGAATTTTCAGCTTCTGTTGGAATCCAGATCAATGAGTCCAAAACAAATTACATGATATCTGGTTATAGAGACAATGGCACACCAGATTTTAGTAGTGGCCGCTACACGTTTGAGAGTGTGAGGAGGTTCAAATATTTGGGTCCTCTTATCACTCACGATAACAGTGTGCAGGGTGAGGATATTAAAGCGACTGGCACTCGTACTGACAGTCGTACTTTTTTCGCGTATCGCGAAGCTGAAGCTTTACAAAGCGTTGATCAGGCCCGTTGTTATGTTTGGATGTAAAAGTTGTGCGCGGACGTTATGCCTTAAATTTTTTGTTATTTTGTTATTTTTTTTTTTTTAGTATCTATTACAACTGAATTATAATTCATCCAGTAACTTAGCTGTAGTAAATGTGTTAACTTTAGTGGAGTTTCACCTAGTGGTTAGTTCCAAACTGATCATATGATTACGTTAACTGCCCTATATCTAAAGGCTTCGCCCTTCGAAGCTGTCTGACTGGGTCTGTGTTGGTCAGCATACGGCGCATATTTGCATTTTGATGTTGTCGTTTCTAATGTACCATGGTGCGTTCACAATGCCACGTAAAACTTTGTTTTGAAAGGTTTGAATTATATCAACGTTGCTCTTCTTGGTACAACCCCACAGTTGTATACCATATGTTCATATCGGTTTAAGTATCTTCCGATATAATATCAGCTTATTATGTACTGTTAGCTCGGATTTTCTACCTAAGAGCCAGTACATTTTCCTGTATTTAATGTTTAGCTCTTCTTTTTTCTGTTTCACGTGCTCTTTCCACTTGAGTTTAGCATCAATTGTCATGCCTAAGTATTTGGCCGTATTTGCATGCGAGATTTGCTGTGAGTTGAGATGGATTTGTATGAAGTTACTTTTTTGTTAGTGAAGTTGACGTGTATGGATTTTGTTTCGTTGAGCTGAATGCGCCATTTCTTTGTCCAGCTACATATTGCATTAATGGCATTTTGTAATTTACCAGTTGATTCTTCTATGCTATATCCAATTGCTTGGATTGCAGTATCATCCGCAAATGTTGCAATGTTTGTTCCTTTTGTATTTGGTACATCTCTTGTATAAAGTAAATACAATATTGGCCCTAAGACGCTACCTTGTGGAACTCCAGCCAATATTTGTTTTAGATCAGAGTACTCATCTTCTAATTTAACGCGAAAGTATCGATCAGCTAGGTAAGATTTTAATATCTGGTAAAACTGTAGGTAGGAAATAGCGAAATTGGTCTATACGAGATTTTAAAGTTAGGAGGTTTATTAGGTTTTGGAATCATAATCACGTCTGCCACCTTCCACTGGTATGGAACGTATTTCAGTCGAAACGCCGCGTTTATTACTTGGAGTAGTTTTCTTAAACCCTTTTCGGGGAGTTCTTTAACTATTTGTCCTGAAACTAGGTCGTAACCAGGTGAGTTTTTTGAGCTTAAGTTTTCTCATATTTTAGCTCTTGTAATGTTACTGGTTGGATGTTTTCATTATCCATTTTTTTAACTGGGTTTATGTTTTCTTCCGCTGATTAACTCGGAAGGGGATGTATTAAATTTCCAAGGTGGGCTGCAAACAAAACAGCCTTTTCTTTAGCATTTCTTGCCCAAGTGTCATCATCCTTTTTGATAGGGGGCACCTGAATGTTGGGTCGTTTAAGTCATTTTGTTGCTTTTCAGAGCGAATAGTCTGAGTCGTTTTGGCCGGAAAGACCGGTTAAATATCCACTAAATGAATTGTTTTTAATTTCATTGATTAGCAACTTCAGTTTGTTGCTTAAATAATTAAGTTTCGATTTACTTTGTGGTGCTCTATTCCTCTGCCAGATTTTACGAGCTTTCCGCTTTTCATTAACCAAATCTCTCACTTCCAATGAATAGTTATTGCGCCTCGATATTTTATATTGACAGGGGGCGTACTCTCCCACGCTGCTTGCTCTGAACAAATTTCTTCATTGTTTTCTATCAGTACGTAGTTTTCGGATAATCCTTTTGTTACAAACAAGTCTATTAAGTCTGGTATTTTGTTATGATCGGTAGGCCAATATGTTGAATTACTCCCAGAATAAAACTCACAGGTTAATTCTTGCCCTTCTGCAAGCAGGTCTTTACCCTTACCTGTTGATAGTCGCGATTCCCAGTATGTATTCCTAGCATTGAAGTCTCCCCCAATTATGAAGTTGGTTCTAAGCGATTTAAGCAACGCGACATCATTTTCTTTAGTCAGTTGGTGACGTGGTGAACACTATATAGATGAAATGCTATATTCATTTTCATTATTTAGTCGAATGGTAATGGTTGATACTTGCATAATTTCCTTTTCTATTTTAACGCCTTCGCAGTGTTTGATATTTCTCCTTACAAATATTGCTAACCCTCCTGCCTCTTTTCCTGCTCAGTGGATGACATGGTAGCAGCGCTATTCATGAATTCTTGCAAATGACACTTCTGATATTAGGCATATGTCCATCTTTTCCATGTGTAAGAAAATTTCTAGCTCCGGAATTTGGTGCAGTAGCCCATTTGCATTCCAGTGCAAAGTAGTGTGTTTTGTTATATGTAGTTATGCATATTAGTACATCATAGAAGTGAATTCATTCACTTAAATAGATCGTACATACCGAGCTCTGTACAATATCGAGATCAGAGATCTGATGAAGATCTCACATTTTGTGGTTTCGATATGGTACATGAAATAAGATCGTAGCGAGTACGCTGGCTCGAAACTATTTTTATTAGAATTACGATATTAAAATGTGTATAACTTGAAAGTATCCAAATACTCGAAGCCTACGATAGAAAATTGTGAGGAATTTTTATTTCTAACAACAACTATACGTGTAAATAATTTGTAATCCTAATAATTATTACTATATAAACATGGCTTAAGTCAATTTAATTGGGCTATATGAAGTCCTATATTCTCTGATTAAACGAAATTTTTGAGTTAAACTGTAGTTAATTCTGCTGTACTCTTTTATGGACCCACCCTTTATACGCACAATGAATGTAGGTTTCTCCATTGATTTACGTGTACTTGCACTTTGCCACTAGACGAAATCACATCAATTGTTAATTAAAATATTAATTGCATACGATAACCTCATATCACCATGCCGTGCCGTAATCCACAGAGTCACGGTGTAATTACAATTTTTATAGTCCTCACAATAAATTAAAATTATTGGAAATCGTATAAAATAAAAGTAATTGTAAAATGAAATTTTAGATACATATAATTTGGGCATTTTATAGGTATAAGGTATATATAATGATATTTTACTATTTTTTGTATATGCAGCTATTCAAAACCTAACGTCGAAAAAGTTAAACGTTTTGTCAAAAATCAATATAAGTATCTATTTCCATAAATAAAATGGGAAATGAAATGAAAAAACGTAGCTGAAATCAATCATACCTTGTAATTATTTTATACAAACTTCGCATTCGAGGTTTCATCAAATTATATAATCGAATTTTAAATTGTTGAACCGCAACTTACTTCGAATTTTGATAACAGCGAAGACTATTTCGTCTAGAGTTTTGGGCTCACCAATTTCATTTGCCAACTTTTTGTGTTTATTTTACACAGTACGGGTTTCTCGTGAGTTTACATAAGGCTACGTTATTTAGATATTTGACAATAATTTGCTCTTCCAAGGTCGTGCAATAAGATATTTCTAAATCTGATTTTATCTTTACTAAATTTTCTATACATTTCTTATTTGGAATTAAAATCAATTTATTAGCTATTTTTACGCAATTTTGGCGAACCTGTTTAGCAGCAACCTTACATTGATTATAAATACCTGTAATTAAATGCCGACCAAATTAATTGATTAATCTGAGTTAACACAAAAAATACGTACAATATACTTAATTTTTTATGTCCAAGACAAATTAATTGCTTGGTATATCAGGGTCTTAAAACTGGTTTTTAAAACGAAGAACGCATAAATCCGCTTAGAATTAAAAACATACTAAATTTAAAAAGTGAAATTAACTTGAAATCTTAAACATTTTTAAATAATTTATTCCATAAAAATGTAAAATCGCAATTAAATTTGAACCGCTCGACTATCACAAATCATAATCACAATGTTAAGTTCAAGCTTAACATAAAAAGTTATAAAAATATTATTTAGTTTTATGAGGATGGTCATCACCAAAACACCAAAAATATTGCAGTTTGCAAAATAAATGATATGCAAATGCAGTAAAAATTATTTAAATACATATTATAGTTTTTCGTATTTTGATGTTAGTTCAATGAATTTCTTATAAAAATCGAAATTGACCTTGTGCGCTTACATAAAATCAAAAGACCAAAGTGTTTAGTGCGTCGTTCAGGGTTATCCAGATGGTCTATAGATCGTAAGCAATAATTACTTTTATTACTTTGTAAATATGTATACAATGAAGACAAATTTAATTCAACATTCTACATACCTACTTGATTTTGTTTGTTGGGTTAACAAAAAGAATTTGCAAATATTTAAGAAACTTAATTGATGTATCAAGCTTTATAAATAATGCTTTGTAATTATTATGATGTAACCAATTGTTTTAACACGTATAACAAGGGGATAGATGCTGGAATTCAATTGTATCTGATTAGTGTTAATCGTTAACAATCGAATAAATTAAATTTTAAAAGGTTTTAAATTCTGGTTTGTTTAGTAGAGTTAATGGAGTATTCTTACATTTAACTAGCAAAAGATTTGCTTGCTAGCTAATCGAGCATCTACCCCATAATTGAACTTTATATCAACGTGTATATGGTCGAACGATGTTGCTTTGACTTTCAGGTGTAATATCCGTGCGCTTAGGTTATGCGTATGTTATGTATGTACATGTATATATATATATATATATATATATATATATATATATATATATATATATATATATATATATATATATATATATATATATATATATATATATATATATATATATATATATATATACATATATATATTTGTATATTGTATAATAGATTCTATAAATATTACACTATATGCGAATGATATTATTTATCATAGCTACCGAAAGTAACCAATAATTACCAAAATTTGCATGATCCAAACGCATTTTTCTCACATTTTGTGGTTTCGAGCAGCTGTGAAATATTATTGTCATGAGAAACTATCATCACATTACTAAAACATAAAAATATTGTAATATTTTATATTACACTATCATAGAAATATATTGATCTATTTCTACGATGTAGAAATGTGATAATGTAACACAGTCTTAAGTGCCCCTTAAATGATTATGTGTCTTATAGTCACAAATTGGTTAGAGACTTGCTGTTATAAATGCAGTGGGTATAGAAAAACACAGAACGGAAGGGGCAACACATTTGGAATTATTTACGGACTGCAGACAACATTGGCTCATTATAAAATTAACACATTAAATTAATTAAACTGAAATTTAGACACATCACGCACAAAAATAGCGAGGTTGTGAAAACTTAGTTGTTCCATTTCTACATTTGGATGTTAGAACAACCAAAATTTAAGTTTCAATACATTATATTTGGTTCTGATATTGTCAGATGCGTGTTCAAAAAAAAAAAAATACAGTAGTGGGACCTATTACACTGCTGTCGTAAATAACATTATGAAGGCATCATGCACTTCAGTAAAGCTAACGGATCTTGTTTATATTATATTTGCTAACTATGATACTTAGTATAGATAGTATACATATTTGCAAAATCTGATTGCTTATTAAATTCAGTAAATTAAAAAAATTATCAATTTTTCCGACACGATATGCAAAACAATCGATATAAAGAGTACGTAAGCACATGTATGTCCATATAGAAAGACATTTGTACGGCCTGCTTACGTACGTACTTAAGATATTTATATTTTCACGATTTGAATAATTTTACCTAAAAGTAAAACATTTTCTTGACTATCAATTTTCGTAATTTTATAACTTTTTTGATTGATAATTCTTTCCGCAAGAACGCGAATAAGGAAAGGTTTTGCCATACGCAAAAAACAAATGCTAGAAATTCCTTGTTATTTTCTATAAATTAATTATAATAAATATTATGTTATTTATACATTCTAATACAAATATATATAATAATTTAGGTATTTAGCATGGGTGCAGGTATCAACAAGCACACTATGCTTTAACGGACAAATCTGATGTTTTTCTTTCTTTCTTCCTTTTTTTATAATAAATTAACATCAATATTTAATATTTGAACGGCAGCAAATCATCTATCATTTAATCATGTATAATGGTTTATTTATTTAAGTTTATTAAATTATACTACATAAATTCTATAGTAAAGTTAGATGAAAAAGTGTATAAGTACATCTCTTGTGGCCCTATTCTGGTTTTCCCCGGGAATTGGGAAATAATATTTCAAAAATTCCCGATTTCAATAATTTCCAACTTTTAATTCCATTTTCCCCAAAGTGTATTCAGTACAAATGTTTACCACTAAATTACAATTTGCTGTTAATTTATTATTATAAATAAAAATAAAATTTGAAAAACAGAAATTGAATAAAATTTATTTGATGTATCACGTTTAATTCGCCTTTTGGATGATGACGAATAAAACCGGCGCTATAATTTACGCATTAGGAATAATTATTTGCGGGATACCTCAAACCGAAGTGTCAATTATACCAAAAGAAATTCGCGTTCTAGTTGCGCTGAGTTTCTTGTTTTAATTTTTTAATAAGTAAGTTTTTTCGAACTCTAATAACTTTTCCATTTCAGATTCTATGTAAAGTTTAATCTTGCCGGCGTAATCGGTTGTATCGATTGTACTCACGTCTCACTGTTCAGATGAGCAACTAGAGTCAAACATGTATACCATAATCGGCATTCATATCATTCAAAGAATGTCCAATTCTTAAGAACACAGGTTACATTACGTAAATTATTTGTTATATACGAGTATTCAAGATTCAAATTGTTTATATAGATTTTCTATAATAATTTAAAAAAAATAAATGTTAATGCTTCATATCATCTTCAAACCATTGAAATTATGTTTTATTCGATTTTGAAATATCATATTCGAAACTTCCATCTAATTCCCCCAAAAATATGCAGGAAAAAATAAACGTCAAAACCGCAGTAATATGGAATTATTATTTCTCCATTGAAAAAAATTCCCAATCGCCAGAATCCACTTTGGGGAAAAATAATTCCAAACTACTAGAAAAAAGGGCCACTGATGGTAAATCGTTAACCGATGTTTTATTTTTTTTCATACAGTTTCGATCCTGAGGATGGTCTTCATACTGTCTAAGACAATCTGAAGAGGCCAACTCGTTCTCTACATCATGGAGCCATGTACCATCTATTTGACGTTTTGGGCCGTAAATCACACTAATGATTCTTCTCTCAAATGTAAGGATCTCGTACTCATTCGTCAGCGCCCAACTGGCACATCCACACATAACAACGAGCCAGATCAATTCTTTGTAAAGCTTCCAGTTCACGGCACTTGATAGGTGTTTTTAGATTTTACCAGTGGCCTTCGAGGATACAAGATACGACTGCCAGCTGCCAGCTGCACTTTAATAATCTCGCACCAATACTGTTATCGTGAGTGATAAGAGAACCCAAATATTTAAACCTCCTCACTCTCTCAAACGTGTAGTGGTCACTACTAAAATCTGGTGTGCCATTGTCCCTATAACCAGAGATCATGTATTTCTTTTTGGACTTATTGATCTGGAGTCCAACAGAAGCTCTACAAGCGGGTCAAGTATTTCTTTAACTCCGTTGGTATCAGTCCAATCACCCATATGTCATCTGCATATGCAAGCACCTGATTGGACTGGCGATATAAGATGTACTCCAACATGAGATGAAAGAGTATCTTAACTACAAAAATTGTCGATAGCCTGTACTTAATTTTAACACAGTATTGAGACTGCGTCACTGTCATCCTACACAGTCGTACCAATTTTTGTTGGCATTCCTAGGTCTTCCAGGGCAGACCACAAACTCTCTCGATTGATCGAGTCATAGACCGGTCGGAAATCCAGGAACACCTGATATACGGGGATGGATGTCTCATAATATTTAGATATAGAATCATCCGCAGCGAAAATACATTAAAAAGTTTAAGTTAGGTTTAATTTGTATTACAAAATATATTTTTACCAATTTTAGCAATACAGTATAACAGTTGTCGGAATATCTTTCAGGAATAAACAAAATAAAACAAAGTTTGAAAAATTAAAAATGACGATCACACAAACACAAAATAAACTTTCATTTGTCGATACTATCTGTTACACCGAAAATCCATTTTGGTGATAATGATTTCTTGTCCATAAAAGTTCACTTCACTTTTTATTTTCGAAATTTTTTTTGCTGAGAATTGAGAACTTGACTGTTGAATTTTTAGTACTAAAAGTGTGTAATTCCTAAAATTGTTCATAACCAAATTTAAGATTGTTTGTAAGAAATTTAATAGTTTTGGCAACTGTTAGTTACAGTTAAAATGTGATACCGACATTTGGTTAATATTGCCGACAAACATTTTGTGAGAGTACCAATAATTGAGATTGTTCAATTTTTTATGTTTGGTTAGTAAGTTTTGTAGGAATTTGCTATTGTGTACACATACTGAAAAAATAAGACAAAAGCTTAAATAATTTAGCATTGGATAATTCGTGAACACTATTTACAAGTTCCTAAAATTACCACACCCATTGTAATTGTCGTTCCGATATGCATTGTGGGACCGTAATAAATTGTATTGTAGATATTGTAATGTGGATACTTAAACAATTTAGGACCTCTACCTCTAACATGAATCGAGGAAACGTAAATTCAAATTTTTTTTAGCACAAATATGTTAAAAATAAATTTTATTTTATTGTACATAAAAATTTAGCAAAATTAAACATTTACATATAATATCACAGACAAGCGTTATTTAATAAAACATAAATTATTAAAATAAATATAGACGTGAGTATTAAAATTTGAACATATTGCTAATTATAAAACGTTTAACTTAACTTACCAATCATTTTTGACTCCATTTTTTGATACTCGAAAAACGATAATAATAGATTCTCCAAGAAAGAGACACAATGGTCTATCGGAAATCGAAAATAGGGATGTTACTAAACGCCACAGGCTGGTTTAAAATAACAAGAAACAAATTGTATCCAAATACAGACTTTGATTCTGTCCGATACGACTACCGTAGAAAGTAGAAATACATAGACTCCACATGTCTACATTTGCTGGTTGTAAAATATATCAGAAAAGTAAATATCGCCTTTAAAGTGCCGCCTGTGATGCTAGTAATCCATACGAGCCGAAGGTAATCAAAATTTATTTTTATGTAAGTGAAATTGCGTAATTTTTTTAAATTTTATAGTATACAAATATTTCACCAGCTGTCAGACACTTTGCGTTAAAAGACGGATAGACCCTACGAGTTTTGGGGAAACTAAGTTTATCCACAAAAGTTACGCACCTTTATTTTAGGCATATCTTATTCTGCAGCATATCGCCTGAGGTGCATTGGGGCATGGAATGTTTTCGGTTCTATCGTGGAACATGGGCAAATTTTTCAAAAATTATTCTTCATGTTTAACAGAACTCGATATGGTTAATGATAGACTACTGCCCGAATTCCATTTCTCAATTTTTTTCTCGGTGGCTGTACTAAACTCTTTAAGAAATCCCTTGGTTGTTTCCAAACTCGTCAAGGAATGCAAACATTTGATGAACCTTCTTTGTTTTAACAATAAAGTTACGGCCATGTGGGTATCGGTTCATTGTGACATCGTAGGAAATGAGATTGTTTAGCCAAAGCTGGTTCCCAATTAACTTTAATTGGTTCAGTGGCTCCTTTATCTCTCAACTACGGGAAGAAAGATATAAAGGACTACGCTTTGAAAGACCTAGGGTTTTAGTGGCTTGAAACTTTTAGGCCAGTAGTTGTAAGGCGAAGTACTTCATGATGGAGCCCAATTTGAAATCAACGAAGTTTGCTTTATCTTTAAAAAGAACCAGATAAGAATCTTGGTAGCGATTCCTACGGGACATGGCCGTTTTAAAGATCATCTACATTGTATGTGTTTAGCTCATGATGTTATTTGCAAGGACTGCCTCGAGAAGTAGTGAGTAGTTGTCCTGCTTTCAGTATTCGGCTTCTATAATAATTATATTCAACTTTAGGTCTTTAAATTTAGATCAGTTCTCCTCTCTGCCCTGGTCTAAACTTATTCAGTTCGCGTTTGCGAATTGGAATAGAATCCAGGGTTTCCACCATGGGTCTTTGTGACATTGAGTGCGGAATCCTCATGGGCTCCAACCAATTTTAATAATAATAATATAAAGAATCGCACCATATACTATGAAGATTGTACAATTAAGGTTTAAACCTGATTTCTATAAGAAAAATTTACTGACAGTATTTTTTTACTGAAAAAACGAAAGGAGTAGACAAATTGAAAATTCCACTAGAGCGATAAAGACAATTTTTTTTAAAGTTTAGAAACCAATAAATTTCTTTCAAATTTAACGAAAAATGTTTGTATTCCACTATGAAAAACTGATGTTACAACATTTTTCAGAAGGTGCAAAAATCTAAAACTCAATTAGAGTGACAAAGATAAATTTTTTATTATATTTTTAATGTTAAGGGCGCAAAATTTTTTACAATTTTTTTTTGAAATCAATGTCATTTCACTATAAGAAAATTTCATGACCATAAAAATATTAATGCGTGCGAAAATTGTTTCTCGTCGTTACACAATTTTTATGTAGGTGTGTTGGAATGTTGCCATAGAAAGTATTCCAATTGTATAAT
The DNA here is from genome assembly GCA_951394425.1 of Tipula unca. Lineage (NCBI taxonomy): Eukaryota > Metazoa > Arthropoda > Insecta > Diptera > Tipulidae > Tipula > Tipula unca. The sequence continues at coordinate 117,246,775 of OX596381.1, forward strand.
AATTATAAGAGTTTAAAACAAGATTTGGGATTCAGGCTGTGTTCCTAAAAAATTTAATATTTTACCTGTGGTTAATTTGTTAACTTTAAAATATCAACATTTTATTCACCGCGACACATTTGGCACAGGACCTTAGTTAGAAACAATAGCATTGCATTTCGCAATAGGCCCCAAAAGTCAAAATTAAGCATTGTTTGGCAACGTGTTATGTTTGGGAATTATACCCGTTTACAAATGAAGTTAGATGTAGTTATTCATTATGATTAGTTTTCAATGCTGGGGTGACATGTTCTACCATTACTTCGATTCGCTTCGATAGTGACCATCGCATCGAAAAAAGTGATAGTCGGTATGTTCTACCATTTTCGATGGATACTATAAAGGAACATATATTCGAAAATGAAATGACGTTTGACATCTATTTTTAATAGCTATTTCAACTGTTCAATCTGTCAATTATCTTTTAAACATAATAAATGTAAGTACGTTATTTATAAATCTCTACAATTGTTGACTTTAATTGTTTAATTATAGTAATGATGAATCCTAATTTATTTATTGGTGCTATATTGACTTCACACGATGTTGATTGGGAGGATGGAGATAAATATATATACATAATATATACAATATTATATTGAATATTTGAAAATTTTTATAAGTAGTTTCATTGTAATATAAAAATAAAAATAAATAATATTATTTTTAACGTAATTTAATTCAAATAAATTCAAATAAAAGTCAGTAATTTTCGCTTAATATGTGTATCACAAGCAAAAAATTCAGTGATAGATTGTCGAAAATTGTGATGGTCGAAAATGATACAACATACCATTTTATCGAAATCAGTGATATTTCATCGAATATCGAAAATTGTGGTGGTAGAACATGTCACCCCTAAACGGTAGAGTGAGTTATTCAAACAAATCAAATATGTGTATGTGTCTGATGAATATAAAGAGTTAAATTTATGAACACGAATTTAGTTTAATTGTACCAAACAGGTATTGGAATTTTTATATACATGGTAATAGTATTTACATTCAACTGGCAGAATTTGTGCAAGGTTATTGACATGGAATCACTAAATTTAGTCAAACAAACTTAAAATTGGCTTCGCTTCTATATTATCGTATCATATCTGTCCAATAGTAAGCTGAAAATTTGTTAAATTTATTTATTTATTTATTTCTGAGGCGGGATGGAAAACGGATTTTTCATCTCCCGATTATTATCGGTGATTAAATAACATCTTATGACACTTTGTTAGACCTCATGGGCGACCCCATCGTTCATGTTAGTACATGACCTGGCCTGGAGCTATGCAGATAGATGGCAAATTAAAAGACGTTCTTGTACCCCGGGTACAAAATAGGGCTACTATTCAACTTTGAAGGGACAATAAATCCACTATAGCTGAACAATCTTTTATTAATGTATATGTATGTGTTGGCATTTATTTAAACTTAGCTTTGTAGCAGTGTTGACCTTATATTTTTAAACCTTCTATTTACCAATGTGGGTCCCTGACATTTTAGTTTTTTTCAGGCTGCCATTCTGATTATTAGTGAGATTTGTGATTTTTTTGACTGTTATCATTATAACAATATTTATTAGCTACAAAAATGGTAGAAATTAATTTTACAGAAACGTTCTGTATTTCTAACAATTTTATAGTGTTTCTTTTGGATATTCAACAGCGTATATGGTAATAAAATGTGATACTACTTCACACTATGTGGAAACGTAAATATTTGTTGACTTGTTACCATTGATTTAAAATGTTATTCATTTTCCTGTTGTTAACTCTTCATAAAGTTTGCTTAATGAATCGTATAGTATGTTTATTTATATGTGCACATATAAAGATTTCGAAATTAACGTAAAACGTAATGCACATACATAAGAACGTGGTTGTATAAAAAAATTATATACTGCAACATATGTTTCCATCCTAACCGTCAGTCCAATAATCATAATTAACAGTAGACTTATTATAAAATGGCATGCGATGGATTTTCGTGTAAAAATGCAAAATGAAATCAATAATATGTTATGTCATAATCGTTGAAGCTGTACATGATATTTCTGCCAAACTAAAATCGTGTATACATTTTACTTTTATGTGTTCTTGTTGTAAGTACATAGGTTCAAAATTCATTTCTATACTACATATTATTTAATGAACCGCCAAGTTTTACGTTAGTTATCGATTATAATTGGAAGCGAAACTGATGTGTTACTATCACGTATTCCCTTCACTTTTTTTATAATACGTTGTGCTTATCGTTTAAAAATCCAAATAGTTATTTTTTAATAATTTTTTGTAGTTTCAGGTCTCAAAACACAATCGATCAAAATGTCGAAAACAGACGCAACCGTATTAACACCAATACAAAATTTCTACAAAGATAAAACAATATTTATCACCGGTGGTTCTGGTTTTATGGGCAAAGTCCTTATCGAGAAATTGCTCTATTCATGTCCGGATTTAAAAGAAATTTTAATATTAATGCGACCAAAACGTGGTATGTTGCCGGAAGCTCGTCTTGAAAATATGTTCAAATTACCTGTAAGTATATATAGTCTGTGTATACACGTATTATAAGGGTATATTTTTATGTTTGTGTTTTTAATTTAGATGTTCCAAAGAATTCGTGACGAGAAACCAGAAGTTTTAAAAAAATTAATTCCAATCCAAGGTGATGTAACATTCGATAAACTAGGTTTGAGCAGTGAAGTTATCGAACGTGTGGTAAAAGATACAGCGATTGTATTCCATTGTGCCGCCACACTTCGATTGGAGGCAAATTTAAAAGATGCTATTCGTATGAATACGACTGGTACCAAAAGAGTTTTGGAAATGTGTAAAAGAATGCCAAAACTTATCACAATGATCCATACGTCAACCGCATTCTGTTATTGTGACAAGGTTAGATAACACGTTTAATTTGTCATATTATCATATTATTTCTTTCTTTTAAACTAATTAATTAAAATTTGATTTTTACAAAGGATGTGTTATATGAAAAGGTTTCTGATTGTCCACACGATCCGGAAGAAATTATGCGAATTGTTGATTGGATGGATGATAAAACACTCGAGTTGGTTACACCAAATTTGTTGAAGCCACATCCAAATACGTATACGTATTCTAAACGGCTCTCTGAAATGCTGGTACGGGATGAGTATCCAAATCTTCCGGTGGTGATTGCCAGACCAAGTATTGGTAAGTCAGATAAATGTTAGATATTAACAACAATTGTTTCACCTCTCTCTCCCTCTCTCTCTCTCTCTCTCTCTCTCTCTCTCTCTTGCTTTATCCAATTCAACTGCCACCTGCATTGTTTATATTTATGTGGTAGACTAATTAAGACATACTTAAATTAATTTTGGTAAGAAGTACCACCGTTAGATTCAAATAATGAATATATTACGCGAATGTTCACTTATTTGAGAAATTTTTATATATTGAAGCTAATCAGCAGGTCGTAAATATACGGTTTAACTGTAAGAAAATGAAGGAATTTAAATGCCATATTGTCAGTAGCACAAAGGTATATTATAAGCAATATTGGAAAATTTCGTTACATTTACAAAATTAATATTTTATCGTTTTAATATGGAAATATAAGGCTTAAGAAACAACCTTACCAACACTTTAATTAGCTGCAATACGCGAGATATAATTAATTTCGTATATAATATGCCGAATAGATTTTTTTTTCTGCCAACCTTTAGCATGATGCACCTTTAGCTTGTTAGCTAATTAAATATTTATTTATACGATGGTAATAATCAATTCATAATATTACTGATTTTATTGTTTTGAATTGGCTATGCATCATTAGCATGCAATCGTAAAATGTATGCAGACATTTATTTATGTGAGTGCATATGTATATTTCCATAAACTATACATTTATGTATATATATACATATAACACCCAAGGTGAAGGTAATCAGTTTATGATTTTATGCGATTTATATTTTAATTAAAATGAAATGCTGCAGTTCAGGTTGAGGATCAATACTCTGGTAAAAATCAAGTTTTACTCCAATTTGCGGTAAATTAATATACCCTATCAAAAAGTAGGGTAGAGCGAGTATACGGAGGGAACAATATATTTTAGAATCTATGTATGTCAATTTCTTAATTGAGAAATGTGATTATAAAATGATTTTGAAATAATGTTCTTGAATATGGCTAATCGGAACGAAACTACTCATTCCTTATGGCTGGTTTACATTCAATCTTTAATCTTTTTTCCAATTCTATTCCTAAATCAAATATGTAAATAAAAGAAGATAGCTTATAAATGGAAAAAATTAATATGTTTGCAAAAGGCAACTATGTCATAAAAAAAAATCACAATTTGGCTGCAAACTTTACAAAAAATACTAAAATAATGAAAAAGCGACGAACCAGTTCATCTTTTTTTTTTGAAAAAGACAAAGTTTATTTGACTATGCCTACTTTATTTTTTCATGCAAATCATATGAATGTACTTGCGTTTCTCTTACGTCAACTTTATGGAATAGAGAAAAAGATTGAATGTAAATCAGCCGTTAAAAGATTAAAATTTTATTATTTTATCAAGATAAAACGTGGGACTTTGTAAGGAACATGCCTATATTGAATCAACATTCGGCCTCACTCAAAAGTGGCATCATTTCTTTCTAAATGGTAGGAATATCCATCTACAATTAGTTTAGGTTTATCTTTATTTGACTTTACAACAGAAATATCCATAAGAAAGGATTACTGTCAAATACCTCTTTGCGATAACTTTCCGATTTTTTTTTTGTGCCTATTAAAGTTTTTGATTAAGGGCACGGAGCATTAAATGATCTGTTGCCGTTTCCTGAAAACCTTCCTGTGGGTGATGATGCATCTCTCAAATAAAAGGATTATTAAACAATACACGATAACGAAATAATCTAGCCTAACCGATCAAGAAAGGGTATTCAATTATCGATTAAGCAATGCTGGAGTATGTGTAGAACTGTAGAATACGTATTTAATAGTTTATGTTCTAAATGGCTTTGTTTAGGAAGATAGAGTCAAATATAGAGGACAGAAAATCGTAAGCAATTGCTAAAGCTGTGTAGTATACCTTATTACCTTATTGAATAACATAACAAGCAACTGCACATCGAACTATGCTGATAAATACGACAGAAATGCAGTTATAATAACCTCAATTTATATTGTGATATAAATCGCAATTTCATTTATGCAATATTTCCTATAAGAACTTCAATATTGCCTTCACTACCTTTAATACCTTTACATCTACAAGAGATCTAAAATTTATCAATATCTAACATATCTCAATCTAATATTACCTGAAATAGAATAGATTTGTACATGAATATACGAATTAACATATAGCAAAGTTTTTAATTGTAATCGTATCACTAATAAAACGGACGCGACCAATCATGTGTTTTGAGTATTCAATATATGCCAAACTTTCAATGGCTATATGGTAATAAATTAATCAAACTATTTTTGAAGAGACACGTTATACACTCATTTGTTGTAATAACAATACTTAACAAAAGCAGTTTTGTTAATGTATTCATTACGACACTTTCTTTAGAGAGCGAGAGTACTTATCTAAATTTTGTGGTTAACAACTCTTATATAACGTAATCTTACAAAACGTAAATTACCAAAACAAAAATTATGTAAACTTTGAGTTTATTTCAACGTTGCTAGAGCAAATTTCTCTAAATTACAAAAACAAATAATTATTCTCTATATACTTAGATATATTATATTTACAATACTGATTAGAATATTATTGATTTAACATTGAACTTTGTCTTTCTTCAATTTTTAATGTTTTACCACAAATAATTACTTATTAAGTAATTATTTGTGGTTTTACTCCAAAGTGTTAGTTCCTAATATTTTCTACTTTATATAAACAGTTGTATTAAAATAATATGTAATCGTAAAATTTACGTGATCGTAAATTTTATAATCGACTTAAATTACATTGATCTTAAAAGTAATTAGTAAACAACAGGTTTGACCAATCATATATAGAAAACTGGTTTGCATTTTAATTCAGACGTTTAGATTTAATTTTTATTTCACAATACTTGCCGTCTACAGTGAATTTCGGTATCAATGTTAAGCTGCATATTTCTATGTGAATGAACTATAAATTATGCAGCCTTAATCTCAATTTATATTCTGTGTAAGTAGTTTGTAAATAAATCCATAATTTACAACAACATAATATTTTGTAAGACTTAGTCGATAATATACCTTTTAGTTTTAAAATTAAAATCGTGGTTCATGGTTAATGTGCATTAGAAAATGATGCAAAGAAATGAAAACAAAACCATTTCTTAAATTGTATAATATGAATGGCTGTTGTAATGCTTATTAAATACATTTGGATTTCAATAGATTTTATTTATTAATTATTTATTAAATTGCAGTATGCCCAGCTTATGCTGAACCCGTTGCAGGCTGGGTGGACAATTTAAATGGTCCAGTTGGTGTTATGATTGGTGCTGCCAAAGGTGTTATACGCACCATGATGTGTAATGGAAAGCTTACAGCTGAAGTTGTACCAGTAGATATTGCAATAAATGGTCTAATTGCGATTGCCTATCGTACAGCGACTGATAAAGAAAAGTAAGTTGTATAAGAATATATTTTTAGTTCATAAATTTAACATGTAACTAATTTATTTAGGCCCCGTGAAGTTCCAGTATATAATATTACATGTTCAGAAGAAAAACGCGTCACCTGGGAATATGTGCTCGAAGAAGGAAAACGAATTGGATATCAGTATCCAGTTGAAGCTGGTGTATGGTATCCAAATGGCGGAATTACAACCTCGAAATTTATTCACACACTTAAGGTTCTATTATTCCACTGGTTGCCCGCGTATTTTATTGATTTTATTATGCTGTGTATTGGACAAAAAAGATTGTAAGTTATTGTTGAAGTGTATTGTTTCATAGTTCTGATCAAAACTAATTTAATATTATTTATATATAGTATGTGTCGAATTCAGTCGCGAATTTCAGATGGTCTCGAAGTTTTACAATTCTTTACAACTCGTGCATGGGATTTTAAATCTAAAAATTTTATGAATGTGGTGAGTGAGCTGGGACCGGTCGATCGAAAAATATTCCTGCTCGAAATGACTGATATAGATAATAAAGAATATTTGTTTAAATGCCTCTTGGGTGGACGACAATTCATACTCAAAGAACCACTATCGACAATTCCAAAAGCGCGTATGCAACTCAAAGCCTTATACATTTTGGATTTAATTGTAAAAATTGTTTTGTACGGTTTATTAATCTGGGGCTTTTTGAAAGTGACCGGTTTGAATGTACAGGTCAAAGAATTTTTCACATCATCGGAAATTTCTGTACGACCAAATTAATTTAGTATGCATACATATGTATATAAGCAAGATATTAGTTTAGGTGTAATTATGTATGTATATGCAGATATTTGTTGGGTATATTTTTGGGCCTATCATTTGTTATGTAATGTTAACGATGTATAGAAATTATCTAGTTTTTACGATTTTTTTGTATACATATTTTTGTAATGTATTAATAATATAAATATGATTAAATGTTTTGCATTATTTTTAAATTAATGTTTGACTAACTATAGTGTACAATGTTAACCTTCTCGCATCCATTAATCATGACTTCATGTATAAATTGAATTATAATTTCCAGATACTTAATGGTTAACCAAGCTACGATAGAGAGATTTCCTTTTTCAGGCTGTCAACGGAAAAGTGATTAGGTGCAATTTGCAAAAGATATTAAGGTTACACCTTCCATCTGCAATTTGGTAAGCGAGATTGGTTTGATTGATTGAATTTTTAATATTTCATGAACGTAACGTACAATTACAACTGTTCCATTGTAGCAAAATCACTCGTGATGTTCGCCTGTGCTCAGTTTAAACAAAGGTTAAAACGGATTAGGGTAATCTATGCTAGGTCATACAATTTCAGAATGCCTTTCGTTGAAGACGAATTCGTATCAGAGCTGCCAGTTGCAAATATTAGTTGTAAAATTTGTGTGAAATCAGTTTTGTAAATTTCATCATCCAGTCACTTGCATTCCAATTTAAATTTCCAATCACCACAATTATTTCAATTAAATTCACTTCGTAATTAAAAACCAAAAATCAACGAAACTCAATATTTTTCATTGTACTGACTTTATCTTCCATTTCGATTAAAACATTGACACCACACAGTCGTCTGTGTCCGGTTCACTGCTTCATCGAAAAATTACTAATTGTGCTGTGTATATTTATATAAATTAATCTATTCAATCAATAGAAACGTTGTAATTGTTTTATATGGCCCACACATGAATACGGATACTGAAAGACCATTAGTGTTATGGGGTGATTTCAATATTGATGAGAAAATATTGATTGTGTTTATGCAATCTAAATTTAACTTAATATACATTTGCTTTGTGTTGAGAAACGCATACCATGACTTTTATTGAAAACTTAATTATGAGTGTTACCTTAAAGTAGGTAATCTCTAAAGTATTACCCTGTGATGGAAGAGGTAAGTTTTTCAGTAATTACTTACTTTATTCATGCCACCTATTGTGTGTTGTTCTAGAAGGAAAATCGCCTAAATGAATACATTTTATATGGTGTATTTAATACTGGCGCTCCCAAATGTATATTAATTTAAAATTTTAATTGCAGATCATCATTTAGGCGAACCATAAAAATGCATCCGAATAAAAATCGTTTTTTCTGTTACGTGTTTCACAATCATAGACATGTATTATGTATAAACTATAATAAATACACTTATAAAGTATGCTTATATAATAAGTAACTTATTAATTACTTATTATATTTGGAGCATTCCTCATATTTTACTATTATTTCGATTTCTAACACTGAGTTCAGTGATTATATATTTTATTTATTTATTGGAGTAAAGTCTACAAAGTACAAATATAACCTGAATATAAAAAAAACATATCAAAAAACTCAAGAAGCATCAAAATTTTGCTTCAACCTACGTTTAAAGCTATCTCTACTTAAGATGAAATCGAATAGATGGTCGATTTTATTAAAACTTTTGGCCATCCTGTTGATAAGCTCATTGTCACCATAGTTTGTCCTATGTTCATCTAAATGTAATAATTGATGATCCCGTACATTTCTGTTAGGCACCTTTAATTTGATTGATTCCAATATAGATAGGTGCGTCGATGTGATGAAGTAAAATGTTCCCAATAAATGTACTATGATTTATATCATAAATATCATCTGCCCATCGTTATCTGTCAAACCAAACATTGAGTTAGCTCTAGCTATACATTGCTCAATGTGATTAGAAAAACACATATTTCCAAAGAAAGTAACCGCTACTTAATGAGGTTGAGCAAGTTGAAATCACACCAAATCGCTAGGTTGTCCACATCTTCCTGGAGTTTGTAAGTATCGTCGATATTCCCCACAGTTTTGTATATTTTGAGGTCATCGGCAAACATTAGGACCTTGGAATAATGAATTATTGCAGTAGTGATTCCGTTGATGAAAATCCATGGGACAATATGGGAACCATGAGGTACACCTGAGGTGCCATAAATTAGTAAAGATCTCTTGTTTCCCATTTCAATATATTGAACGCGGTTTGTAAGGTAGGGTTTAAACCAGGCGATAAAACGGCTGCAGAATTCAAATTTATACAAGATTTATAATGCTTTGCAATGTCTGATGGAGTTAAAGGCTTTGGCTAAGTCTGTGTATATAACATGAACTTGCTTGTCTACATGAACTCCATAAGTTTAGTTGTAGTAGTCCTCTTTGGCAAAAAACCGTGTTGATATAGTGATATGTATCGAGGTACCATGGTCCGGAATGAGTTGCAAACTAGCAATTCAAATAACTTCGGGATTGATGAAATTGACGGTATACCTCTATAACATGAAATATCATCCCGCGTTCCACTTTTGAATATCATCGTCGCTCTCGTTGTTTTGGGAAATTCTCCTAATTTCAATGATTTATTGAGACACATTAAGGGGAAGAATTTCACCTACTTCTACATCAAACGTCCAACTAATTAATGGTAAATTAACATCACCCGTTATTAAAATTGGGTCAGTTGGGTTGGCCAAGTTGTTCATTTCTACGATGGTATTGCAGCATATAGTATATGATGATAATGGTGAGTCTGGTGGAATATATGCAACGTACAAAAACATTTTCGTTTTGTTGATCGTTGCTTTAACACATCCTTGCTCGATGGATAAGTTGGATAGATTAATCCATTCACTTGATATTGATTTATCAATGGCGACGAGTACTCCACCGCCTGCCTTTACACCACGTATTGCGATGGAAAGAATTCAGAACTGTGAATTTCTTTGGTAAGGGACGTCTCACATATTATATAAATAGGAATCAACGTTTTTAACACAAAGTTATGGAATAGTACTGCTTTTGATGACATTCTATTTACATTTTGTAAGTTGGTTAGATTCTTATTGTTATCAAGTTGTTTGTTGCTGGCGTTAGTGGAATTTGGTTTTGCAAAAATTAGCTGAAGACTCTGTATATTAGCATGAATGGCTCTACGCACAAATGTGTACAGTTGGTCGCATTCCGTGAATGTCGTGTTAATGCCACTAATGCACGACAAATGTTAATACACTTTTACGATTCTTGTTTTCGATTATCACAGGTAAGCACCATTTCAGCGACACTGATAATCTAAATTTCAATATTTTTAATTTCGTAAACTAAAATTGTATCCTAATAATGCACGAAAATTAAAAAAAACGATGAATTAGAATATTTTAATTCTAGAATCTCTGATAAATTTAAAAATGATTTAACGAGAGTCCGCAAATTATCTAATAAAGAACTTCAAAGTTCTTGACTAATCTTATAGGATTTTTTCATCACTGTTATTCGAAAAATGCCAAATTTAATGAAATGTTTGAATTAATTAAACTGGCCAGCAATTGTTATAGATTGTAGAATGTTTCAGAATTAAATATGTCTACTAAATTTCAAATTTACTGCAAATGTATTGAAATGATTATTAAAAAATAATCTGTAAATTAGTTGAAGGGAGTTCTAGGGAGTTGAATATTTTTTTAATATCTCATATTTAATTTTCAGATTGACATAACATTGATTGAAATAAATTTTAACAGAAATCTAAGTAAATTCAAATTTTAGGTAAGTTTACAGAATTTTGAGTCCAGACACATTTTAAATTTACAGGTGAACTCAGTGTTTTTACAATTTCAGACGGTGGGGTTATTTTAAATTATTCCGAATTAAGGCGTTGCCACATGACAAAAATATCGGCGAAAACCTGGGACCGATTTCTTCATTTATGATTAAATGATTGCATATTTTTGGCTTAAATTATTGAGATAATATATCAAATAACTACAATTAGTAATTAAAATCATAAATTTATAATAATATAACAATTTTAATTGAATAATAAGAGTTTTTCTATTCTGTCGGTCCGACAACCGATTTTTTACTGAAATGGTATAAATTGACGGTTCCGAACGTATCAAATATCACCGATATTTATTTTCGATGATAATTTTGTTTTGTTTACAAACGTAACTTATGATTTGAATACATAGAGCGTCGATTATCCGAGCTAATTGGGACCGTGGGTTGTTCGGATAATCAAATATTCGGATAATCAAACATATAAGTAAAAAATGTGTACACATGTTTATTTTTATATACTTATTATATATCTGTTTCTACTACACATTCAGTTTCAGAAGATATGTAGTCAGTGATTTTCTGTATGAGATTAGTTCGTCTTTTTTGTGCGGTTGAATCTCGTAATCGCTTCAAGATAAGAAGTTGGGTAGTGCAGCTCTCTTCTTGTTGTTCATACCACGACATTACAGTTTCCAATGCTGCAAAGGCTTCATTATGACTGTTTTTTTTTAAAACAATCTTTGTAATCGTCCCCATCTTTATCATCGGTCATCATATTTTCGTCTATCCCATACATTCATTTAAATCATCAGATACTTCGCTGGCTTCTTGGTTTTCCTCATTTGTTCCAACATGCAACACTTGCACGTGTGCTCAACACATTTTTTTTAAATTGTAACAATATTGTTCGGTTAATTGACGTTTCAGATAATTGACGTTCGGATAATCGACGCTCTACTGTATATTGAAAACTCATGACAAAAAAAACAAACAAAAAAAATTTGTTGTTGTAAAAATCGGTCAGATTATTGTTTTGCTCATGTGGCGTCACCATATTTTTACCGAATCGGCCGGAAATACAACCGCATGTGGCATTGCCTTTACACCGAAACATCACTGTTATGTCCAATTTACTTTGTTATGTTTCTAATTTCAATACAAATTTGCTACAATACAAATAAATTGGTTACTGAAATCTGAAATAAGCAATTTCACTAGAGATTTTAGACGCCGTTGCAGTTTGTGTAAGAAAACGCACGTCTAATTTTATTTTATTTTAGTTCACACTTTTATTGATTTTTAGGTTATAAATTTTTATAATTTTATTTCTATTTAATTCGTTTATTGTTACACCACTAATTATTTATTTATTTAATGTTAATTTAATATATACATATAGTCTTATTTTTTTGAATTCAATTTATTTATTTTTAATTTATTTTTAATTCGCCATCAACTCGTTGTTGACTTGTTAAGTGTTTTCTTTGCTGTGTGTGACGTCGCCTTCGTCTTCGTTTTGTGTTGAAGGAACACATGCGCCGGCGACGGTGAATATTGCACTTACGCATAAGTGTTGCATCACCGAACATTGTTGTTCGTGGTGATGTTGTTAGATGGCGATGGTTTTACTATAAATGTTTTATAGTAATGGTTCGGTTATTAGATAGTGGTGGTTCGATAGATGGATATGTGATGGGGTTAGTGAACGCTTAATTCAAATAAGTTGATTTGTATTTGAATTTCACTAATTGTTTTGTTTGTGGCAGAATCGAATATCGGTGAGTCGAATATTCGAGCTACTACAGTACCCCCTCTCCAGATGAGAAACCATAGGTTTTGAGACTATGGGGTTTTTATTATGTTGTTTGTCCAGATTTGGACTTCCCAATAAAAATGAATTAACTCCGTACAAAAGCTTTAATATTAATTATAATTATTTTATTATTCGTTTTTTGTTTAACAATAATTTATAAATTTGTTGAAGTCAAATTTAATTTAATTTGGTTATTTTTCACTACCACCACTTTTCACTAATTTTCAATATGGCTGCAAAAGAACGCGTTGTTTTTTTTTTAGTTGTTTTCTCTTGTGTAAAAAGAATGCGAATGAATTTATTGTTTTGTTTTATTGTGACGTCGCCTTCGTGTTCGTTTTGTTGATGGAACACATGCGCCGGTGACGGTCGACATTGCACTTACGCATAAGTGTTGCATCACCGAACATTGTTGTTCGTGGTGATGTTGTTAGATGGCGATGGTTTTACTATAAATGTTTTATAGTAATAGTTCGGTTATTAGATAGTGGTGGTTGGATAGATGGATATGTGACGGGGTTAGTGAACGCTTAATTCAAATAAGTTGATTTGTATTTGAATTTCACTAATTGTTTTGTTTGTGGCAGAATCGAATATCGGTGAGTCGTATATTCGAGCTGCTACAGTACCCCCTCTCCAGATGAGAAACCATAGGTTTTGAGACGTTATACGTTGAACCGGACGGTTTTGTATCGTTTGCTGGCTGATATCTGATCAGCCGTGTTGAGAATACCGTAGGCCGGTTTCAATCTGTCGATTGAGATTGAGTGGTGTTTGTCTTTGATTGAGACAATGAATTGCTTGCGTAAGCGGCGTATAACTCTGTATGGCCCATCGTATGGAGATTGTAATCCAGTTCGAACCTTATCAACCCGGACAAAGACGTAATCGCAATTGTTGAGCGATTTAGGAACGAATATGCTGCTTTCATTCGTTGGTCTTGTTGCCGTGGGGATAAGATTTTGCATGGTGGTGCGAAGTTGGTCGATGACTGTGTCGGTTGTAGATGGAGACGGTAGAGGATGTTCGACGAAGAACTCACCGGGTAACTTGATGGTTTGACCGTAAACCATTTCAGCTGGTGAGCACTTCAAATCTTCTTTGACCGTTGCTCGAATACCAAGTAGAACGATTGGTACTTCGGAGCTCCAGTGAATTGTGTTGCCTCGGGCCTTGAGAGCAGCTTTGAGCTGGCGGTGGAAGCGTTCAACCATGCCATTGGCTTGTGGGTGGTAAGCCGTTGTACGTATCCGATGTGAGCCGAGGAGTTTCGTTAACTCCGAGAAAAGCTTCGACTCGAATTGGGTTCCTTGATCAGTTGTGATGTCTATGTACTAAATCTTAGTCAATTCAAATTTTAGGTGAGTTTACAGAATTTTGTGGATTTGTAAAGTTTCTAAAGTTATTTTAAAATTTGCTAATTTCAATACAAATAAATTGGGTACTGAAATCTGAAATAAGCAATTTCACTAGAGATCAAGCCAATATGGCTTAGATACGTTGTATAAATTTGTAATGCCCAGTGATCTGTTTTTTATTTGAAATGGATTTGGATTAATCAAAACCAAAAGTAATCGGCATTTTTTATTAAAATAATTAATCGAAGGTTATGAAATGGTATAATAAATTGTTGAAATATTGCAATTTTGTTGAGTTCTGAGTGGCATTACCTTACATCATATAGTGGAAATGATTAAGTTTAATTATTCAAGACTGAGATCACAGTCGGATTCACATAAAATCAAATGATGGATAATATTAATACTCCATCATTCCTTGACAATTAAAGCTAAATTTAAAATAATTAAAGCTTTATTAAAAACTAGGTAGTAATAATAATATTTTGGTATAAATTGTAAATACATATACATATGTACTTAAATCATTAAAAAAGTTATATTTTAAAAATAAAAAAATAATAATCTAATAAATCCCATCTCTTCGCTTATAATTTATTTGTGCTATACCAGCAAAGGCGTATGTTCTGTTATTGTCCATAATGGAATCCTGCGCTTTTGTGAGCGGCTAACATGCGATCGTAATTTATATACAACAAACATTAAAGAATGCATTACTAACACAAACACCATTGTTCCAATTGCCGTACCGATAGCCGTACCAGCCTTTGACCAGTTTAATTCTGAGTATATGTAAGGTTGATGAAGCCTAAAAAAAAATTATGTCTTAATTAGTAAATAAATTTAGCATTGTTTATAAATTAGAGCACTTACATGTTGGTACCACCAGCCCAATGATATATCAAACTAAAGAATATATAAATTAAACCAAACCCGATCGGGTACACAAAATGTAGCAATCGCAATGAGTGTGCAATGATTAGTAAATCAATAAACATTGTGATTGAATTTGTTACATGGGTTAGCACGTTCTTAGTATTGATGGGTACGGTACTCTTCCATATTATACTCCAATAAAGTATCGTTATAATAATCGATATGGTCAGTGCCATATTGTGTAGAGCCCAATAAATTTGGAATGATAGTGGCATTTTATTTCGATCTTGAAGTTTTTCTGAAAATACAAAAAAATAGTAAGAACAGAATCAAGCAAAACTATATTAAATATGTGCATGTATGCAATTTCTTCTGAAACTAATAATTTGATGTATGTAGTGAAGGTACTAGAGTGTAGGTGTACGTTCTTAATTGATAATTGAACTGTTCAAGTAGGTAATCGATATTTAATACTATGCTACTACGAGTATACCATCAATAGAGTTTTAGAGGTTAATCAAGATTATCGTGAATAAGGAGGTCCTGAAGTTTTGCTGTTTTAAAGTTTCAAGATGTTAAGGTCCGAGACCGTGACTTATTCAACCGGCCCCTTGTTTTAACATTCTACATCTCATAATCACAGAATATTTCCTTTAACCTTATGGGACTATAGAGAATTTGACTTGATCGATTTATAATATATCAAAAATCATGCTATGGCTCGGGGTTTGCCAATAATTACTCCTATCCCGATAATTAGAGATAGAAGTATGCATAAAATAGTGTATATCCAAAAAGGTACTTGACAATAAAGTGTTGACTGGCTCGGGTGAACCATAATAGACGTAGAGACAGTTATCTGTTCCCGCACTCTATTTGGTAGAACAATTAAAAGGACAGAGCACGTCAAGCACCTAGGTATTATCATTAATTAAATATATAATATACTTAATCAATGGTATTATTGTAGATATTAAGCTCTCCTGGAAATTTCACCTTGATTCTAAGCTGCAAATGGACATTGCAATTTTTTAGCAATGCAGAAGCGCCTTTGGCAGTTCCTGGGGTCTGACCCCCAAAATGATGTCATTCATCTACAAATCACTGGATTTATCTTTACTGTCGTATGCGTCAGTTGTATGGTGGCCAGTTGTTAAATTGACGTCTTCTGTAGCCATGCTGGATGGACTGCAGAAGACTTGGTGCTATGTTGTCTACTCCCCTTCTTGCTATGGAGTATTCTATGCTTGCCCGAATTGCAGTCTTACATTCTTGGTACTGCATGCTCTGCTGCGTTTTGACTGAGGTGCATTGGGGCATGGAATGCCTTCGGGACTTGTACGGGGCATAGACAGATTCTTAATAAGTTTAAGTCACATATTCCGGAGGTTGAAATTGTGAATGACAGGCTATTGCCCAAATTTGACTTCACCAATTCATTCTCCGTCGTTTTTCTTTCGAGAGAACTGTGGCTCCCTCAGAATTTCTATAGACAGTTGTATGAGTCGATAGTGTTTTTTTTGTGGGTGGCTCTCGTTCAGAAGTCGGTGCAGAGTTTGGATTCTACTGTCCAAAGTATGGGCTCAGATTCTCGGGTAGTTTGGGTAAACAATGCACGGTTTTTCAAGCTGAATTAATTGCACTTATCAATAGTGCGATTGAGACATTTAAATTTAGTGATTCCGGGAAGGATATTATTATCTGCACGGTTACTAAAGCCGTGCTCAACACCCTTTAAAATCCTTTGATTACATCTAAACTGGTCAAAGATTGCAAACCCTACATTAATCTCCTTTACTTTAATACTATAGTAAGGTTCATTTCGGTGCCTGCGCATTGTGGCGTTGTAGGAAATGAGGCAATTCCTCAGAATTCTGGTTGCACTTACTACGGGCCATAGACGTTTCAAGGTTCATCTCCAACGCATGAGACCTGCTCAGGATGATCTTTGTAACGACTGTCTGGAGGAAGTAGACGGCTGTCTACACTACCTTTCCGGCCTTTGTCGAAGGTAGATCCTAATTGTTCTCTTACGGATCTTTGAACGTAGATCAGTTGTTATCCATTTCTTGGTTCAAACTTTTACAGTTTGTTAAGGCTGCAGAGCGCTTTAGTGAGTTATGATAGACCCGAAAAATTTGCACCATGGGCTCATTGTGGCATTGAGTGAGGAACCTCTGTAGGATTCAAAAGTTTTAATTAAAAAAATTATAAAAAATAAAATATCTAATATAATAAACAATATACGATTTGAAAAATAGTTAGAAAAATTATAGGTTAAAATTTAATTGCATCTTTGGCCACTTTCTCAAACGAATTATTTAAAATGTTTACACATAACTATCTCGTGTACGAATCGACCTGCTAGCACCGCTTCACATAGCTTTTATTCATTTTAGTTAGAAAAATAATGCTCCATAATCCAATTTTGAACTGTCGATTCAAATTTAATTTTGGACAATAAGGAAATATAATTTTGAGTTTATTAATTATTAACAAGACCTTACTGTATACTCTAATCACTAACAAACATAATAATTTGTTATTGTTAACTTTCATTAAACATTATATTACTCATAATAAACACCTTAAAAACTCCACCCTACCTTACATCCATTAAATATTGATTGAATAGTTACACCGAATAATTACATACATATACTGTGAGTACTAATGTTATAATGGAATTCCAAATCTTGATAGCAATCCATATGTAAATCAATAATTTATAATATATATTGTTGTTGTTGGTACATTATTTACCTGCAAACTCCGGCTGAAAATGCCATATTGTGACAAGTGTTGCACCCAGTATTGTGGTAACAAAACATACTGCTATACCCCAATGTGTCAGGTATATGAACCAAATACCCCATGAACGAGCATCCGTGTTTCGGGACATTGATACTGCAACGGCTGCAATAAATATTATTGCAGTCAACCATCGGTATGCCAAAAATATGATACTCTTGGATTTGGTTTGCCACTAAAAATGGAAAAACAAAATCTATTAAATCTTACATACACAGCTTCTCAAACAAGCTAAAATACCAAAGTTGATACTAATATCTAAAGGCACAAAATGCTTATATTCAAAAAAAACTTTGACCTTTTCGCGATTTATTGTTTTATATTGTATTTGCTGCTTTTAATACGTACATATATAACAACTTATATTATCTAATAAATCAATATGCTTGTATTAAACAAGGATACGTATCGTTTTGAATTTTTAACTTCCATAATATATGTTCATTATTTATTAACGCTTGGCACTACTAATTTATAGTTTAGTTATTTATAGAACTTGTATATTTTACCTGTGATTTAACAAATTCATCGGACGGCAAATGTGCTAATCCAAAATTCTCCACTCGAAATTCATCTTTCAGTACACTTGATAATTTTGTAAACATGGTTAAATTATGTTGCAGAATTCTTGTTGTAACGCTTGTTGAGTAATTTTACTTTATTTGGCCTCGTTTTCTGTGCACGGAAGATTATTGAATTAGAGAGTGAGATAAACAATCCTTTTCTCGTTCTGTTTTATATCGTCCTTTTGTTTCGGAACATTTTTTTATTTGCTTCCGCACATTGCACAAGTATTATTCAGTTCAACTTAAGAATTAAGATTTTAAAGTGTGAATAATATAGCAAAGTGAAATCCAAACTGAAAGAAAGAATTAAAATAAAAAAGAAGTTAAATAATTTTGATAAGTAACAAATTTTATTTTTGTCAATCTCTTCGATAGTTTTAAGAACTTTAAAGGTGAGTGAGTTCGCGAGGCCGGATATTTATACCCTATAGCTATTATCATCATGCTATGAAGTTAGAAATTCAAGACTTTTGCTCAAAAATGGTCTAATTTTTGTTGTTGTTTTGTTTGTCAACTTTATTTTTAATATCGATTTGCACTTGGCTGTGATTACACCAAATAATTTTAGTATTTTTGTGATTTATAATCAGTTTTAGTCAAAAAACCGCCAAAAAATTTACATTCCGTGTTCCATAATATGATTCGAGAAAATAATCAATGGAAATCTTTGTATGCATATGAAAATAGGAATAATATTTATACAAGGAAATCAAACACGTATCGAGCGCCTATACTGGTGAGGAAAATGAGGAGGGAAATATATTAAAAATTGAAGAGATTCTTTATAATAATTTTGTGCTGTTTCGTTATGCGAATGAATTTTTGAAAATACATAATTTGAAATGAAATGAATAACTCGTTTTATTTTACGTGATTCCACGGATTTCACTGTATACAAAATGCCATTGAAATCCCATATACATACAATATGGTTAGCATATGAGTAACACAAAGTTTTCCTTTATATTATATATTTATATACATATAACTATAATATATATATATATATATATATATATATATATATATATATATATATATATATATATATATACCATATATATATATATATATATATATATATATATATATATATATATATATATATATATATATATATATATATATATATAATATATATATGAGAACTTTATTTTTTACTTTACTTAAATACAAATAATTTTATTGCTTAAATGCAATTAATTTTATTGCTTAAACACAATTTGCATAGACATCCATATTTCCCGTCGATGCGGTTCTTTTGCGTTGTTGTTGCCTCGTGGAAATGGTGTTGTGTGGGGTGATGACACATAACTCCTCCCTTGTGAGACTGAAGTTGTCCTCGACTTCTTTGCTATCCCTATGGGTTTTTACTAATTTTGGAAGGATGAATCTTTTGAATGTTTGTTTGTTTCTTCTGTGGATGAACAAAATAATTAGTATTATAATTATAACTATAATTATTGTGGATGCGACGATTGAATGTTAGTAAATTTGTATGTATTTACTATCGTTGCTTATTTTATCCATTTTGTGAATAGTTTGTTTAGCGAGTAATGGTAGATCTATGAATTCCTGTATTGTTATGTTTATGCTGATATTGTCCAAAGGTTGTATTAAAGTTAACTTATGCTTGTGTTGATTTTTTGTGTTTGAGTATCTTTTATTGTTTGCGTTGATTATACAATCCGAAAATTTGATTAATTTTATTCCTTTTATTCGTGCTTGTTCCAGATTGCACGTTGATGTAATTGATAATCCGGTGATGAGATGTAGAGGCTATGAATTGTGTGGTACAGCTTGTGTTTTTATTGTTCAACAACTCTGGTATACAATGTCCGGTTATTGGGTGGATTTGTTGTTTTTAGCTCATGAAAGTTTGCTTGATTGTTGGGCAAAGGTTATTTATTTTCATATAATTATTGGCGTTTAGGATAAGATAGTTATAAGGTTGGTTAATAATTTGATTGTTTTTTTTTTTAAATAAATACCAACACATACATACATTATTTAGAGACTGTTCGGCTAGTGGATTTAATGTCCTTTGAAAGCTTCTGAACAGTATCCCTATTTGTACACGGCTACAGGTCCGTCTTTTAATAAATTAAAGTTAAAATTTCGTGGACTTCATTTATTTGATCCTGAACTATGTCTATCTGGTCGTATAATTCCAAAAATAGTTGGTGTAAAAGTGTTCCTTCTATTGCGTTTTTACTAGATACGAATGCCGATTTTATCCATTCGTTCATGTTAATAGTTAAATTGTTAATGTGTTTTGTTAATAATTCGTTCCGATCTATTAATTGATTATTTATTTTAATTTGATCGTTTTATTTGTCAATTAGTTCGTATTGACCGTTATCTAATTTTTTTATGGATGACTGAATGTCATTAAGATCTTCTTGGTCTAAATTTCCTGTTATTGCTTTTACTAAGCTTCCTAAAGGGTTAAATAACCCTCTTTTGTTTCTAATTCTGTATGTGTTAGGCAATATGTTGTACAGTGAGGTATCAAATTTTTTCAATCCCCTTTCTGCTATTACTACTTGTATATCTGTTTTGATTTTATGATGCTTCATCATTTGAACTATCTTGTTGTATGTTTCATTGATTTGGTTAGTATTATTTTGTATATCGGATAATTCGATAATATGAAATAATTTTGAATAAGATTCTATTATTCTGGTTTTACTTTGTTGGAGAGCTATCCCGCCTTTTCCATTACTGAGGTCGAAGTGTTCTATCGTTTGACCTTGAGCCTCCAGGAGTATCCTGCAATAAGATGTTATTTTTACAATTTCGTATTTTATTTTTATGGACTCTTCGTTTATTAGTATCTACGGTTATTTGGTTATTCTTTTCAATTCTATGTTTTATGTATTTTGGTACTAATTTATCCCTGGTTGTAGTTTTTTCGAATATAACTTCTTTTTCAAGAAATTGTCTTGGCTCTTGACGTTCAGTATTCAGTGCTTCAATGTTTTTTGTTTTATTTCGTAATTGAAGTTTCGCAATGTATTTTGCTACTTGCTGATACTTTTTTCGAATTGTTTGTAGAAATGCTTCCGATTGTTCTGGAATTTTTTCTGGAATATTTTTTATAATTATATGCCCTTTGTATAATTCGAATGGTGTAAGATTCGTTGCACTGTGGATTGAATTATTATAAGCAAAGGTTGCCTCATCCATTTATTCGTAGATTGGCATATCTTTATTTTCGCTATGAATGATCCTTGTTAACTCCGTTAAGGTGTTATGGACTCGCTCTATAGGACTATTTCCTGTAGATGACTTAGCTGTGGTGGTATGCAATTTTATATTGTGCATATCCATACATTTATTGAAAGTTTCTGAGTTGAATTCCGTCGCTGAATCTATTGTGATTTGCTTTGGAATTCCTTCAAAAAAATTTTATAAACATTCGGATTATGGTTTGAGATTTTCGATTAGGTAATTCGAAAATGGAGAGAAATTTGGAAAATTTATCCATAATCGTAAGGAATGTTTTAGATCTCAACACAAATGTATCGCAATGGAGTATTTCCGTCGGTCCGTTTGGTGTTGGGGAAATTTGAAATTTCAGATTAACAGGTTTGCGCATTTTGTTATTGCGTTATTCACAAATGTAGTGATTTTTTGCTTTACATTGGGAAAAAAAATAAAGTTTCTTTATTTTTTCAAAATTCTCAATTATACCTCTATGATATGGTACATGAGTGGTTTTGATTATTTCATGTTGTTTGTCACGGTCCGTGATATCTTCTAGTGATATTTTGGATCTGACTAGTTTAAGATTCGGATTTTGTTTGAAATAATCGTTAAACATTTTAAATATTTCATCGTCAGTTTTTATTACTGACATGGTATTACTGAGATATTTTCTAGCTAAATACTTGATTTCATCGGGTGTGTATTCCCTTTTTTTGATAGTGTATTGTTTGTATTTGCTTTAGATTATTAGATTCCGCACTCAATGTCACAAAGACCTATGGTGGAAACCCTGGATTCTATTCCAATTCGCAAACGCGAACAGAATAAGTTTAGACCAGGGCAGAGAGGAGAACTGATCTAAATTTAAAGACCTAAAGTTGAATATAATTATTATAGAAGCCGAATACTGAAAGCAGGACAACTACTCACTACTTCTCGAGGCAGTCCTTGCAAATAACATCATGAGCTAAACACATACAATGTAGATGATCTTTAAAACGGCCATGTCCCGTAGGAATCGCTACCAAGATTCTTATCTGGTTCTTTTTAAAGATAAAGCAAACTTCGTTGATTTCAAATTGGGCTCCATCATGAAGTACTTCGCCTTACAACTACTGGCCTAAAAGTTTCAAGCCACTAAAACCCTAGGTCTTTCAAAGCGTAGTCCTTTATATCTTTCTTCCCGTAGTTGAGAGATAAAGGAGCCACTGAACCAATTAAAGTTAATTGGGAACCAGCTTTGGCTAAACAATCTCATTTCCTACGATGTCACAATGAACCGGTACCCACATGGCCGTAACTTTATTGTTAAAACAAAGAAGGTTCATCAAATGTTTGCATTCCTTGACGAGTTTGGAAACAATCAAGGGATTTCTTAAAGAGTTTAGTACAGCCACCGAGAAAAAAATTGAGAAATGGAATTCGGGCAGTAGTCTATCATTAACCATATCGAGTTCTGTTAAACATGAAGAATAATTTTTGAAAAATTTGCCCATGTTCCACGATAGAACCGAAAACATTCCATGCCCCAATGCACCTCAGGCGATATGCTGCAGAATAAGATATGCCTAAAATAAAGGTGCGTAACTTTTGTGGATAAACTTAGTTTCCCCAAAACTCGTAGGGTCTATCCGTCTTTTAACGCAAAGTGTCTGACAGCTGGTGAAATATTTGTAAACTATAAAATTTAAAAAAATTACGCAATTTCACTTACATAAAAATAAATTTTGATTACCTTCGGCTCGTATGGATTACTAGCATCACAGGCGGCACTTTAAAGGCGATATTTACTTTTCTGATATATTTTACAACCAGCAAATGTAGACATGTGGAGTCTATGTATTTCTACTTTCTACGGTAGTCGTATCGGACAGAATCAAAGTCTGTATTTGGGTACAATTTGTTTCTTGTTATTTTAAACCAGCCTGTGGCGGTGTTTAGTAACATACCTATTTTCGTTTTCCGATCGACCATTGTGTCTCTTTCTTGGAGAATCTATTATTATCGTTTTTCGAGTATCAAAAAATGGAGTCAAAAATGATTGGTAAGTTAAGTTAAACGTTTTATAATTAGCAATATGTTCAAATTTTAATACTCACGTCTATATTTATTTTAATAATTTATGTTTTATTAAATAACGCTTGTCTGTGATATTATATGTAAATGTTTAATTTTGCTAAATTTTTATGTACAATAAAATAAAATTTATTTTTAACATATTTGTGCTAAAAAAAATTTGAATTTACGTTTCCTCGATTCATGTTAGAGGTAGAGGTCCTAAATTGTTTAAGTATCCACATTACAATATCTACAATACAATTTATTACGGTCCCACAATGCATATCGGAACGACAATTACAATGGGTGTGGTAATTTTAGGAACTTGTAAATAGTGTTCACGAATTATCCAATGCTAAATTATTTAAGCTTTTGTCTTATTTTTTCAGTATGTGTACACAATAGCAAATTCCTACAAAACTTACTAACCAAACATAAAAAATTGAACAATCTCAATTATTGGTACTCTCACAAAATGTTTGTCGGCAATATTAACCAAATGTCGGTATCACATTTTAACTGTAACTAACAGTTGCCAAAACTATTAAATTTCTTACAAACAATCTTAAATTTGGTTATGAACAATTTTAGGAATTACACACTTTTAGTACTAAAAATTCAACAGTCAAGTTCTCAATTCTCAGCAAAAAAAATTTCGAAAATAAAAAAAATAAAAAGTGAAGTGAACTACACGTTTGAGAGAGTGAGGAGGTTCAAATATTTGGGTTCTCTTATCACTCACGATAACAGTATGGGTGCGAGATTATTAAAGTGCAGCTGGCAGCTGGCAGTCGTATCTTGTATCCTCGAAGGCCACTGGTAAAATCTAAAAATACCTATCAAGTGCCGTGAACTGGAAGCTTTACAAAGAATTGATCTGGCTCGTTGTTACGTGTGGATGTGCCAGTTGGGCGCTGACGAATGAGTACGAGATCCTTACATTTGAGAGAAGAATCATTAGTGTGATTTACGGCCCAAAACGTCAAATAGATGGTACATGGCTCCATGATGTAGAGAACGAGTTGGCCTCTTCAGATTGTCTTAGACAGTATGAAGACCATCCTCAGGATCGAAACTGTATGAAAAAAAATAAAACATCGGTTAACGATTTACCATCAGTGGCCCTTTTTTCTAGTAGTTTGGAATTATTTTTCCCCAAAGTGGATTCTGGCGATTGGGAATTTTTTTCAATGGAGAAATAATAATTCCATATTACTGCGGTTTTGACGTTTATTTTTTCCTGCATATTTTTGGGGGAATTAGATGGAAGTTTCGAATATGATATTTCAAAATCGAATAAAACATAATTTCAATGGTTTGAAGATGATATGAAGCATTAACATTTATTTTTTTTAAATTATTATAGAAAATCTATATAAACAATTTGAATCTTGAATACTCGTATATAACAAATAATTTACGTAATGTAACCTGTGTTCTTAAGAATTGGACATTCTTTGAATGATATGAATGCCGATTATGGTATACATGTTTGACTCTAGTTGCTCATCTGAACAGTGAGACGTGAGTACAATCGATACAACCGATTACGCCGGCAAGATTAAACTTTACATAGAATCTGAAATGGAAAAGTTATTAGAGTTCGAAAAAACTTACTTATTAAAAAATTAAAACAAGAAACTCAGCGCAACTAGAACGCGAATTTCTTTTGGTATAATTGACACTTCGGTTTGAGGTATCGCGCAAATAAGTATGCCTAATGCGTAAATTATAGCGCCGGTTTTATTCGTCATCATCCAAAAGGCGAATTAAACGTGATACATCAAATAAATTTTATTCAATTTTTCTGTTTTTCAAATTTTATTTTTATTTATAATAATAAATTAACAGCAAATTGTAATTTAGTGGTAAACATTTGTACCGAATACACTTTGGGGAAAATGGAATTAAAAGTTGGAAATTATTGAAGTTGGGAATTTTTGAAATATTATTTCTCAATTCCCGGGGAAAACCAGAATAGGGCCACAAGAGATGTACTTATACCCTTTTTCATCTAATTTTACTATAGAGTTTATGTAGTATAATTTAATAAACTTAAATAAATAAACCATTATACATGATTAATTATAATTATTATAAACCATTATACATCAGCTACTTAAAAGGGAAATCAAAGATTTGAAAGACGAATCTATCAGTAACTACCTCAGAAAATTATCTAATGATACTAGTACTGATTATTCTCTCTGGAGAGCAACCAGAAGAATTAAAACGCCAATAATGCAGATTCCTCCAATCAGAACAGAAGATAACAAATGGGCCAGAAATAACGAAGATAAAGTACGAAATTTTGCTGAATACCTGGATAAAATATTTGAACCACATGATGACCAATCATTGGAAGCCGAAATAATAACTGGAGAGGTTGTACAGGAAAGTGAAGAAATCCTACGAGCAACACCAAAAGAAGTCATGTATGAGATAAAAACAAACATGAATCCGAGAAAAGCGCCGGGTTATGACCTTATCACAGCAGAAATTTTAAAAGAACTACCGAGGAAAGCATTATTAAAGCTCACCAATATTATAAATGCCGCCTTTCGATTGAAATACGTACCCAGCCTTTGGAAAATTGCAGAAGTAATTATGATTCCTAAACCTGAGAAACCACCACACAAAACTGGATCATACAGGCCAATATCACTATTACCAGTTATGTCTAAACTCTTTGAGAAGTTATTAGTAAAAAGACTAAATCCGATAATTGAGAGGAAAAACCTGATTCCAAATCATCAGTTCGGTTTTCGCAACCAACACTCACCATTAGATCAAGTACACAGAATAACTAATATTATTGAAAGACCATTAGAGGAGAAAAAAGTCTGCTCAACGATATTCTTAGACGTTGCACAGGCCTTTGATAAAGTTTGGCACGAAGGACTTAACTATAAGTTAAGAACTGTACTACCAATGCAATTCACTACAATATTAGAATCATACTTGAAAGATAGATTCTTTAGAGTAAAATTAGACGATTCCTATTCTGGATTGAAAGAAATCAAGGCAGGAGTACCGCAGGGCAGTGTATTAGGTCCTGTCCTATACCTATTGTACACTAATGATCTCCCTGTATTAGAAAACAACACTGTGGCGACATTTGCTGATGACACGGCAATCTTAGCTGTTGGAGATAGCAACGAAGAATCAACTCATAGTTTACAGTTAGCTATTACTCAAGTACATAACTGGACCAAAAGATGGCGAATTAAACTTAATGAAACTAAATCAGTTCACATCAATTTTACAAACAAACGACTCGAACATATTCCGGTTACAATTAATCAAGAAATAATACCGTATGCCAACACGGCTAAGTATCTTGGCATGACACTAGATGCAAAACTACGATGGAAAGCACACGTCAAAAAGAAAAGTGAAGAACTGGGGCTTAAATATAGAAAGATGTATTGGCTGATAGGAAGGAGCTCCGCTCTATCAACATACAACAAACTTCTATTATATAAACAAATATTAAAACCGGTTTGGACTTATGGTATCCAACTTTGGGGTTGTACCAAACAGAGCAACGTGGAAATCATCCAAAGATTTCAAAACAAAGTATTAAGGAACATCGTTGATGCACCATGGTATGTTAGAAACAGAGATATTGCATTTAAAATACCTACAAATTAAAATGAAAACTAGTTTGATATTCATTGGAATAAATATGTTTAGGTATGAACATACATTAATATTGACCATAGTGGACCTGAGCACTGGTTTTTTCCTTTACCGATACCTCATTTAACTTAATCAATCGGCACCACCGAAATATCGGAAACAACTTTTAATAAATTTTTTTAAATGAATTAACAAATATTTTTTGGATAATTTTGGGCTAATATTCACATTTTATAAACATGAAAATAACTGATAATTTTTATCAGTTCTGATAAAATGATTTATAATTTGCTGTTAGTAGAAAAAATTTGTATATGGATTGACTCATCATCCACATACTTATTTGTTTCGAATTTAAAGCAAAAAAATAAAATTGAAGTTGTGAATATATGAGTTATACGAATAATCTCTATTTTCGGTCGTATAATATAAAATGGTAAGGTTAAATTCAATGTTTTAATATTCTAATGAACCTTGAAAAAATGGAAGTGAGTTTTAGTGAAACTGGACTAAACATTTTCAGACAATATCCTTATTGTATCGAAATTCGTAGTCCAGACTTATTACAAATCATTACCAAATCTCATCACGGGTTACTGCAGATTTAAAAAGTTAAAAATTACCCACAACTTTTGTGGTTGTTTGATTTTGAACGTGAACATAATGGAAAATTAAGCAACATAAATTGCAATATATTGAATTTTTGATATTCTCTTACATGTGCAAAGCAGAAGATAAGCCCTTGTAATTCATTTTTTACCACTCGAACATGCTTGATTAAAGGAATACTGTAAGAATCATAGTATTCCTTTAATACAATAAAATGGCCAAAAAATCACTACATATTTAATTAGCTTCCTGTAATAGGTAATTATAAATTTAACCTTTAATATTTTAGCAGCCGAATATCTCGATTCACCGAAATTCGAAACTGCAAATAGAAAAAAATTAAATAAATAAGCAAATAATTAAATATTAATTAACATTGGTTTGACTAATTTTATGACAATCTGTGAATAGGAAAACTTTCAAATCGTATAGAATTACTAATAAATATCATAACATCACATAGTTAACCTTCTATAATTATTCATGTTTAACAATATTTGACCAAACAAAACACATAACGAGTTGTGATTGTAAATTCCCTGGTATGGGACTGAACAGGCTAAAGTTCCCTATATACATACATCATTTATTGAGAGTTCAAAGTCGTTGTCAAGTCATAATTTACATTTTAATTAATATTAATTTTTTAAAAGACCAACATACTTATTCGAATTCCAAATGATTAAAATTATTTAAAACAAACATTTATTATTATGTATCGAATATTTGTAAAATTTGATTGAAATTTTAAATTCTGAATTTAAAACACACATAACATTTCAAAATTCAATTTTTTTTTAAATTGATTAATTCAACTAGCGTAGTAAACTGTAGATTGATTCGGATTAAAAATTATCAGGCGAAATTTAATATCTAATTTTCAAAATTCTGTTAATTACAATTAACTTTTACAATTGAGTATTGTGTTGAAAATTTAATTACAATATTTAATATGTCTTAAACAATATTTTTATTTAATAAAATTTAAACCCTGAATTTCTGCTGAATTCCTTCTGTTGAATTTTATAAATATACGAAATTTTAAAAGATTTATATAAAATGTTCAAAGTTTGGAATGAAATTTCCAATTTTAAATATTATAAAAATCAAAAATCAATAACGTAATTTAAATTTAAATTTTGAAAATAATAGAAATTTCAAAAATTTCATAAAACAATAAAATTGTCAATGAAATTGAAGTCGAATTCGGATTGGGAGATTGTGGCTTTGTAAATTTGGCTATTAATAGAAACTATCTATATAGAAAGAACTATAATAATATTTTGAAATTTTCTGAACCTAAACATGTGCTCAAAAATTAGGAAATTGCTTCTTAAAATTCATGCAAGTTTATTAGAAATTTATTATTTTTTTAATTAAATTCGAAAATTTCTAAACCAGGTCATGTTGAAACACACTTTTATAATTAAAGTGAAACTTAACCTGACCTTTTTCAATATTACTACAAATTGTGTGATGCTAAACTTTTACGAATTACACTATTCGAATGTTAAGGCCAATGAATTTGAGTCAGAAGTTTTGTGGTTTTCAGTCGTAAAGTCGTAAAGATCGCAAATAGTTCGTGAAGTTGAAAAAAGTCGGTTAAAAAGAAATAACTATGTATATACTCAATATTAATAAATAATTCAAAATTAAAGTTTATATACGCGTCCTCAATTTCCCGTCTGATGACCCTCGTTTAGGTCGCGACCTATAATTTGAGAATAGCTCAGCTACAAGATCAATTATGTATGTGATGAAATCAAATGATGTTTTTGAAAATTCAAATTAAATAGGATACAATTTCGGTAGACTATTAGCATTATGATTATACCGTATAAATTGGGATATTTTACTTCAATTCAAACCTGACTCCATTCATAATCAATTTTAGTACTGTATACAAGTTTTTGTACAGGAGGACATCTTTCATTAAACTGAAACACCTCAGTGCAACATCTTGTATCGGCAATCAGGTGATTGCATATGCATATTGCAGAGAGCTTCTGTTGGACTCCAGATCCAATTTCACAACAAAATACATGATCTCAATGTTAATCATGATCTCTGTGCTGGGATGTTCTATCATCACTTCGATTCGCTTCGATAGACATTTGTGTCTCTTTTTTTACGAACAAAATTGTGCTCCATTGCGTTTTTTGAATTACGTTTTGTCTATTGCGATCTCAGCCTGTTAGAATAAATTTACAAACTATCTCTTTTTCCTCTTTTCACTTGCCATCGACAATAAAAATATTGGTGATATTTTATCGAATGAATTTATAGAAATAGAATCGAGTAGGCTGTGATCACAATATAAATTACGAAATAGAATACAATTTTGTTCGTAAAAAAAGAGACACAAATGTCTATCGAAGCGAATCGAAGTGATGTTAGAACATCCCAGCACTGGTAATAGGGACAATGGCACACTAAGTTTTAGTAGTGGTCACTATACGCTTAAGGAAGTGAAAAGTTTCAAATATTTGGGCTCTCTTAAAGAGCGGCTGGCAGCAGGCAGTCGTGTCTTGTAACCTCTAAGGCCACTGCTAAAATGTAAACACTTTTCAAGATTTCAGAGAGTACGCTGGCTCGGTCACGTTTTGCGTGCGGATCTAGAACAAATTGTGCAGCGTCCTTTAAAAGAAGAGTCACCATATTGTAGGCGCAAAGGTCGTTGCAAGCGACGATGGTTCCACTGATTAGAAGAAATAGTTAGAAGACTAAGCTCAGGTTGCCGCCCTCGATAGCACAGTAAGTAGCGTGCTTGCCTTGGTATTCGAGGGTCTCGGGTTCGATTCCTGGTGGTGACCAAAAATCACGGTTGGGTGTTTTTAATGTGTAAGTATTTGTATTTGTCCGGGTATTGCACCGTGGGCCCATTGTGGCATTGAGTGCTGGAGTAATCCGCCCAATTAAAATTTTTTTTTTTAATTTTTTAAGCTCAGGATCAAATACACCGGTTTTTCTGTCCAGATTGTCGACACAGTAAGGGCCAGAAATTACCTTTAAGAAACTGTAATAATACTAATAATAGGTGCGTTTTTTTATTAACAGAACTTCAAGTTCTATAAGAACATCGGGAATGATACTGAGAAATTTTATTTAGTTTAACCAATATATTTAATTTAAGTTCTATTTATTTGAATAAATTTCAACTTCTAACTATATTTTTTGACGTCTATTGTGAAATAATACAGGTATCAAGCATAAAACAATGAAAAATATTTGTTTAAAATATTTCCTTTTAAAATTTCCCTTTTTTTTCGAGTTCGTGTACTATGAATTTATCGCGAACTTGAAAAAACCAATGTTTTATCCAGAACATAGAAAAATAAAGTTAAATTTGATTTTATTTCGGTAATAGTGAATTAAAATGTGTAGTTTAACATTAAATGTATCTTATTTATTGATAAAAAATTAAATTCATTTGGATTTTACTGAAAAAATGAGAAAATTCTTATCCAGAACTTCATTCCAATAAGAAATTTTTTTAATTAAAAAACACGACTAATAAGTTTTTGATTTGAAAGTCCAATTGGATTCTGGTAAATATCTAGTCAAATGTGTTCTTAAATACTTTACTGTTAAATGCAATTGAAACTCGGAATTGAATATGCAAAGATATAACAATTTGATATTAGTTTAGCTTCTTATGGTTTTACTCAATGCAAAGAAAAATTCAAGGTTTCAAAAAAAATGTTTGTTGGAAACATAAGTCTTGCATCATAAATTCACAATAAAGCTATCACTAAAATATAAAACCAACCAAAAACATTTCGCATTCGTCGATGGCACATAATAATAAGTGACCCACTTTTATATTCTACAACACTCTTCCATACTATGTATATTGTATTAGGTATAGTCCTATTCAGATCTTAAAAAAAATTTTTTTAACTTTTCTGCGCAGCTTTCAGTGATGTAGAAAAAAAAATTATAAAAATTTTGATGGGTCGCATTTATCTTAGGTAGTAAACCTAAATAAAATAATAAATAACCAATAAAAAGAATTATATTTCAGTTTTAATACACAAAACATTCAAAATGATTATGTATTTATGTTCTTACAATCATATTTCAAGTGAAAATTAATAGGTCAAAAAAAATTGCACGCCTTTTGGAAACAATGTCAACATTTAATTTTGGTACGCACTAAGGAAAATAAATGACCAAATGACATTCATATCGTACAAAATCACAACAACATATAAAGCAAAATCAGTTTTCAATTTAATTTTTAATTTATCGAATTAAATATTAATTTCAAAAGTGTCAGTGATTATAAGTTAAATTATAAAAACATTTTATGATTAAAAACGTTCCTTTTCCATTTAAATACGAATACAACATAAAAATATAAACAATAAACATGAATTATTGTACTTAATACACCACGGTGTATCCGCCATATTATATCTGCTCGATAACTGTCAAAATTCCAGCAAGATTTGAATACTACTATACACATACATATGATCCACAAAAGTTTTTATTTTATTTTATTCGTCATACAATCATATTTTAATTCAATTAGAAAAAAAAAATTATTGTATCAATTAAACATTGTTGTAATTATTACCTAACACAGCAGCATACTTACATAAAGTAAACAAACAACAAATGCAAAAAAATAAAAGAATAGTTTTAGATGAAACTAAGACGAGTACGAGGAAGATCTTTGATCACACAACCCAACAATAAATATTTCATAATAGATTATAGTAACACCACACAACCACAACTGCAATATTATATGAACTGAACACTGATTACACTTTGAGCATTATCCGCAAATTACGAATTACGATATATTTTAACTGATTACAAATTTACAATAAATAATTGTTTGCCGAAAACACGTTAATCCGACTGATAAGACACAAAATATTTAATGAATGAATTAAATTGAAAGTATTTTTTTTTATTTATAATTATTTATCTTATTATTTACGAGTACGAATGAACCGTACAACATTCTTTCACGGTTACTTATATGAAACTGAATCAGTGATGCCAGATCAACAATTTTTATTTCCCTACAACATTGAAAAAAATCCCTACATTTTCCCTACGCCCATTTTTTAGATATTTAAATATTGATTTGATATATTAATTCTGTTTTTTTTCTGGTGAATATAGATAATTATGAAATAAAACATTTAGTGCGTTTTTTTATTAACAGAAAGTTCTGGATAAAACATTGGTTTTTTTAAGTTGGCGATAAATTCATAATACACGAACTCGAATAAAAGGGAAATTTTAAAAGGAAATATTTTAAACAAATATTTTTCATTGTTTTATGCTTGATACCTGTATTATTTCACAATAGACGTCAAAAAATATAGTTAGAAGTTGAAATTTATTCAAATAAATAGAACTTAAATTAAATATATTGGTTAAACTAAATAAAATTTCCCAGTATTATTTCCGATGTTCTTATAGAACTTGAAGTTCTGTTAATAAAAAAACGCACCTTTAAAATGTGTAGTTTAACATTAAATGTATCTTATTTATTGATAGAAAATTAAATTCATTTGGATTTTACTGAAAAAATGAGAACATTCTTATCCAGAACTTCATTCCAATAAGAAAATTTTTGAATTAAAAAACACGAATATCATGAAATCAAACATCCTATATTGAGTAAATAAAGAAATTCAGTTTTATTCTAAAAAATATTAATACATATTAATTTTTGGGTACATTAATCCAAATAATATGCATAATATAATAACTCCCGAGAAAAATTCATATGTAACACATACTCGCATATGCATATTATTAAAAAAAAAAAAATATAAAAATCGAAATAAATCATAATAGTTAATTATTAACCTCAGTTAATTCATATACTTTCAAAAACTTAAAGCACAAAAAAAAAATTAAATTAATCGAGGTTTCTCATCAACTTAATTATTATTTTACATAAACGTTACAGCATCACTTAATTGTATATATCATTGGCTGCCATTCGACTGAAATGATTTTTATTGCATCTAAATGTTAGGCATGTTCCAAAATTATTTGCTAACGATGACCTAATAATACATACGGCATTTAAAACTTCTTTGCTAAGTTTATTGCGTTTTTTCGTTTTGACATCAGATACAATGGAAAATATTCTCTCAGCATCGGCGTTAGCATGAGGAAGAGATAATATGTATAGAGCAATTTTCGATAGTTCCGGAAAAACAAGTTTGTCACTAAAATCTTTTAACTTAGAGATCCTCCACAATCGACCATAACCCTAAAGGCAAGGCATGATTCAACAGAACAGAAAATATAATGTTAATGATTTTTGTATTTACGTTACGTAACTTTATGTAATTAGGCTTTTTCTTCCATCTTTTAAACAAAATGTTCATAAAATATCAAAAATCCCTAAATTTTACGTATGATTAAAAATCCGTCCCTTTTTCTCTACACTATTTTTTCGTCAAAATTTCCCTACAAATCTCGCATCACTGAACTGGGGGGCTATTTCTGAATACGATACGATTCGAAAGTGTAGGATTCTTATTTGATTTTAAATAAGAATCGAACGAATCTGATTCAAATCAAATAGAAATAGGATTACTGATTAGTGATTACATTTCATCGATTGATAGTTTTGTTTTTTTACCTGTCATGAGTGTAGCAACTTATTTTTATGTTTGCTGTGTTTGTTTTCTCGTAATATACCGGGTGTTTCTTTTAAACTGAGACGATCAAATATCTCGAAAAATAGCCACTCTACGGAAAAAATGTCCATAATCAAAATTTAATCATACCGCGGGGGAAATACATTAGTGCAAAAAAAATAGGGCCCCACCCCCGCTTTGTAGGTGGGGCGGGGGTAACTTTTAAACTAAGATAGGAAGCCATATTTTTTATTGCAGATACGGATTCTACGCCTAAAAGTACGTATGATTTGAATGAAATATTTTGTTCGGTTCATGATAGATGGCGTTGTATTCGACGAAATTCAATTATTTTAATTTCTCCTTCTTAGAACACACGCATTTGATTCTGCAATACGTTTGAAATAAAAAACATCACGTTTTCATTGGAAATACTCGAAATTCGTCATCAAAACAATTTATTCAGTTTTGTAAATCACATTTAACGTTTGTGTTATTTCTTATCTTCATGTTTTTCGTAATTGCAAAATAAACGACAAAATACTTTATGCCGAAACGTGTATGCCGTCTTGTCTGAGTAAATTTTTTATGAATTGAATATGTATTGAATATGAATTGAATATGAACTGAACATGAATTGACTATGAATTGAAGATGAATTGAATGTATGATTTGAATAGGTGATGGTTATAGTATTGTGGTTTATTGTTATTATTGTGGTGGTATTGTTGATACAAATTTAGATGTCTATGCTGCGGAAATTGAGTTCTATTATATTGCGGATATTAATTCCGAAGAGCTATTGATAATCTCGTTATCTTTGATGATTTCTAAATTTGTATAGTTCGTAGTTCGCACTTAACTTTCCGCTTGTCTTTTTTTTTCCATAGATGAAATGCATTTACATAGGTAGCTCAGGTACGGATGTTTTTAATTTTTTATTTCGTGCGTCAATTATATTTTGTTTTATTGATTATTCGAATGATTTTTCATGTACTTTGTTACATAAATGTTCGAATAATTCGTTTGTTTGGGCCGCATAATCTGATCCATTATTTAAATAGATCACTTTTCCTACGTAATTAAGAGATTAAATGGGGTCATTTGTGTTGTTTAATGTATCGTGTTATTGTACGCGAGTATTGCTGAAGTCATAATTGTGTCTGGTATTTGTAGGAGTCTTTTCTACTTCTTTACGTACATATATCCAAACATTTTTGTCCAATCAAGGCGATTTGATCCACATACCATCTTAAAATACAATTGCATTTTTTGCCTTGTGTGATGGGTGATTGTCCTGTTGCAGAATGAAATTGGATCCAATCTATAAATCACCTGCGAACAGAATAATTTCGAAGATTAAGATATGTTAATTGATTTAATTTGTCCGAAATCTTTGCTAGTAATCCTACTCCATTGAGATACAACAAAGTATCATAATATTTATTTCCGCCAACTTGTCGGGACAAAAATTTGATGTATTTTTTTCTTGACTTTTATTGAAAACTTAATTATGAGTGTTACCTTAAAGAAGTAATCTCTATAAGTGTTACCTCAAAATTTTCCAATAAAAACTAATCAGTAAAACGTATCTTATTTCAAAACTTGAAAATACCGATTTTTACTCAAAAGTATTACCCTGTTATGGAAAAGGTATGTTTTTTCAGTAATTTATTACTTATTTTATTCATGCATGCACACCTATTGTGTGTTCTTCTAGAATGGAAAAATCGCCTGAATGAATACATTTTATATATAATATTTAATAATTGCGCTCCCAAATGTATATTAATTTGAAAATGTATTTGCTGATCATCATTTAGGCAATCCATAAAATTTCATACAAATAAAATTCGTTTTATCTGCTACGTATTTGACAGTCATTATAGGATTTTGAGAAATAATCACTGTTATTCGAAAAATGCCAAATTTAATGGAATGTTTGAATTAATTAAACTGGCCAGCAATTGTTAGATTATAGAATGTTTCAGAATTAAATATGTCTACTAAATTTCAAATTTACTGCAAATGTATTGAAATGATTATTAAAAAAAAAATTATAAATTAGTAAAGGGAGTTAAACTTGAATGTTTTTTTAACTTTCATATTTAATTTTCAGATTGACAAATTTTAACAGAAATCTTAGTCAATTCAAATTTTAGGTGAGTTTACAGAATTTTGTGGATTTGTAAAGTTTCTAAAGTTATTTTAAAATTTGCTAATTTCAATACAAATAAATTGGTTACTGAAATCTGAAATAAGCAATTTCACTAGAGATCAAGCCAATATGGCTTAGATACGTTGTATAAATTTGTAATGCCCAGTGATCTGTTTTTTATTTGAAATGGATTTGGATTAATCAAAACCAAAAGTAATCGGCATTTTTTATTAAAATAATTAATCGAAGGTTATGAAATGGTATAATAAATTGTTGAAATATTGCAATTTTGTTGAGTTCTGAGTGGCATTACCTTATATCATATAGTGGAAATGATTAAGTTGAATTATTCAAAACTGAGATCACAATCAGATTCATGTAAAATCAAACGATGGATAATATTAAAATAAAAATTCCATCATTCCTTGACACATCACAGCTTTATTAAAATCTAGGTAGTAATAATAATATTTTGGTATAAATTGTACATATATATCTTTAAAAAAGTTATACTAAAAATAAAAAAATAATAATCTACTAAATCCCATCTTTCCGCTTATAATTTATTTGTACTACCAGCAAAGGCCGCATTATCTCGACCAAATACCATTGATACTCCGCCGGTATGTTGTGTTGTTGGCAAAATTGCACGTTTTCGCTTTTGTGAGCGACTAACATGCGATCGTAATTTATACACACCAAACATTAAAGAATGCATCACTAACACAAGCACCATTGTTCCAATTGCGGTACCGATAGCCATACCGGCATTTGACCAGTCTAATACTGAGTATATGTAAGGTTGATAGTCCCTAATAAAAAAAATTATGTCTTAATTAGTAAATAAATTTAGCATTGTTTATAAATTAGAGCACTTACATGTTGGTACCACCAGCCCAATGATATATCAAACTAAAGAATATATAAATTAAACCAAGCCCGATCGGGTACACAAAATGTAGCAATCGCAATGGATATGCAATGATTAGTAAATCGATAAACATTGTGATTGAATTTGTTAAATGGGTTAGCACGTTTGTAGCATCGATGGGTATGGTACTATTCCATAGTATACTCCAATAGAGTATCGTTATAATAATCGATATGATCAGTGCCATATTGTGTAGAGCCCAATAAATTTGGAATGATAGTGGCATTTTATTTCGATCTTGAAGTTTTTCTGAAAATACAAAAAAATAGTAAGAACAGAATCAAGCAAAACTAATATTTAATATAATATGTACATGTATGCAATTTCTTCTGAAACTAATAATTTGATGTATGTAGTGAAGGTACTAGAGTGT
Organism: Tipula unca; assembly: GCA_951394425.1. Classification (NCBI taxonomy): domain Eukaryota; kingdom Metazoa; phylum Arthropoda; class Insecta; order Diptera; family Tipulidae; genus Tipula; species Tipula unca. The sequence goes on from OX596381.1 coordinate 117,285,048, forward strand.
AGGTATACATTCTTAATTGTTAATTCAACTATTCAAGTAGGTAATTGATATTTGATACTATGTTACTACGAGTATACCATCAATAGAGGTTTAGTAGTCAATTTTAGAGATTAATCAAGATTATCGTGAATAATGAGGTATTGAAGTTAAGAGCAGATTTGCCGATTTAAAGTTTCAAGATGTTAGGGTCCGAGATCGTGACTTATTCAACCGGTCCCTTGTTTTAACATTCTACATCTCACAATTACGGAATATTTCCTTTAAACTTATAATTTGACTTGATCGACTAATATTTTATGAAATATCATGCTATGGCTCGAGATTTGCCAATACTTACTCCAATCCCGATAATTGGAGATTGAATAATGCATAAAATAGTGTATATCCAAAAAGGTACTTGACGATAAAGTGTTGACTGGCTCGGATGAACCATAATATGTCTCCAACTATATGGATGAAATGAAATATGTTGGTTGATTTTAATAGAGGAAAACCCATCAATATTTCAATAAAATATATTAACAAACAATAATTCGATATGTACAACAAACCATTTATACACAATTTGAAACAATCGACTTTTCATATTTTTCATTATTTTCCGAGAAAACTTTCATCAAAATTTGTTATACATATTTAGTCCCGCAAATTAAAAATTAATAAATAAAAACAGTTTATCTTAACGATAATAATTTGCTATCGTAACATATATAATTTTACGCATCTAAAAAAGTAAATAAATAAAATATCGAATAAAACGATATTTATAGTTAGTTATTCAGTTTTGTTGAAACGTATAAATAATTGTTTGACCAGATATACAGTTTTTTTTCAAAAAATTATCTGTAGGTAACACCTTTTTCACATTTTATTTTAATATTTCGGAACAGATATGTGAATAAATGTTATTAATAATACATTATTTAAGCTGTTGCAACTATATACATCCTTCTGTAGATTTATTATGCAATCCTATTTCGAAGTAAAAGCATAAAGAGTTATGGAATTTAGTAAAGTACATACCACATTACTTACATTATTTTTATGTAAAGCTACCATTGTAAGAGGTAATATGAAGAACAGAAAAAATTAAGTTAAATATTTAATTATGTGAAATGAATAATAGTTAATCCATGATAAGTGAGCTACTCTATTTTTGCTCTTTTAGAATTGCTCTTTATCTTATATTAAAGTTCATTATTTTTGAAATTCCAAAGTATGGGCTCAAATTCTCGGGTAGATTGGGTAAACACTGTACGGTTTTTCAAGCTGAATTAATTGCACTTATCCATAGTGCGATTGAGGCATTTAAATTTAGTGATTTAGGGAAGGATATTATTATCTGCACGGATATAATAAAGCCGTGCTCAACACCCTTTAAAATTCTTTGACTACATCTAAACTGGTCAAAGATTGCAAACACTACATTAATCTCCTTTGCTCTAATACATTAGTAAGGATCATGGACCGACCAAATAGCGCAGTGGATAAAAGCTGCGATGTTTGGATCGGGAGGTACCGGGTTCGATTCCCAACAGAGGCGGGATGCAAAAGGGATTTTTCATCTCCCGATTACGATCGGTCATTAAATTGAAAAAAACATCTATGACCCTCTGTTGGAATGTAGAACTCATGGACCGACCCATCTTCCATGTCACCGTACAGGGTGACATGGAGCTATGCAATGCGGTGATGGTATACTGTACATGTGTGATGGGATGAATGGGTTGAATGAATTAGTGTGAATGTGGGTATTGCACCGTGGGCCCATTAAATTGAGTGGCATTGAGTGCTGGAGTAAAATCCGCCCAACGTTTTTTTAAGGATAATGTAGGTGCCTGCTCATTGTGGCGTTGTAAAAAATAAGGCAAATCCTCCATCCTTCAATGGTGGCTAGGACGCTATTAAGAAGTTCGCTTTACTTGAACTGGGACTGAAGTGGCGTTCTACTCCTAGCTGTTGAAAGGCAAAATGATTCATCACTCGTCCTCAACGTGAACCCTTTGTGACGACTGTCTGGAGGACGTAGACGACTGTTTACACTACTTTTGCAACTGTTCGGTCTTTGTCGAAGCTAAAGTCCAAGTGTTCTCTTACGAATCTTTGAACGTAGATCAGTTGATATCCATTTCTTGGTTCAAACTTTTACAGTTTGCTAAGGCTGCAGAGATTTTCTGTGAGTTAGGATAGATCCGCAAGGTTTGCACCATGGGCCCATTGTGGCATTGAGTGCGGAACCTATGTAGGTTCCAAAAGTTTTAGTAAAATAAATAATAAAAAATAAAATATCTAATATAATAATCACTATATGATTTGAAAAATAGCTAGAAAAATTATAGGTTAAAATTTAATTGCATCTTTGGCCACTTTCTCAAACGAATTATTTAAAATGTTTACAAATAACTATCTCGTGTACGAATCGACCTGCTAGCACCGCTTCACATAGCTTTTATTCATTTTTAGTTAGAAAAATAATGCTCCATAATCCAATTTTGAACTGTCGATTCAAATTTAATTTTGGACAATAAGGAAATATAATTTTGAGTTTATTAATTATTAACAAGACCTTACTGTATACTCTAATCACTAACAAACATAATAATTTGTTATTGTTAACTTTCATTAAACATTATATTACTCATAATAAACACCTTAAAAACTCCACCCTACCTTACATCCATTAAATATTGATTGAATAGTTACACCGAATAATTACATACATATACTGTGAGTACTAATGTTATAATGGAATTCCAAATCTTGATAGCAATCCATATGTAAATCAATAATTTATAATATATATTGTTGTTGTTGGTACATTATTTACCTGCAAACTCCGGATGAAAATGCCATATTGTGACAAGTGTTGCACCCAGTATTGTGGTAACAAAACATACTGCTATACCCCAATGTGTCAGGTATATGAACCAAATACCCCATGAACGAGCATCCGTGTTTCGGGACATTGATACTGCAACGGCTGCAATAAATATTATTGCAGTCAACCATCGGTATGCCAAAAATATGATACTCTTGGATTTGGTTTGCCACTAAAAATGGAAAAACAAAATCTATTAAATCTTACATACACAGCTTCTCAAACAAGCTAAAATACCAAAGTTGATACTAATATCTAAAGGCACAAAATGCTTATATTCAAAAAAAACTTTGACCTTTTCGCGATTTATTGTTTTATATTGTATTTGCTGCTTTTAATACGTACATATATAACAACTTATATTATCTAATAAATCAATATGCTTGTATTAAACAAGGATACGTATCGTTTTGAATTTTTAACTTCCATAATATATGTTCATTATTTATTAACGCTTAGCACTACTAATTTATAATTTAGTTATTTATAGAATTTGTATATTTTACCTGTGATGTAACAAATTCATCGGACGGCAAATGTGTTAATCCAAAATTCTCCACTCGAAATTCATCTTTCAGTACACCTGATAATTTTGTAAACATGGTTAAATTATGTTGCAGGATTCTTTTTGTATCGCTTGCTGAGTAATTTTACTTTATTTGGCCTAGTCTTCTCTGCACGGAAGATTATTACAAGTGCATTGTAAAGTACTTTTGATTCTGTGAAGAGACAAAATAACAAGTTATTTTATGATAAGTTGTAGATTATAATCAATCGAATGCTTGTAACACGAATCGAAACCATCTTTGAAATGAAATTTTAAGATTTAAAACTAAATTTATCAAAGTTAAGTTTCAAATATTTAATTGGGCTTAGTCGAGTAATTCTGGTGAAGTGCAAAGTCAAATTCAATGTAAAGTTCCCTATAGGTCTAATATTAAATTCTCTCTCAAGTCAACCTTTAAATTTAATACCGTCACGTCAAATTAATTTCTAAATTATAAACTTAATAAATGTGATATGTTTAAACAAAATGTTCAGTCACTAATGATTAATCAATTAATTAAATTTATTGTCAACGGAAAATGACAATACGTGAAGTGGATCATGTTGTCGTCTAATAGAATATCTCGGATATACTGTTTCACATAAGCCTTAAACGGAATCAATCAATTATCGTTCAATATTTTACTTTTTGGAATAGCACCAAAAATATAATTTAATTGTCCAACAATGTGGTTACGTTTTAATAAATTTAATGAAAATTTAAAATGCCAAATTTCAGATTTTGATTAAAACCTTTAATTCTGATAAAAAAAACTAAACGCACTTTGTAAACAACAATTTTTATTTAAATTTATGATTTCTTAAAGGCCTATTTAAAATTTTGAGTCAACTTTTAAAGGAAACTCAGTAGAATTTTGCCAGTCGATTATTTTCATCATTTATCATCTACAACCCACTCTAGAAAACAGCGATGGACTATCATCGGATCAGTCAAACGCCATCATGACTCTCAGTGCAACGATTGTTAATAAAGAAAACCGGCCCAGGTTAACAAACAATAAAACTAATTGGGACCAATTCTGGGAAGTGCCAAACAAAAAGGTTCCATGTCTGCAGATTTCAGCACACATTGAAGATACTTTTCAACCACTGCCTCGATAAAGAGCAAATGAAAATAGAACACCAGTATAATTAAAGTGGTTGAACACAATATACTACCTGTAATACTACAAGAGTTAAAATATGAAATCAATAATAATCTAAGTACAAATAAATCTCCAGGATATAACTTAATTACAGGACAAATAATTAAAGCGCTCCCTAAAAAAGGTTTACGAAATCTACCTCATATAATCAACGCTGTGTTTAAAAAATTACAAACATAATTGAAGATACATTCGAACATAAAAAAAGAGCATAAGATTTGCTCTAGTATCTTCTTATATGTAGCTCAAGCATTTGACAACGTATGGCACATAGGACTAGAACATAAACTACACCAAGATCTACCGAGCAAGTTTTACCAGATTTTATAATCTTACATCGCTAACCAATACTTTCGAGTCAAATACGAAGAAGAATACTCTGAATCAAAGAAAATATCTGAAGGAATACCTCAAGGTAGCGTTCTGGAACCAATTCTGGATGATACAGCAATCTTAACAATAGCCAAATTGCAGAAGGCCACTAACACAGTGAATAATGAATATGAAAATGAATAAATATTCACTAGCTTTCGACTATAATTATCATGTTCAGACTCCATTTATGAGTCAAACAAAATGTAGATACTTATAGTTCTTCTAAATATGCATATCTCTTATTTGAAACAAAATCTAAGGACAAACTAGTTTTGCAATCGGCAATTGGCACTATACAAAATGTTTACTAACGTTATTTTATTATCAAGTTCAAAAACATTCCATTATGACTGTAAAGTTTAATTACCGAAAAATTTCCACTAACAAAACAATGTTTTATTTTTAATTCGTTTATAAAGAGATTAACAACAATTATTACAAGGCTAAATGAGTTGTTTACTTAATTCTGCAAAATCCACTGTTTTCCTGATTAAAAATTCTTTTAAAATTTAACTTTATCAAATGTAATGCTATTTGGAATGCATATTAACCAATAATAACTATGTATAGCGTATACCTACATATATGTAAGTACTATTAACAAAATTTTTCAAATCATTTTTCCGTATTGAATATGACAGCTGCGGTTGGAATATTGGCCTTTACTACATTAATAAAGAAAATATTTATTTACTTCAGAGTACTGCCCTATATGAAAGAAATAAAACATCTCCCCTTTTCTCAATGCAGAATTCCGCATGCTAGATAAGAACTAGATAGAACGAAATACAAGCTGTGCTGGGATGTTCTATCATCACTTCGATTCGTTTCGATATACATTTATGTCTCTTTTTTCACGAACAAAATTGTGCTCCATTGCGTTTTTTGAATTACGTTTTGTCTATTAGAATAAATTTGCAAACTATCTCTTTTTCCTCTTTTCACTTGCCATCGAAAATAAAACTATTGGTGATATTTTATCGAATGAATTTATAGAAATAGAATCGAGTAGGCTATGATCACAATATAAATTGCGAAATAGAATACAATTTTGTTCGTAAAAAAAGAGACACAAATGTCTATCGAAACGAATCGAAGTGATGATAGAACATCCCAGCACTGTTATTTCAAATTTCTCAGCGCAGCGGCAGGCTACACTACATAAAAAAACAAATCTAGTACACTTTTTTTTTATTTTATGTCGAAGATACTTTTTTTTTTAATAAAACAAAATCGTTTAAGAATAATAAAACATACGTCAAATAATATTTTGTAACGAATATTTATGTCAAACAATTCTGCACATGTGTTTAATTTGAAGCTCTGCTGTGCGAAACACCAACTGTAAAATTTATTTGTTATTACTCCATATAAAATGTGATTGAGTTATGTCATGTTTTTTGGATAACATGTATGAAAGTAAAATAGTGTACTAGATTTGTTGTTTTTTATGTAGTGTGGCGTACCGATGTATAATATAGCATTAACGATCGGAAAAAGCAAAATAGCGCTTCTTATAATCAATAGCAGCATACGTAAGAATGGACAAAATTTGCCACCAGCTCTCACGGAACGACTACAAAAATGGAATAGCGGAAACTTTTCAATATGTTGTCCAGACGTTATCTAAAATCACGGCTCTAATCGTCAATCGACGATTGGAGCCGTGATTTTAGACAACTTGTTTGCTAGGACAACCACATTAAAAAATTACCGCTACACCATTTTTTAGTCGTACCGTGAGCCCTGGTGGCCCAATTTTGCCCATTCTAACATACGCTGGTATTGATTTTTAGAGGCACTATTTTGCTATTTCAAATCGTCAATTGACGACCACTTAAGTGAGTTTTGCACTATACGTCGGAACATTATGAAAGGTTTTAGGTACAACAAAACTCGATAGACTGACAATACAGCTAAAAATGTTCTAGCTGAAATTTTTAAAACACTATAGTAGGCTGATCAGATATTTACGAACATAAAAGAGTATGTTTTACAAAAGTTAAATATTTGGAGACGTTCACCAAATTGTTTTTAAAAATGCAATATTTCATCCACTTCACAAACTGTTGTGAAAATTTGAAATTGAATTAAAATTTCAAGAAGAATTGAAGAATTTGATATTAATTTTTAAATATTGGTTTCCGTTTTAAAATTAGATATTTAAACAATATGCACATTTGAATTTAGTAAAATACATATGCTTTGATAATTTCTACGGCAAAGGCTGATCAGTTTCTACTGGATTCTTCATTCTAAATTGGTTTGAACGCGTTCAGCTACAAATATTTTCGTATTCAAGACATATCTAGTGTAAGTTCGAATGCTATCCACTACCACACCCAGTTCAAATTGTGTATACCTTCAATGTTTGAGATACATTGTTTGGCTACATGTCAGAAAATTTAGACCCTCAAACTAACCGCAAATAATTATTTTTGCACAACCATATAATTATAATAATTGTTTGTACTAAGTTATTAACATTCTTGACAGATTTGTTTTTTTTGTATATAATAGTTAAGTAATATTAATCATTCTACCTAACTATAGTTTATTTATATACTGTACTAATAAAATAAAAAATACATCATTCATTAAAACGTTAAAATATCACGAACACCTGGTAAAGCTGTTGTATGGGAGAATTTCATAAAAATCCAAGCTTCCAATAGTGTTAATAACAAGGTGTAAAAAATGCGGAGTAGAAGGTAATAACTCCAAGGGATCTACATCAGCAATGGTAATTAATTAAAACAGTTTTTAAAACAGTTTTAAAGGCCATTACTGGCTCCTTACTGAGTCAACAATTCGGCTCCAGCGGTTCCGATCCCGAGCATGGTCTTCATACTGTCTAAGACAATCTGCAGAGGCCAAGTCGTTCTCTACACCGTGGAGTCATCGTCGCCTGCAACGACCTCTGCGCCTACCATATGGTGGCTCTCCTTTCAGAGATCGCAGCACAATTCGTTCCGGATCACCACGCAGAACGTGCCCGAGCCAGCGTACTCGCTGAGATCTTATTTCATGTACAATATCGGGGATCTTCATCAGATCTCTGATCTCGATATTGTACAGAGCTCGGTAGGTACCATCTATTTCGCGTTTTGGGCCGTAAATCACACGCATGACTCTTCTCTCAAATGTTAGGAGCCATCTCTCGTACTCATCCGTCAGCGCCCAACTTTCACATCCAAACATAACAACGGGCCTGATCAACGCTTTGTAAAGCTTCAGCTTCACGGCACTTGATAAATGTTTAGATTTTAGCAGTGGCCTTAGAGGATACAAAGAACGACTGCCAGCAGCCAGCCGCAATTTAATATCCTCACCCACACTGTTATCGTGAGTGATAAGAGAACCCAAATATTTGAACCTCCTCACTCCCTCAAACGTGTGGTGGCCACTACTAAAATCTGGTGTGCCATTGTCCCTAAAACCAGAGATCAGGTATTTCGTTTTGGATTCATTGATCTGAAGTCCAACTGAAGCTGAAAACTCTACAAGCGGATCAAGTATTTCTTTCACTCCGTTGCTATTCAGTCCAATCACGCATATGTCATCTGCATATGCAAGCACCTGATTGGACTGGCGATATAAGATGTTACGCTGCGGTGTTTCAGTTTTACGAAAGATGTACTCCAACATGAGATTAAAGAGTATCGGGGACAGAGCATCTCCCTGCCGAACACCCGAGTTAACTACAAAACTTGTCGATAGCCTGTTCTCAACTTTAACACAGCATTGGGACTTCGTCACTGTCATCCTACATAGTCGTACCAGTTTTGTTGGCATTCCTAGGTATTCCAGGGCAGACCATAAACTCTCTCGATTGATCGAGTCATAGGCCTGCCGGAAATCCAGGAACACCTGATGTACGGGGATGGATGTCTCATAATATTTGGATAGAATCATCCGCAGCGAAAAGACCTGATCGGTGACTGATCGATTCGGACGAAATCCTCCTTGATAGTCACCAACCAAACCCTCCGCTAGAGGAGTGATTCTATCCAATACAATGTATGACAGTAACTTGTACGCTGTGCAAAGGAGAGCTATACCGCGATAATTCTCACACTTCAAGCGGTCTCCCTTCTTGAAGATGGGGCATATCGCGGCCACTTTCCATTCGTCAGGCATTACTTCGGTTCGCCATACTAATCGAATAAGGTCGAAAAGACAGTTCAACAAACTATCCCCTCCGAATATCAAGAGCTCCGAATTAATGCAGTCCACTCCAGGTGCCCGGTTTCGTTTCAATCTCTATATGGCTTTAGTGAATTCCTCATGGGATGGCTCCTCAGTGCAAATCTCCGCAGTCTGTGTTAGAGGTGGCTCAACAACAGTCTGTGACGCATGATGGACATGAAGCAGGTCAGTAAAGTGTCCACTCCATGCGTCAAGTACTGCGTCGATGTTGACACAGAGGTTTCCATCCCGGTCCCGAATGGCGGTTGACGTAGGCCTGAAAGTATGGTGCAGTCCAGTAATTCCTTTAAAGAAATTACGCGAACTGCGCTCATTGCTGAGTTGTTGTACTTTCAGAACCTCGGCCTTCCACCATTCTCGCTTCTTTCGTCTACAAATCCGCTTAGCTGCCCTTCTTGCAAGAGCAGCCTTGTTTTTCCTCGCGATTGTGAGACGTTCTTGCACTTCATTATGGGCTATATTTTGTTGCTCAACTGCAAGACGACACTCGTCATCAAACCAATCATTCTTGGGTCTGACTTTCACTATACCTAAAGTCTGTTGAGCAGCACTGACAACCGAAGTTTTCAGTACCTCCCACACAGAGTTCACGCAGTCAGACTGGTAATTAGCTTCATTAATGTTGTCGCTGACAAGATCCTGATATCGTTTCTTTTGATCTTCATTTATCAGACCTTCACAATCGAAACGTACCATGCGTTTCGCTGTGTTTCCAAACCATATGAATGGTAAACCATATGAAAATTGTTCACAAAATGTGTTTGAAGAGAACAAACGAGATTGAAGATAGTACTGAAGTGCAGCCATCCACATCCTCGCTTTCGAACCAGAAATCAATGCTTGATTTTATCAAAACAAAAACTCTCAGAGAAATTGTCGTCGAGCTTGCCACTAAAGATGGTTTTTCAATTCGGAGTATTACCAGATCCAACTTTATTCGGCAGTCACTTGCGGATAAGGGTTATAAGCTACCTGCAAGTGAAAATGGTACAATGGCAATAATTCACACAGAAAATGAAAAAATGAGAACCCAGTTCGTTAAGTTTCATGAAGAAGCCAAAAAAAAGAACAAAAGTTTAGCTTAACTTTGGACGAGTGGGTAAATATTAGAAACCGAAGATACGTGAATATTAACGTACATGACAAAACGGGAAGTGTTCAATCTCAGGCTTGCAAGAATTGTCGGATCTTGCAACGCAGAAAAGGTGCTACACATTGTTACCGATCATCTGCGCAACTACAATCTGTCGTTAGAAAGGAATATTGTTGCAACATCCAATGATGGAGAAATGTAACGGTAATGTATAGCAGGAATTGTCCCGCTGAGTTACAATTGTGTCTAGATCACGGTCTGCACCGCGCAGTTTGTGACACATTTTACAATAAACAGAAAACACACAGGCAGTAGAGATTATGACTATATCAGAGACCTTAAACAAAATACGAGCGATTGTTAAGTTTTTTAAATTTTCAACTGTAAAAAATCCAATATTACAAGAAAAAGCGGTTGTACAACTTGGATATGAACTACAACTAGAATTGTACGTAAAACACAGATGGAACTCAATTCAGCAAATGTTGGAAACAATTCTGAAACTTCAAAAACTAATAAAGGCTGCCCTGTTTGAGCTTAATAGTACTCAGTTAATACAGGGGATTCATTTCCAATTTATTGAAGAACTACGAGAGATGATAGGACCGTGGGCACTTACAGTACTTGCTTTGGGGCGAAAAGACGCCAATTTAGTGCTAACGGAAATTTAGTAACAGCTAAAGCAGCCATCAATTGTTTACAGTTCAAATTAGAATGTTTTGAAGGGAGAAGTTCCTTAGGGAATGAATTGAGAGGAAATATAAAAAAAAAGATTGACAGAAAGCTTTAACCCGCAGGTGAATTCATTATTAGCCTGTTTGCTTAAACAAAAATTGCCAACCAAAGATGACATTTAATTCGGCACATCATTATTGATCCGATTATTTCCTAATCGTGACCAACCGGCAGAGGAGCAACAGAGAACTACACATTTCGATTCTGGTGGAAATCCCATGCCATTATCAGTGAAAGACGAAATGGAAGCCGCTATACAACAAGCGTCAAAAGAGATAACAGAAAAAAAGTTTAAACGAAAAATTTATTTGCTTTCTGAAAACAGGAACGCGATCGAAAATACTTCAAAAACTTTATGACGTCCTTTTAACCGTTCGACCTACATCAACTGAACCGACGCGTGTTTTCTCTACATCCTCAAACTTTAGCTGTAAGTTGAGATCCCGGCTAGGAGATTATTCATTAAATTGCCTTGTATTTTTAAAACACAACAGACTACATAATCACTAAAGGCTAAAGTTTTAAATAAGCAGAAATTCCAGCAATTGATTACTTCCCTATAATGTGATACTTATATATTTGTTTTATTTTTAATTATAATATATGTTTATTATATACTTATTATATATTATGTTTTGTAACAGTGAATTGAATTTTTGTGAAAGTTGAGTTGAAGCATTAAATGTAAAAAATTTATTTCACATTTTCCAAAAATTATTACTAGGTAAAAAGGTAATCTTAACCGTAACCGTAACCGCGGTTATGAAATTTTGGTAACCGTTAAGCGCGGTTATATAAAACTCAGATAATTTGCAAACTATAATTCTATTGTATTCACTATGGAATATCAAAACAACGATGACATTGAAAATATTTTTTCTCGCTCATACTTAATTCAAATAGAAATATGAGAAATCTATAAACTGTTTTATCTAATATCTATGGTAAAACGAAACAAAAAGAGAATTATTACTATTAAAAAGAGTACTTCTGGTCCAAAGTATATGGAGAACAGGTAATATACAAACAGGTTTCATTTTCGTTCTTTTTCGCGCATCAGTCAACATGGCGGCGTTAGTCATTAAGAAAATTTCGTGTTGTTATTTGCATTTCAATGTTTACATTTTTGTTTTAATAATTTTTGATATAAATTATAATAAAATTATTGAATAAACGCGCTGTGAATGTTTTCGTGTGTTTACAAAAAAATATTGTGTTCAAAGTTTTATATTTCGGTGATTTTTTAAGTGAAAAATTGACGCTTTAAAATTGGCTTGTAGTGTGTGTTTGAAGTGAAGAAAAACCATTTTTTACAAAATTGTATATTTTGGTAATTTTAAATTGACCAGTAGTTTTTTAATATGTTCGATTAGATTGTGTTTGTAGTGAAACAATTATTTTCCGCAAAAAAATATTGTTTAGTGATTTTTTTTAATTGACTATATTGTGGTTTAAGTGAAAAAAATTTTGTGTTTTTTTTACACCAAGCAAACACAACTTGAAACTCAATATTATTACTTAAAAATGCATCGAAACATAAAAGTTTAAATAATATATTGTTTACAATACATATGACACAATTTAACATTCACTGTTGAATAAATTTTATTTTAATTGAATAAATAATTACCGAAAAATAAAAGTTTTACGAAAATATTTTTTTGCTACAAACAGACTCATTTTAAACATTAATATTATCAATTAAAAATCCCACGAAACACAAAAGCATTAATACGTGTTTTTGACTATAGCCAAATATTATCTAAAAGCCGAAATTTATTTTTATTTTTTAAATTTAATTCAAAAATAATTTATTACCAGACGTGAATATTAAAATTGAAACGCAAATAGAAATATATGCGACTAGGTCCGCCATGTTGGTCAATTGTTGTTGCTTTTTGGGTATTTACATTTTTGACGTATGCGCAATATAATACCATGTAGTCGATATATTTTGCTTCTGGTCACCTACTATACCCAACAAACATTACAATACTTTACATCGGGCTCAAAAATACCGAGCATCGGTCACATTTACAAAAACAACTTAAAAATAAAAATATTTGCTACAAACAAACAAAACAAATAATGATAAATTCAAAAACATTTTATTTACGTTAACAAAAAAGTGAAACAAAATATTATTAATTTACATTTCATGTTAAGTTAAAACTATGAGAGTGAGATTAACAATCCTTTTCTCGTTCTGTTTCATACCGACCTTTTATTTCGGAAAATTTTTTTATTTGCTTCCGCACATTACAGTAACAAATTTTATTTTTGTCAATCTCTTCGATAATTTTAAGGACTTTTATAGGTAACTCATTTAGGTATTTTGTATTTTATCTTTAATATTTTAAACAAGGTTTTAATTTTTTTTGTCAACCTCTTCGGCAATTTAATAAAGGTTATTAGTTCGGTAATTTATTTGTTTAATTATTTTTGTATACAATTATTGATTGTTTCAGTAATTATATGGACGTTGATCGGTAATTCGTTAATTTTTTTTATTGCCTTCAATTTACGATTACATATTTTAAACATTGTTTAATGTTTCTCGTATATATTCTTTGGTAATTTTATGAACTTTCGTCGGTAATTCAATTTTTTTCTTTATTTGTTGGTCATTACAAATTATATTTTTATTATATATCAAAATATTTCGGTGTTTTAATAGACTTTGAACGGAAACAAAAAAAAAACTCATTTATGTAACTTATTATTTCGGATAATTTATTATTTTCGAAAAATGCCAAAAAATAAAAACATTTTGAATTTATCAAAACAAGCATTAAAACATTATCCGGTGAAGTAGATTCAACCAGAAAAATACTATAAATGTATACGTATATCTCTATACTAATATAGAACGACGTTTCACAGTCTCTCGGGCCACAGAACTACCAATTTAGTCAAGACAATGTGATCAGTAAAAATTTCATAAATGTTAAACTTTATGTTCAGGAATATAACCTAAAACCAAAGTTTTACCGATTCAGTAAAGTAATTTCGACCAGTAAATTTTAAATAAATGTTTACGTGTACGGTCAGTAATATTTTAAACTCTTTTACAGTAATTTGAGACCACAATGTTACCGATTGGGTAATTCGGCCTGCGAAAAGAGCTACAAAATACGGATTTTTGTCTGTATTTGGCACGACACGGTCTGCAGTGTTTCCTCAGGAATTTTATACTTCCAAAATTACAAAATGTTTGTCGGAATAGGTACAATAAAAATTTGCCACCAAACGACATTGCCAGCGATAGGCTATACTACACAAAAGAAAACAAATCTAGTATTCTTTATTATTTCTCTGTTTATTTTCTAAGACTGTGTCCGAAACCTGTGATAAAAAAAGGTGAATTAATTGTTTGACATTTACTTGAACACACCCAAATTATTCGAGTCTATCACTATGACAATGTTTGACACCCATCGAATAATTTGTGTACGCATGTGCAACGTGTGATTTATACATACATAATAATATATTCTAAAATTATTAATACATATAATAATAATAATAACGTGATCTAAAAAGGATTATCGGATCCATTATTTTAATTTTTTTTAATTTTCTGTGCAATTTATTAGTTGTCACAAACAGTTTGAGGATATGAAAACTAAAATTGGCATATATGACTTAAAAACTTATGAGGTGGGGAGATATATTACACATTTCGGACAGCATAATAAAAAATCGTGAATGTAGGGGAATAATTATCAAACAAATGTCAAAAAATTAACTCAAGATTTTTTATCACGGGTTTCGGACACAGGCTAAGACAACTTTGTTTTGCAAATAAAAAAAACGTTTGGCAGACAACATGTTACATGATATATTTACTTAACTCAATCGATATTGTAACATCACCATTTTCGATATTCGATAGATTTATGTCTCTTTTTCAAGAATAAATTATACGCTATTTTGTTTATTCAATATAGAAATAAAATCAAGCAGGTTGGGATCACAATAGGAATAGTTCTTGACATAAGAGACACAAACGTCTATCGAATATCAAAAATAGTGATGTTACAACATAACAGCCCTATTTTTGTATTTTGTATTTCCGCATGGATAACTGTCGCATTCAAAAATTCAGCATAAACTAGAGCTAGTTAAAAATCAACATTTACTGAATCAATTTCGGAATTAATAGATCCTTATGGTTTGCATTCCGGTAGCGTAAGGTAGATATGATTTTGGATTGTATTATCCATTTTATTGCTTATCTAATATCACAGATTTTTACTGTAAAAATGATTTTAAAATAAAAGAGAATACTTTTTCTTTCTTTGAACAAGTGTACTCATTTTGTGATTTAAAAAAATGAATGTAGTGATGTAGAATATATGATAGCGATTTGAATATCATAACTTCTTATATTTGAAGGTCATATACCAGACTTTATAAAGAAACACCTTTCGCGCTCAATAGAAGCTTGATCAGAAAGTTAAATATAAGAGAATTTATTAGACCCTAAGTTGAGGGACAGACTTCTTTAAATATTGAATGAATGTCATTTTCATTTATAAAATTGCGAGTTTAGGTTTCGAAAAATAAAATAAATTTAGCGATTCATAGTCACAGATATATACTATAACGATTTAACAATTTTTTAATCATTACATCGTCACTTTGATAAGCGCTTCCCCAAAATATTTGAATATCAAAACTTTTTTAGAAATTTTAATACGTCATATTGCGTATTTTGAAATATTTCAAATTAAAAATTGTAAGAATTTATGCTTGAAAATCTGGAAACTTTTGAATTTTAATAATAATTATTAATATAGACGTTTAAAAATTGACGAATTTAGGAACCTTATAGGAAAGATAGGCAAACAGAAATATATAGGACTTGAAGAATTAATGCTTACGAAATCGACCATTATCATTTTGACCCCACTGGAGTGTTAAAATTGGTAATATTCGTACAGGTCGTTCGGCCGAAAATATTGCTGCTGTATAAGAAAGTGTGGCCAGGCCACGACAACCGCAATTCGTCATAATACCTTTTTCATATTCTGAAAGGCATGCCATGTGTATTATATGTATTGCGAACGAAATTCCTAGGATGCATTATCCCACGAAACAACGAAGTCAAATGGCCGCCGAGATCTTGCGATTTAATCATATAATAGTATTTTTTCTATGAGGTGAAAAGTAAGCTCTATGCCAAAAAGTCATGGAATATTTTGATACTTGCTTTTAATGATGCCAGAGGAATCGTGGTGGGCATTTGGCGGAATTGTGTTTCAAACCAAAATACTATCCATTAAAGAACACAACGAAATAAAAAAAAATTATTTCGACCAATTTTACTTACATTTTTCGTTATACATACTTAAACCATCAAACACTACAACAATTTCATCGATCAACCATTACTTGAAAAAAACCTAGTTGCCTTAGTGTAATCCGAATTTGAATGTCAAATTACACATTGAAAGTAGTATTGCAGTAAGGCAAAATCGATCCAGTTCAAAAATGTTATACAGTACCAATTTATATTATTTTCGGATTGAATTTTCGTTTCGTTTCCACTTTTACTTCATAATACGTGGTAAGGCCCCTGGTGTTACAGTTCCAAACCTGAAGTATGTTCGAACAATTTTCATTTAAATTAGTTTTAAATTTTTATTTTTTTTATTTTATTTTATAATGTCTACTTGTTTTGGGGCATCAAGGCTCTCCCGGCTAGTTCGCTTATTTGCGTCCTTGTCTTATGCCATTTTTTCAGCTAAATCGAGAACGCACCATCACAGGCCCGATTTTGTTTGGACCATCTTCTATACCTTGTACAGCTCCATGCCAGCCTGCACTGACATGAACGATGGCTCGGCCCATGGATTCTGCACTCCCAACAGAGGGTCATAGATGTATTCATTATCATCACGATCGCTTTAATAAGAATCCCTTTTGCATCCCGCCCCTATTGGGATTCGAACCCGGTACCTCCCGATCCAACCGCCACGGCTTTAACCGCTGTGCTATTTGCTCGGTGCTTTGAATTTAATTTGAATAGCTTGTACTGTATAGTTTACTATATAATATAGTCGCAAAAATAAATGTGAACTTTGGTCACATATGAAATAACATCGATAATCAACATATATAATTCTTACCAGGATATTAAAAAATGAGATGGTATCTATAAATAACGTAATCTCGCATTTTAATGAATTTACTCATTAAATTAGCTTAATAACTGCTAACCTTCCCATACCGTACAAATTTACAAGTTTTTACATTTCAGATAAAACCATAAAATGTATGCTTTGCTAATCTAAATACTTGAACAACAATAAAATGTTCGCATTTTATCATGTATATAAACAATATATAAACAAAACATTAAACCTTTTTACAATTATAATTAACGAACAAATCAACTGAAGATGAAGGTCTTTGTGCACATCAATTTAAATATAAATCAACGAACTTTTGTAATTTTATTTTGCACACGATGAGAAACATTTTTGTGCGAGGATCATTGTCCAATTATATTCGAATCATCATCGCGTATTTATTGCCATACGATTTTGATTTATTTAAGATAAAATTATATCGTATGAGTATATAAATAAAGCAAGGTAAACTGTGTACATAATTTTGTATAAAGCCACGTAATCCACGTGTACCATATATATGTATGTATATAAACTATTTTCATGTGCGTAGAGTTTACGTTGAGAAATATGTATATCGAATGCATTTGTCATATCATCAAGTAGCTTTAATAAACGTATATGTATGTACACATATAACTCTGTTACGAGTATACCGTTCAAATATGTACCTAACTACCTACAAGACGTCATATGATGATTTGTAATTATGTACTCGTTCATTAAATTTGAAAAATATGCGGTGCACCTGATAAGAAAAAAATGTTGTTTAATCATTTATAATTGAAAAACACTTAACCCTTGCACCGTGTGGTTTAATCAAGTGTGTAAAAAATGTAAATTGGTTATAAAATAGCTTATATAATATTCTATACATATGCATGCATGTAAATAAACACATATAACACAAAGCTGTAATTTGCAACCTGATTTATTTAGAAAATCAAGGTTGGATTGATATCGAAGTTCCCCAATTACCATAAACTATCTTGCTATTATAAAATAGTTTACAAACTGTAACCATTAAAATAAGGGGGAAAAACAGGTAGATGTAAGATGTAGTATATACATTTGGTTTCGGTTTTAAGAAATTCCAATTATGGTTACAAAAACATCTGTTTTGAATTTGGTTTAATGATGGGACTATTTTAGGCGATCTGTCGTCCATATAATATAGGCATTGTTGTGGTTAGGAAATTATTTTCTACCTGTTATGGGTTTTTGGATATTTTATTTCCCAAACATTTGGAATATTAAGATTATAACAACAAACTTGTACGTCATTGGTTACGCAAATTAAACTCCATCGCAGCAATTATTAACAATTACATTTTGTTGTGTTGGTTAATTTTTCGATAAAAAGCGGCTTTCTTCAATTTACCCAAACCAATATGTTTTAGAATTACATATATTCTTCACTTTCTTTCGCCAGCACTTTCACTTCTTCATCTGTTTTTTCGTGTTTTGTCTGAAAGTGTATTACAACTACAATTATGTTGCTGAACATATATTTTGGTATACATATTAGCAAAAATTCAATTTTTTGTGTAGTGATCAATCTATCCTGGTTTCTTGTCGATAATTTACGCAATTCAATACGTATGCGCATAACCTTTTCTTAACATTTAACAACGACATGAAAATGAAAAAACAAAAAAAAATTGTGAAATAAAATGAGGCCAATGCAATTATGTATATTTAAGAAATATCATGAAAATGTCTGTTTATGAATCTTACTTAATAAAATTCTTGATTTAGCAGGTCATATTTTAATATAGACATCGCATCATTAATGCAAAATTGCCAATCTGTTATGGTAGGACCGTCACATCCCACTTTGTTCAAGATATTTAGCTAGTAAGAGTGCGATAGAACTAATGGGATAATATGGTATAGAAGCTATAAACTGTTCATTATTTCGCCATTTAAAAAAAAAAATTGTTTGCAATCCAAACCTAATCCAAATCAAAATGTTTATTATAAAGGAGTGGAGGTAAACTGAAATTTAAAATGAAAATTGAATTCCAAGAATTGAATCACATCGCTCTGACTGATAATCGCAGCTTCGAACATAAATCATTCCAATTCCAATCAGTGATAAATCTGCACCGTTTAGTTCAAAACGTTGAACCAATTAAACGTTCTACACTGAATGCATTTAAATTTAGAAATGTCGAAATCCGTATATCGAATTGTTTTCGAAATTTGTAAAAATATGTCAAATTTATTTTTAATTTAAAAATAAGCTGGGTTAGCTAATTTTGGAATACGAATTTAACTATAAACAATTGTGTGTTAGTATGTGATTTGGTGTGTGAGTTAGTATTTTCAAAATTTTGAACTACAAATTATTACATCGAAATTTAACAACACGATTAACTCCAAACTACGATAAGAAATCATACGGTTTAAAATTGAGAAATTATACAACCAAAACGTTTATAGAATAGGAAAATTTGAAATAAGATTTTATAGTCAAAATTTACATATGCGGAATTCCGCGTTCTAACTTTTTCGAATTCTGAGAATCACGTAACTATCAATTGATCAACTTGAAAATCGAATTTTTAAAACATTTACCTATACATATACATATATGTATCGAATATGTGTTTGCAAAATTTGAATGAAATCTTAAATACAGAATTATAAAACAGCCAAGGGGGTAGGTTGTATATTGATTCGGATTAAAAATTATCAAAGTAGGTCGAAATTTAATATCTAATTTTCAAAATTCGGATAATTTAAATTGAAAAGAATTTAAAATAAAATTTTGTAGTTGTTATGTATATAAACTAAAGTAATCTGATTCGGAGCAGATCAAACGTCATGAAATGCAGAATGCAGATGCAGCTAATTATTCTTCTTGTCTTCGATCAAACCATAGTATGTATTCGAACTCAGGGGAAATTCTAAAATGAAATATTGACCTCCATTTAATGTAAACTTTCCATTTGTATGATTTTCTATTCTTCTATAAATTTATATGAAATTTTTGGCTGGGCTGACATGTTGTAACGATGACTGATGACGAAATTGTTTTTAGGTTGAGTTTTACTTATGAATTCTGAATGACATATGCAGAAGAAAAGAATTTCCTTACATTTTTCTCAAACCTACGTAGCTGACGTTTTCGAAGACGCTTTGACTATTATTTTTTTATTTTTTTTTATTAAAGTTGGGCGGATTATTCCAGCACTCAATGCCACACGGTGCAATACCCGGACAAACACATATACTTATACACATTAAAAACACCCAACCGTGATTTTTGGTCACCACCAGGAATCGAACCCGAGACCCTTGAATAACAAAGCAAGGATGCTACTTACTGTGCTAACGAGGGCGGCACTAAACTTGATATATGTATGTGAAAAATACGTGAACTCACAAATTTGTAGAAATCATATTTTAATTATGTGATTTTTATTTTTTAGTACTTGACTGAAGAAAAATTGTATATATAAGGCGATTTTTTCTAGTTGTTGATATTGCACAAGATACAGGGTGTCAAATATTTGAAAGATGCACTTAAATGTTAGTGTATTTGTGGCTGTCAAATAAAAACTAAACTTTGGTTTTCAATCTTCAAACAAGAGAATTTTTTAAACACGATTTTTTTTTGTTTTCTGACAAAACTAATTTAAGTACAAACCTTTGGACAGGGTGTTCGCAATTAATGAAATTGTGTTTAACATTCGTATAGGGAACTAAATTCTATGAAAATTTGTTTGTCACCAAATAGCGCAATGCTCATGGATTCAATGTGGTATTCTGTGACCAAAAATTAAAGATGTCTCTAAGTTAATATTTTAGAATTATCTGAAGATGTACAAAATCACCTATTTATTGATATTCGTACGATCAAAATGAACGTTTTTTATATGAAAAAAAATTATTGTCATTTATCACGTTTTTTGTGTTCACGATATGACTAAGTAAAAAAAAAGTCCGGTCACGCATTAACATCATGCGCCTTGAATTCTGTACAATGAGTCGTTTTGAATAAGTAAACTAACAAATTTTATTAGAAAAATAATCAGTTTGTGAAAATTTCTTTATTTAAAATTTATTTTATTAATTAATGACATACATAGTTTAACAATAATTGAACACTTTGTTTTCAATGTAGGTTCTCTTTACTACGTACTCTATCCACACTATACAGCTCAGATTTTTTTCAAAATTTTGCACTTAAAATTTTCAGAGATAACGAGAAAGGACATACATATTTCAACAAAAATTCATCAAATAATTATTTAAAAATATTTTTAGAATTTAAAATGTTTTAAAATAATATCCGACATTTCAAAAATCTAATAATGGAATAGCTATGTCTTGCGTATATCGTAAACTACGTTTTCGACGTACTAATATGTCTCGAGTAATGATGAAATTATCTCAATTATTAAAACTTAATACTTCGAATACTTAGATTAGAGAAGTGGATTGAATTCCAAACCTGCGAGCATAGCTTTACTATACTGTATTATATTGACTCCATCTGGAAGGCGCGAGAAATAAAACGTGTCTATATGTGTTCGATTACATTGGTTAGTTCTGATTACAAAATTTTCGATTTTCCACCGAACAGTGTAATGTAAATTAATAAATAATTAATCGTTTAATTGATTTAATTATTAATCAAATTAATTAATGAACTTACATGACAGCGAACAATTTAATGCTAATGCACACAAATGACAAAAGCTAATTGTGGTATAAAACGTGATTTGTATGTGACAGTTTTTTGAATTATAATCAATTTTTCAAAAATAACATTCTTATTTATTATGTGTAAGTATCTATCGTAAGTATATTTATTATATGTACTATCCTATATTTTGTTTCTCCACTTTATATAGGAGGTTAAAATAGTTAAAATATATTTAGTAGGACCTCACCGAGCCACGTGAACGTAAGAAAATAAAGATATGTTGTCCATCAGACCAAGGCGAATTTTCTATAGATGTATATATGTATGTATATACAGAAGGTGAGGTTTACGTTGTATTAGCGAATTATTTTAATAATCAGCCAAATTTTTCTTACAAATCGTATCGTTTTTTGACATTAATCTTTCGTATCTTTCAAATTAATTTATAAATTACAATTTTTTTTTAAATTTAATATTAGAATTAATTATTTTTTAATTTCTCCTTAAAGTTATAATTTAAAAATATTATTCCCCGTTAAGCATACAATCTGACACAAAATTGGCTTAGGCAGTTTTAGGACAAACTTCACGCGAATTTTGATTGAAAAATATTGGAAGTTTAAAATTTTTGAAATATTAGTGTTAAGGAATATGAAATTTAACAAATAAGTTTCAAAATCTATAATTTTGCAAATTTCTAATATTAAACGTTTTAGGATTTGAGAAATAATATTTGAATTTTTATATTTAGGACTTTAATTTTTTTTTAAGATTTTCTGGGTTTTGAGAATTTTTAATTTGGAAATTATAACTTAATAATTAAAACAATTGAACAAGATTTCTTTTTGTCCTTCGGCACTAAATTATATCACATATTATATTTTAATAAGGAGACGCTCTGTCCCCGATACTCTTTAATCTCATATTGAAGTACTCATATTGAAGTATTATTCATATAGAGTTTGCTAGAAATTACAATGACCAGAATTTGACAAAAGTGGAACAAAACTTGATTTAAATTTGAATAAACCTAGAGCAGAATATTTAAAATGTATATTTAAAATGTATTCACCTACTTATCTCAGGTCGTATAATATAAGATTGTAAGGTTCAATTCAATGTAAGAATATTAAATTCTAATGAACCTTGAAAAACTTGAAATGATTTTTAATGACATTGGACTAAACATTTTCAGACAATATCCTTATTGTATCGAAATTTGTAGTCCAGACTTATTACAAATCATTATCAGATCTCGCCACGTCACACTGCAGATTTAAAAAGTACCCAAAACGTGGTTGTTTGATTTCGAACGTAAACTTAATGGAAAATTAAGCAACATAATAAATTGCAATATTTTGAAATTTTGAACTTATCTTAAATGTGCAAAGCAGAAGATAAGCCCATGTAATTCATTTTTTAACACTCGAACATGCTTGGTTAAAGGATTACTGTAAGGATGCAATACCACAAAATGGCCAAAAAATCACTATTTAATTAGCTTCCTGTATTAGGTAATTTATAAATTTAACCTTTAATATTTTAGCAGCGGAATATCTCAATTCACCGATATTCGAAACTACAAATAAAGAAAAATTTAAATAAATAAGCAAATAATTAAATTTTAATTAACATTGGTTTGACTAATTTTATGACAATCTGTGAACAGGAAAAGTTTAGTTAACCTTCTATAATTAATCATGTTTAAAAATATTTGGCCAAACAAAACAAATAACAAGTTGTGATTGTAAATTTCGTGGTATAGGACTGCACAGGCTAAAGTTCTCTATATACATTATTTGTTGAGAGTTCAAAGCCTTTGGACTATAATAATACAAGTCAAAATTTACATTTTAATTTTTATTAAATTTTCAAAAGAACAACACATTCGAATTCTAAATGATTAAATGTACTTAAAACAAACATTTACTTATATGTATCGAATATGTATTTGAGAAATTTGATTGAAATTTTAAATTCAGAATTGTAAAACGAAATTAGAGTTTTCAAAACAACCATAACATTTCAAATTTCCATTTTTTTGTAAATTGATTAACTCAACTTGCCTAGTAAACTGTAGATTGATGCGGATTAAAAATTATCAGGCGAAATTTAATATCTAATTTTCAAAATTCTGTTAATTACAATTAACTTTTACAATTGAGTATTGTTCTGAAAATTTAATTACAAAATTTAAAATGTTCTAAACGTAACGTTTAAAATTTAATAAACTGAAAAATTTAAAAAAAAATAAAATCATGAATTTCTGCTAAAATTTCAAATTTTAAATATCGTAAAAATCAAAAATCAATAACGTAATTTAAATTTAAGTTTTGAAAATAATAGAAATTTCAAAAAATTCATAAAACTATCAAATTCTAAATGAAATTAATGTCGAATTCGGGTTGGAAGATTGTGGCGATTAATAGAAACTATCTATAGAAACAAACTATAGTAACATTTTAAAATTTTCTGACTGTGCTCAAAATTTAGGAAATTTTTTCTAAAAATTCATGCAAGTTTATTAGAAATTTATTATTTTTTTAATTAAATTGGGAAATTTGTAAAACGAGCCATGTTGAAACAAACTTTCATAATCAAAGTTAATCTGGCCTTTTTTAATGCGGTTTGTGGTTTTCAGTCGTCAAGTCTTAAAGATTGTATATATATTTCGTGAAGTGGGAAAAAGTCGGTTAGATAGTTGAAACTATGTATATTTTATTATTCAATATTAATAAATTATTAAAAATTAAAGTTTATACGCGTCCTCAATTTCCCATCTGACGACCCTCTTTTAGGTCGCGACCCCTAATTTGAGCATAGCTGAGCTACAAGATGTATTATGTATGTGATGAAATCAAATGATTTTTTTCAAAATTCAAATTAAATAGGATACAATTTCGTTAGACTATTAGCATTATGATTATACCGTATAAATTGGGATATTTTACTTCAATTCAAACCTGACTCCATTCATAATCAATTTTACTACTGTATACAAGTTTTTGTACAGGAGGACATCTTTCATTAAACTGAAACACATCAGTGCAACATCTTGTATTGGCAATCAGGTGATTGCATATGCATATTGCAGAGAGCTTCAGTTGGACTCCAGATCAATGAGTTCACAACAAAATATAGGGACAATGGCACACTAAGTTTTAGTAGTGGTCACTATACGCTTGAGGAACTGAGGAGGTTCAAATATTTGGGCTCTCTTAAAGAGCGGCTGGGAGCAGGCAGTCGTGCCTTGTAACCTCTAAGGCCACTGCTAAAATTTAAACACTTTTCAAGATTTCAGGGAGTACTCTGGGCCGGTCACATTTTGCGTGTGGATCTATGTAGATCAAATTGTGCAGCGTTCTCTGAAAGAAGAGTCACCGCGCAGAGGTCGTTGCAAGGGACGATAGCTCCATGGAGTAGAAGAAATAGTTAGAACATTAAGCTCAGGATCAAATCAACCGGTTTTTTCTAGCTAGATTAGTCAAATTTGTTGTTAAATTATTTCTACTCAAACTTTTCTGTTAAATGCAATTGAAACTCGGAATTGAATATGCAAAGATATAACAATTTGATATTAGTTTAGCTTCTGAGTAAATTTAAATATGGTTAGAATAATAAACTTTAATGGAAATGAATATCAGTATCTCTCAAAATTTATTCAATTTTCATCAATATTTCACAAATGTGTATTAAATTGAAGTTTGAAAGAATTTATCAGAATTTTGATTGACTCCTAAAGGAATTTGGAGAATTTTTATTGGGATATTAGTAGAGTCGAATCGGAAACTACGGAATGCAACATAATCTTTATAGACACTCTTGTATTTATATTAAGGCAAATTAGTATTCATTAGTAAATGGGTTTACTACTGAATTATAATTAAATATTAATTGAAATCATAGTTTCGAATAAACTTTGAAGACATGGTTTCGAGAAAAAAATTTTGTTGGAAAACATTTTTTAAGATCCATTTTAAAAAACAACATATCAGGGCAAATATTGGAATAATACATATTCTACGCATACCTACATACATAAAAAAATCGTTACAACATTAATTTCATTTCCGTCCGAATGTCTACAGCTGTTTTAATACATATATGTATTGCATTTAAAATATACCTACAAATTAAAATGAGAACTAGTTTGATATTCATTGGAATAAATATGTTTAGGTATGAACATACATTAATATTGACCAAAGTGGACCTGATACACTGGTTTAAGCATTTTTCCTTTACCGATAACTCATTTTATTCAATCAATCGATATATAGTTTTCATATTGATATATTAACAAGTCACGTTTTTCTCGCAGCACATGCAGTTAAATAACATGTTGCGGTCTCTGCAGCTGAAAATCGTCTAAGTAAGTCTAAGAAGTTATAAATAGATTTGTTTGCAAAACATGAACCTACCAAACTACTACTATCAATATAACAGAACCATGTTTTTATTTGTAATGTTTAGAAAAAATAATGTTGTGATTAATTTAAAACTACTTTTTATTTTGATCAATCACACCACACGTCTACACCACACATAGGTCTCATTCGATAGTTTTGCTGCACAAAATATACAAAGCTGGGGAATTCCATTATACAAAACAAACTATCAAACTTCTGTTATACATACATACATAAGTCTTGCATCATAAATTCACAACAAAACTATCACTAAAATATAAAACATTTCGCATTCGTCGATGGCACATATAATAAGTGACCCACTTTTACACTTCTACAACACTCTTACATAATATGTACATACATATATTGTATTATGTACACATATGATCCACAAAAGTTTTTATTTTATTTTATTCGTCATACAATCATATTTTAATTCAATGAGAAAAAAGAAAACTATTGTATCAATTAAACATTGTTGTAATTATTACCTAATACAGCAGCACACTTACATAAAATAAACAAACAACAAATACAAAAAAATAAAAGAATAGTTTTAGATGAAACTAAGACGAATACGAGGAAGATCTTTGATCACACAACACAACAATAAATATTTCATAATAGATTAGTAACACCACACAACCACAACTGCAACATCCAACCGATGTACATAATTCACGTAATTCAATAAAACCTAAATTATATGAACTGAACACTAATTACACTTTAAACGTTATCCGAAAATTACGAATTACGATTTATTTTCACTGATTACAAATTTACAATAAATAATTGTTTGCCGAAAACACGTTCATACGAGCAAGACTGATAAGACACAAAATATTTTGGAATGATGAATTAAATTGCAAGTATTTTTTTTTTTATAATTATTTACCTAATTATTTACGTTTACGAATTAACCGTACAACATTCTTTCACGGTTACTTATATGAAACTGAATACTCAAATACTGATTACATTTCGTCGATTGTTAGTTTTGTTTTTTTACCTGTCATGAGTGTAGTAACTTTTTTTTTATGTTTGCTGTGTTTGTTTTCTCGTAATATTTCCAAACAAAAATATAGAAAAATAATTTGTTTTGTGTGGATTGAATACATATGTACAGTGGAACGTCGTTGGTGGTCATTATTTCACTGCTGGAATAAATTTATAAGTGAGAAAATTAATTTATGGCTTGTGAGTAGAACCGGCCAAGTCCCATTGATACGTAACAGTTAAACCGCATACATAAGATCAAATGAGATTAATTTTGAATTGTTCAAAATATTTTCAATCATAGGTTAGTAAAATTTGAGTAGAGGTAATTCCCAAATTGAATTAAAATTTCTCTAATGCCCGATTTTATG
Source organism: Tipula unca (assembly GCA_951394425.1). Classification (NCBI taxonomy): domain Eukaryota; kingdom Metazoa; phylum Arthropoda; class Insecta; order Diptera; family Tipulidae; genus Tipula; species Tipula unca. The sequence continues at coordinate 117,312,626 of OX596381.1, forward strand.
AACCCGAATAGATGATTAATTTTGATTTATCTTCTTTGTTTATGGTTCGTTTTGGTGTCCGGACTTCCACCCGGTCTATAGAAATTGAGTGTTGTTATTTTTTTGACAATATGAATGTAATTTTGTACATACCCCTAAGTACGATTTATAGAAATTGATCTAAAATGGATTACATGCTATAGAAATTGAACTAAAATGGATTCAAAAATTTAATAAATGTTCCTGTGTATGTAAATATTGCACATACTTATATACTTTTTTTTTTTTTTTTTTTTAAAAAGGACATAGGCACTTTTACGGTCCATAGCCTTACCTTACATTCACACAACATTCATTGAATCCACTTTTACGGTCCATAGCCTTACCTTACATTCACACAACATTCATTGAATCCATTCATTCATCCCATTCACACAAGTACAGTATACCACCTGCGCATTGCATAGCATGTCACCCTGTACAGTGGACATGGAAGATGGTTCGGCCCATGAGTTCTACATTCCAACAGAGGGTCATAGATGTTTTCAATTTAATCACCGATCTTAATCGGGAGATGAAAAATCCCTTTTGCATCCCCCGCCTCTGTTGGGTTTCGAACCTGGTACCTCCCGATCCAAACGTCGCAGCTTTAACCACTGCGCTATTTGCTCGGTAGTTACGGGTATATCACCGTGGGCCCGTGGCATTGAGTGCTGGAGTCGTCCGACTGACTTTTTTTTATTTATTTTAAATGTAAACAGTAATTTTCTGATTGGATCACGATAAAAACAAGTCCAGAAAGAAACGATAAGCAGAATCATCGCCAGAATATGTTGAGTAAACCAACTACTCTGTGCAACGATGAAATTCCTAACACAGAGAAAAAAAACAGCCTCCACCAATAACCATTATTATTATTATTAAAGTTGGCTGGAACCCAAGCAGGTTCCGCACTCAATGCCACTCTGGGCCCTTGGTGCAAACCGAGGATTCTATCATAATTCGCAAATGCGATCGGCTGTCCTGGCAAACTGTAACAGCTTAAACCAGCGTAGAGATGACAATTGACATACATTTAAAGATAGAATTAATATTAGATAGATTTAAATTAAGAAATCGGGACCTAACTACCTCGAAAGCGGGACAGCCACAGACAAAGTGAATACTGTCATCGTCATCTTCAAGACAGTTGTCACACAAGGAATCTTGGACAAGTCCCATTCTTTTTAAATGGAGTTTAAAACGACCATGGCCGGTCAGAATTGCGACCAGATCTCTCAGTTGGTCTTTCTTCAAAGATAGAGCAAACTTTGTGAGCCTCAGATTAGGTTCACAAATGAAGTATTTAGCCACTCGGCATGTAGTATAAGCTAGCCAATTACGCTTAGCCTGTAAAAATATGTAGTTCTTAATAGCTTCCTTACCACAATTAAAGGTCAGGGGCACTGCCGGTTCAGGTCCAATGAATTCCATCCTTGAGCCTGTTTTAGCTAAAACATCAGCTATCTGATTACCTTCAATGCCACAATGAACCGGAACCCACATAACTCTGACACGATTATTAGAGTAAAGGACGTTAATAAAATGTTATAGTCCTTGACCAGTTTGGAAATGATCATAGGATTTCGTAATGAATTGAGCACAGGTTTACTATCTCTGCATAGAATAATGTCTTTTCCGGAAACAGCGAGGTTAGAAGCGTCAATCGCACAACTGTGAGTGCAATCAGCTCCGCTTGGAATACAGTGCAGTTCCGGCCTAGACTCCCACATGATTGTAGGTCATGTTCAGGACAATAGGTTCCAAAACCTCCACCAAAATTAGAGTAAGACCCGTCAGCGAAAAACACGAGCGACTGAGCCACCCAGTCCTTGAATTCTTGAGACAACCACGAGTTCCTCGTTGGATAAACCACCGAGAAAGAGATATCAAAGCAGAATTCTGGCAACAATTTGTCATTAACCATATTAATTTCTGGTATATATGAGCTGAATAAATTGTAGAATAGTCTATGCCCTGTGATCAGGGCGAGAGCGTTCCATGCACCAATACACCGCAGGCGAAAGGCAGGGGAGCATGCTGTGCCTAGGATGAACGACTGCAGTGGGGGCAGAAATAAAATTGCCTGCAAAGCAAGTATAGAAGAAGAGGACATATAGCACCCGTAATAGCTCGACAAGCCATACCTTGTATGCTATTCAGCTTCGTCATGACAGAAACTGACTGAACCACAGGCCACCAAAGAACAGACGCGTAAGATAGCATTTTGGGGGTCAGACCCCAGGACTTCCCAACTGCTCTTCTACACTGCCAGAAAATGGAAGTGACCTTTTGCAGTTTTATTTCAATATGAGATATTCAGGAGGGTTTACTGTCCAGAATGACACCCAGATGCTTTAAGATTCAATCCAAGTAACAATGGTTTGGTCAATTCCAAAGTTTGAGCAGACTTCAGTGATGGAAGCGAAAGAGGTACTATCAAAGGCACCCGCAATACCGAGGAAAGTGCCCACAAGAAACTCCTTAATACTAAGCGATCTTTCAATCCTCGTAACAAGTTCATGTAGGGCAGTTTCACATGATCTCCCAACTCTGTAAGCATGTTGAGTGCTACTGAGTGGGATGACAGATAAGTGATGATCCCTAATATATCTGTCAACAGTTCTTTCCAGAGTTTTGAGAAAAGTTGAAGAAAGACTAATAGGGCGAAATGCCTTGGGATCGTTATAATCCGTCTTTCCAGCTTATGTGAACACAACTCTACTCCTGCTCCAGGACTGTGGAACATATCCAACGTACGTTGAGTTGAAGTAAATATTCCTGAATTAGGGGAAACTCATGCTGTCATTCAGCTGGAAAAACTCCATCTGGACCACCTGATTTATAAGGTAAGAAGGAGAAAACGCTCCAGCGCAAGATGTTGAGAGTGACTAGTCTACAGACTAAGTCCCAGTCAGGTGAATAATCAGTACCATTAGGCTGGGCGTCAGCAACATAGTCATGATTGATAACATTGCACCCAGGGAAATGAACAGAAAGTAGTAATTCGACAATTTTCTTCCTGGAAGAGGTAAATCTGCCATCAGGAAGTCGCAGCACATCGAGTCGGCAGGAATTATTTCTAACCAAGGACCTATTAAGTCTGGCGATCGCAGAGATACTATTAATTTCTTCGCAGAAGCTAATCCAAGAAGTCCTACAAGCGAAACTTAGCATTTTCTTATATTCTTTTTGAGCTGCCAGAAATTTATCCCAATCAACCGGAAGGTCAGATCTTTGGCTTTTTTTTTGAGTCTCCTAGCAGTTTTCCTCAGTATTTTGAGATCGGAACACCAAAAAGGCTTTTTCTGAGATTTTTGCTTGGTAATAAGAGCACAAGAGTTTTCGAAGGCTTAAGTGACTGCATGCGTCAAAGATGAGGCTAGCAATTCAATACCCTCAGTCGAACATATCTCACCCAACGAAACCAGCCGAGGTTAAAACTCTAGAGAGAATAACTCCCAGTTGGTAAGTTTCTTATTATACGATAAGGTTTAAGAGTAGATCTTCTAAGATTTAAATTAAACGAGATGCACCTATGGTCGGAGGTGAGAATGTCATTGGTTACCCTAAAATTACAGATCAAATCGATAATCGACATGGAGCACAAACTAATGTCAATCACTTCCCTCCTTACTGAATTAATAAAGGTATAGGTTCACAACCTTTGTTAAGGATTTCAAGCTCAGATGTGCTCAGGTAATTAAGTAGAGATAAACCCCTATCATTAATATTCGTGCTACCCCATAACGTGTGATGAGCATTAGCATCGCATCCTACCACTAAAGGTAAATGATTTGTCCTGCTCCACGAAACAAGGTTGCTGAACTCCTCCGAGGGAGGAGGTGACACCGAATCGTAAGGCAGATACACTGATGCTACCACACGAATGATCCGACTGAGTTCGACGATTTGAGAGAGACGAGCACAGCTGCAACGTTCGCTGAATAATATTCATGAATTAGGGTAGCACTAAGATTGTTAGAAATGGCAAGGAGGAAAATATTCAAAAAATTCATGATATTCCAGCAATTCAAAATATGAAAGTCAGAATAGAACCAGTGAAGAACAGTCACTGCTGATCGCACGTGTACATTAGATAAGAACTCGGCTGCACAATGCATTAATTGCAAGGACCAACATCCAGCTAATTACCGTATAGCTAAAGAATTACAAAATATAAGAAATCGCGCTAGAAAGTCTGATCTAAACCGTAGAAACCCTGCTAGTGAAACCCCGACCAATCGACAGACAAATCGGGAATTAAATGGTTTTTTAGAATTTAATAATGGGGAAAATTAAAAGATTTGTGTTACACTATACAACCAATTATCCTAAATTTAATTAGTATTTCATATCTAAAATATGGATCAAATTAAATTAAACAGGAAATTATTACCTTTTCGTGTCTGCCCCGAAATAATCAATATTTATGAAACATTTAATTAGCACAATAAAAGAGCGTGTTCCCAACGATTTATCAATTACAATTATTTTAATCAATCAAGTAATTTAGAAGCAGACCTCAACTATAGTGTAACTCATCTCAAATGATCAAAAAGGTATCCAATTAAGGCACAAATCGTATATCATAGTTGAATGCCTCTTCGTCGATTTGAATCGTTGTGCGGTTGGGCCGTGAAATCAATAGCTCTACTGCATCAAATTTTGATAATAGTAAAATAAACATGAGTGAAACGACAGCTTATACTCGGTGAAATGTGATCCAATTAACATTGTGAACAATATAGCAATCTAGACAGTGCAAATGTTAATGTATATGAATAGGTCAGACTCAGAGCAATAGTGAAATATTAGGGCATGGGGAATTGAACGTTATATTACAGTAACTTCAAAAAGGAAATGTAAAATCCCCAGAGGAGTTAGCTGCAAGGCTAAAGTCAGGAGAACGAATGCAACTGGAATAACCACTACAAATCGTTGTAATCATTGTAACTCATTGATTAATCACAGAGAAAATTACATTAAAGTTTATTTAAATGTCGTTTGGGTCCCAGGTTCCTAGTTCTAGTGGTTTCCAAATATATAGTCCAAAATATGACGTATCTCAGCGTTTAGGTGCTGACTTAGACGATTTACATAATTCTTCGTAAATGATTGTTTATTTATTCACTGACTTATTCCATCTTTAAGTCCCTATGACGGTTGCCATTTGTTATGTACCCTGGGGCATTTACAAGGCCCCGAAGGACTTTGTTTTGGAATACTTGTGTTATTTTTACATTTATCTTTTTAGCACACCCCCAAATCTGAATGTCGTAGGTCCATGTAGGTTTTAATTTTTTTTAAATCGCAAGAGCGTACTGCAATCTTAGCAAACTGTAAAAGTTTGAACCAATGAAGGGATACTAACTGATCTACGTTCAAAGATCCGGAAGAGAATACTTGGGATCTAGCCGACAAAGGCCAGACAGCTGCAGAGGTAGTGTAAGCAGTCGTCCACTCCCTGTGTTAGTTCCATGCGTTGGAGATGAACCTTGAAACGTTCTTGGCCGGTGATAAGTGAGACTAGAATTCTGAGTTGGTTCTTTTTTAAGGATAATACATATTTAGTGAACCTCTGGTTGGGTTCAATAATGAAATGTTTTACCTTTCAACAGCTAGGAGCAGAACGCCACTTCAGTTCCAGTTCAAGTAGAGCAAACTTCTTAATACCGTCTTTACCACCGTTGAAGGATAGAGCAATTGCTGGTTCGGAGCCAACAAATTTACTACGCGAACCAGGTATTGCTAAAAAGTCAGCAAATTCATTTCCCTCAACGCCACAATGAGCACGCACCCACATGATCCTTACTCTCGTATTAGAGCAAAAGAGGTTAATGTAGTGCTTGCAATCTTTGACTAGTTTGGACACAGTCAAAGGATTAATGATGGTGTTAAGCACGGCTTTACTATCTGTGCAGATAATAATATCCCTCCCTAAATCGCTAAACTTAAACGCCTCAATCGTACTAAGGGTAAGTGCAATTAATTCAGCTTGAAAAACCGTGTAGGGTTTGCCCAAACTACCTGAGAATCTTAGCTCATACTTAGGACAGTAAAATACAAACCCTGCACTGACTTCCGAACCATCTGCAAAAAAACGATCGACTCAGACAGCTATAGAAATCCTAAGATAACCGCCATTCTCTCGAAGGAAAAACGACGGAGAATGAATTGGTGAAATTAAATACAGGCAATAGCCTGTCATTCGACATATTCAGCTCCGGAATATGTTTTTTATGCTTATTAAGAATCTGTCTTTGTCCCGTACAAGTTCCGAAGACATTCCATACGCCGATGCACTTTAGTTGATACGCAGCAGAGCACGCTCTACCAAGAATGTAGGACTGCAATTCGGGCAGATGTAGAATAAACTACATAGCAAGAAGAGGAGCAGACGACATAGCCCCGGTTATAGCCCTACAGGCTATCATCTGCAATCCATCCAACCTTGCTACCGAAGACGTCAGTTTCACAACCGACCACCAATCAACTGAAGTATAGGACAGTAAGGGTAAAACCAGTGATTTATAGATGAGCGACCTCAAATTGGGGGTCACACCCCAGGAATTGCTAAAAGCCCTTCTGCAATACCAAAAAATAGGAATGGCCTTTTGCAGCTAATAATCAAGGTGAAACTTCTATGATAGTTTGCCATCTAGAATAACACCTAGGTGCTTAACGTGAACTGTTCTTGTGATATCGCTCTACCAAAGAGAGTGGGAACAGACAAATTAGCACTGTACGTCTCGTAAAGTCAACCAGATCAGTCTTTGAGGGATTGGCGTACAACTCCTTTTCAAGACATCAAACTTTTATCATATTAAGGGCGTTCTGCATCAGATCAAATAAGGTATTTACCAGAAACTGCCAAATCAAGATCATCCGCGTATCTTTGCACGATAAACCCAGATCGCTTCAATTTGCAAGTAGTTCATCGATAACCATAAGCCACAGCAAGGATGAGAGTACACCTCCTTGCGGGCAGCCTTTGGCTAGTTTGACAATTATCAATTAAGAAATGTTCAATTATCTCAATTATCTTAGACTTGAGCTTGGAATCGATGAATTTAACAATGGTTTGATCAATATTAAAATTGGTACAAGCACTTGTGATCGTGGAAAACGAAGTGCTATAAAAAGCCCACGTAATGTAAAGGAAGGTACCTGCTACAAACACTTTGTAGTTAAGTGATCTTTCGATCCTAGTTACGAGTTCATGTAGAGCTGTTTCGCTGGACTTGCCAGCTCTGTAATCATGTTGCATGTTACTGAGATGGGAGATAGTTAAATAATTAGCTCTCATCTGTCGATGATCAGCTTTAAGAAAAGTAGCGGTCAGACTAATTGGCCTAAAAGCCTTTGGGCCAGTATAATCCGACATGCCACTTTTAGGTATGAATACTACTCTACTCGTGCTCCAGCGTAAAACATCAGTAGTGATCAGCCTACGGGCTAAGTTCCATTCCGGCGTACCGACAAAAATGACAGGCGGCTCGGAGGCAACCACATCTGAATCAACAATGTCACACCCAGGAAAGTGGACAGATAATAGTAGCTCACCGACTCACAGAGTAAGTCTGGCGACAACAGATAAGCTGTCAGTTTCTTCACAGAAGTTTTTCCACGCAGTCCTGTGCACGGATCTTAAGCTTTTTTTATAAGCCTTTTGAGCTAATAAAAATCGATTCCAATCCGAAATGAGATTCGTTGGCTTGGCTTTATTTTTAACTTTACGCACACTCTTCCTCAACTGTTCAGAATACCAGAACGGTTTGTTACGCTTCTTCCGGTTGTTAATAAGAGTTCGTTAGTATACAGCTGCCTGCAAATCAAGATCTGCGATAAACCTAATCTGGTTATAGGCAAATCAAGTAGTGAAACTAGGTCAGAGGGGAAAACATCCCAATTAATAAGTTTCCCATTGCAATATGGTTTAACCGGTGGTCTTTTAAAGTTAAAATTCAAAGAGGTACACCTATGATCAGAGGTGAGAATATCATCCGCCTCTCCAATTTAGAATCAGGTCATCGATGGACATAGAGCACAAACTAATATCAATCACTTCTTTGCGAACCGAGTTGATAAACGTTGGCTCACAACCAACATTGACAACCTCTAACTCAGAAGAGTAAATGTAATTAATTGAACAGTGAGGATCCTCTATAATTAGTATTAGAACTTCCCCAAATCGTATGATGAGCGTTAGCATCACAACCAATCACTAGAGGTAGTTTATTGACCCTACACCATATTACAAGATTCACCATTTCCTCTGAAGGAGGGGGTGAGGTGGAATCATACAGTAGATAGGCTGATGCAATGCCAAGTTTGAAACGTGAGTCAGCCAGCATACACGAGAGTGAGCAGGACTGCCGTAAATGTAAGTTTTATAGTATTTGCCGATAAAAGAGCAATTTATTATGTTGGGTTAACCCAGAATTCCTTGCTGTGAACCAGTACATTTTTCTATATTTAATATTTAATTCTTTGCCTCAATAGTCATGCCTAGCAGTTAACTCTTCGATTGGTAAAATTTAAATGTATTGATTTCGTTTTGATGACCTTAATTCGCCATCTTTTCGTCCAGTTACAATAAGTATCATCCGTAAATATTGCTATATATTGTGTAGAAGATATAGAATTGGTCCCAGAACGCTACCGTGTGGTGTTCCTGCTGATAATTTCCTTAATTAGAGTATTCTTCTTCGTATTTTACTTTCAAGTGTCGATCAGCAATCTAAGATTTTAAAATAAACTACCTCAAATCTTTTCATTATCAAGGGCATCTTTGTACTTCTGTGCACTTGCTCTATATTGAAGTGATTTTCTCTAAAAAGACAGATTGGTGTGGAGGAATAAGATTTTTTTTCTTTTATTGGTTTGAGTCTCTTGATCAGTAGTTGTTCCAATAGTTTTGAAATTGTTGGGAGCAATAAAGTCGACGTATACCATTTTCCGTCGTTGAGTGGTTTATCTGGTTGGTTTTGGTATCATAATTATTTCTGCTACCTTCCATTAATGTGGGACAGGTTTCAGTCTGAACTGATTATATGAAGTAGTTTTTGTAAACCTTTATTGATTTCATATTTTAACTCTTGAAGATGTACTGTTACAGGTAGTATATTATGTTCATCCACTTATATTTTGATTCGCTGTTTGCCGAGTTAGTAGTGGTAAAGTAACATCAATGTGTTCTGCAAATAAGGCAGCTGTTTGTTTGACACTTCTAGCCCAGAATCGCTCGTCATTTTTGATTAGAGGTATTTGCATTTTAATTTGTTTTAATCGGTGTCTGTTTGGCCAGTAAGGCTTCTTAGGTAATTGTTAATTGATTTGTTTTTAACTTCCTTGATTAGACATTTCGAGCTTTCCGTTCTGTGACTAATTCTCTGACTTCCAGTGGAAAGCTTCTATTTTTGTTCATTTTCGTTTGTCTAATGGGAGAACTGTCCCACGCTGCGCATTGAACATTATTGCTTAGGAGGTCTGATTCGTCTGCTAGTTCTAACCGTGCCGTACTTCAATTACCTTCCAGAATTGTTCCCAGTTAATTTTATTGTTTGTTAACCTGGGCTGGTTCACTTGAGGAAGACAGCAAAAGGAAAAAGCACCACCATTGTCTTACGATCGGCGTTAGAATACAAAGCAGCTAGAGCCAGCCTAACCTCTGATTCCGTCAAGCTGCAAGGTAGAAGATATAGCACAGATAAAGGCGATGATAGAAGCAAAAATAAGACGATCAGCACAGGGCTACCAGAACAACAGGCGTAGGAGATCTCGCTCTCAGTTTAGATGTTTTAGATGTCAACAACCTGGCCACCATATCAGAGAGTGTAAGCAATCAGCAGCTGGGAGAACAGAGGAGATAGAGAGTCGCAATAAACAGCCAGAAAGATTGCGCTTATAGTTGCGCAGCAGATGGATAATGAGGCAGATGGAGTGTCCAGGAGGCCTTGCAGTAGTCAAACTATAAGCACTATTCAGACAGGAACAAAGGAGTGCAATCGTATACTTAAGGAAGATCAGAGTAGATACCGAGGATCACTGGACCAGAGAGCAATTTGGGGAAGACCAACGACACGATGATTCCATAATCAAATCCGATAATCAAATGGACGAAGAGAGATACCAGACCGCAGTGGCATGAAATTGCGTCGGAAAGTGCAACCATGAAAAGCTATTGAAGTTGAAAATGGGTTGCTGGTTAGACTTTGGGAAGCGGCCATAACACAAATTAACCTTCTACCAGAAAACCGAATAAGAGAAGTCCTGCAGGAAATTCATAGATAAGTCTCCGGTTCTATTCGGCCTATTGTAGAAGAGATGTGGAGGATTGACACAGGAAATGTGAGGTTTGCGCCGCCAGTAAAGGACCACAAAAAAGAACAAGAGGAAGGATGAAGCAATACAATGTCGAGGCACCGTTCGAGGGAATAGCTATGGATATTGCTGGCCTATTTCCCCTGGCATAACATGGAATTTGGTACATACTAGTTTGTGCCGATTATTTCAGCTCGAACAGTTGCGGATGTATTTGTGAACAATTGGATATGCACATTTTGGAATACCGTTAGAACTATACATCCCGACCAAGGCCGGAATTTGGAATCAGCCGTCTTGCAAGAGTTGTGCCAAATACTCAACATTAAGAAAACGAGGACTACACCGTTGCATTCACTTTTCTATGGCATGGTCTAGAGATTCAACAGAACACTGGAATAATATCTACGGAAACACGTCAACGAAAACCAGGACAATTGGGACCGGTGCCTTCCACTGTTTATGATGGCGTATCGTAGCGCAGTGCATGATACTACAGGGAACTCACCAGCTATGGTCGTGTTTGGCAGAGCACCGATTGCCATGTGATATTAAATTTGGATCACCGGAGAACGAACCAGTTACTAAGCAAGACTACATTGCAGATTTGAGGCAAAGAATGATCAATATTAACGCTGCAGTAAGAGACAACATAGTGAAGGCCAGCGATCGAATGAAAACGAGATATGACCTTCGGTCAAATAGCACAGTATTTATGGAGGGAGATTTGGTTTGCCGTTACAACCCCAAGCGAAGAAAAGGGAAATCTCCGAAGTTACTGTACGATGTTGTGTACCGGATTCAATAAAGTCCCAGGACAAAAATGAAACTAGTTCTCGTAGATCGGTTGACACGTTACAACGCCAGTAGCACAGATGAATCTGTTCGGGACGAACAGAATTAAGGTGGGGTAATGTGGCGGTAATGTGTCAATAACATCAGCATCGTCGTTAGAGCCTAATGGTTAGAGTCGCAGCTGCAAAGCATGGTGTGATAACGATCGATCGTTCGATCCTCACCATGGCGTATGTAGTTTTTATTTCGGATATTTATTTGAGTCGATGACCGATGTTGATGAGGATGAGTTGTAAAATTAGAATGATCATTACTCTTCAGTAAGATACCACAACGTTCAGCATCAAGGAGTGAATTAAAATCATAGAGGGGCAATGAGCAAAGGCGAGAGAGAGAGAAAGCAATTAATGCACAAATTGCATTGATTACGTCACAGAATTCTCTTACGGATTTCCATTACGAATTCTGAACCGGCCGAAAAATGGATTTGATTAGAACAAATCGTGTTTTGCTTTATTTGTCTTCACATTTAAATTTCAGTAAGTCTTCTCAGAAATTTTCGAAATTTCCTGGTTTAGAAATTTGAAAGTTTGCACATGGGTTGTAGACCGTGCGGCATGCGGTATTTCTGATTTTAGGATAGTATTCAAATGTTTCGAAACTAAAGTCGGGGTTTAAAGTAAAAATTTGATTTGACACTTAATTTTAGGCCTTAGAATTTGCAACATTAAGTAAGCTTTAGAGTTTTGAAGTTTTGGAATAGAAACATAAGAACTCTTGAATGAGTATACATACAGCAAAAAGCAAATATATGTATATGCCTAGAACAGGTGAAAGTTGGTGTTTGATGCGTGAAACACCTCACATTATTCTGGTACGTCCATTACGCAAAAAAACCTAAATGCCACCCTTTATTGAAAATTTACGACACCTACACGTATAAACACTTAGAAAAAAATATTAATTATGCTTGGTCTAATTCTGTCAATGTTTATTGATCGATGTGCTAACGTAATAACGTATGCCAAGGTTACTTCCATGTTTATACATTTGTTGGTCGATTAAGCCTCCCAATTTTGTATAATATGCTAAAGAACCGTCCATTAAAAATGTAATTTTTACGATATTTATGCTAATGAGTTTGTTACTTTTTGTTTGCTCCTAGTTTCATATATATATACAACATCCATCACAACTATGCCTGAAAGTGCATATACACAACATACATACACATATTATATGCATATGTAAGTATGTTCGATTTGTAATTTAATATTTTGTGTCGGCTAAAATGAAACCAAATAAAAAAAAATAGTTTTCGATGCTAGACGACGTACGAGTATATAGTTTTTGTGTTGTTGATGCGATTAACGTTTTTCCGTATATTTGCACGTGATAAATTCATTAACTTTCTGTACATATGTACATACATATAACAAAATCATGGTGTTCGATTGCATATCGATCCAGTTGGAATTCTGTTTGGGTATGGGTTGAGATTAACAAACTGCTACCTACAGTATATATTGTGCCTCGCTATAATTAAATAATTATTTAGAAATTTTATATAAATAACACACATCATAAAGATTTTAATTAGATTACCATTAATTTGAAACGTATTTACCTTACATACATATAACTATATTTAGTTATGTGCGTTAGATAATGAAACAAAATGGGGTGAACTTGACTCTGGCGCGACCTCTATAACTAATTCGTACTGTATATATGTACATATGATGCCTACGTAGTGTGCAATGCAAATATAAATTTGCAAGGTTTTTGTCTTATCGCAACAATCGTAGATTAATATATCACAAAGTTTTAGTCAATAAAATAAAAACATTGATAACTCGGTGCTGCTATCGCGAATTTATTTAATTTATCGTTGAATGATAATAAAACAAATAAATTCTTTACTTTATATTGACATAAAATAATGTCAATTAAAGCGACAATAACGCGCTATCGGCAATAGATACTTGGCTCTTTCTATGTGCGATAAGATTAAAAGCCGCGAGCACTTCGCAAATATGTTAGAAGGAAATGTTTGCGATCATCGCGCGTGATCACGGTTTGGTAAATAAAAAAGTCAATGTATATGTTTGAATGAATGAGCGTGCGATGTCGACACTAAAATATATAATTAATTTTCATCAAATCGTACACCCTCAATTATTGGAAATTAATTTTGTTCAAATAAAATCCAAGTATATATATATACATATATACATTGACAAAAGCTATAAAATTGATAAGCTTTTTTAACAGAATGAATTTGAGATTATGGGTAGTGAGATGTATTCACGCTATATATGGTAACAAACCAAACTTTTGCTGTCAATTAGGATAATTGTTATTCCAGTTTTGTTGTTCATTATAAGGGTGCAGTCCCAAGTTCTTGTGCAAATTTATTATATGACAATATTATAAATCGATGACGGACCATTGTGATACCACTTCCCTTTTACCCCTAGAGCTACTTATGTAGTGTGAGATATATAGCACTTTACATTTTTCGAGATCTGAAAGGCTGTCCATTATACCTACCCATATGTCTATGCCTTCTGTGTGCTAAAGCCAGAAACTAAAGCCTCCTCCTTGTCCGTAGAGCTTCTGCCTCCACCTCAAGTTCAGCTTTGGCCAAACTTACCTTGTTACACTACATGGGACGATGTTAATCCACCTTTCACTCGATGAGGTTCTGCTTTGTTTAACGTACTAATTTGAGCGCTGTAATAGATGCAGGTTTGCCCTTTCCGGTTGCAGTTGATGAGTTGTACCAAGCATCTAGCTAATTCGTTCACCCTGCAGTTCCCCAAGACTTTTGATTGGCCGGAGACCAATACTATTTGAATGTTGAAATGCTCAAAGGTGTTGATTGCCGCCTGACTGTCCACATAAATCGCAATATGAATCGAGGATACCACATTATGTCTCAACCAATCAAGACCTCCTCAATCGATATCACCTGCAATCCAGCTCCTATTTTACCGTCTAGCTTGCAGCCATTCGTGAAAAGTGCATATAACTTCCGTTTCCGATAGCAACCCGCTCCCCCCAGGTTCTTTTGAAGAGCATATGGTTTGGAAACCTTTCAGGCTCCATATCTTCTCAATGGCCTACCTGCATGAGTACATAGCTATAGTAGCGTTGTTTACTCTTTCGAAAATGTTAGGCTTCCAACCGAGCTTATTGTCCAAGATTACGCCCAAAAGTCTTGATTTGTCAGTAAAAACTAGTCTTACGCTGTTTAAGATTGGGGCGTCTACCAGCGGGATTATTTCGTAGTAAAGAGTAAATCTGCAACTCTAACAGCAATTCATTGATTCAACAGAAATTCCAGAGAAGATGGGACAAGACACCTCCCTGCTTGACCCACCCGCCTCCTAATAGTGGACTCCGTCAGCTCCAAGTTATCCATCTACCCATATAGTAATCCACCTCACAATCCCTTCAGAATTGTCTCGGTCTTCATATTGTTAAAGGTATCCTCAACATCAAGAACGGCACCAAACGGATCTTGCGAGTATATTGATTTCTCATGATGTACTTTGAATATCATGTACTTTGCAATTGCTCACGATCTTAGAGTAGCAAGCACATTTTCCCCTCACAAACAGATACGTTTGGAAACATGGATCCACCCTCGCAAAATTTCCCGCAGCCAAATTGGTTACGTGTTAATTTTAAAAGGGCGAGCTCGAGTTGCGCAGAACTTATCGGTCAGCAACCAAATACGTAGGCAGCGATCATTATTTGGTCGCTGTAAAGCTATACGGTGGAATTACGTACAAGTCCGGGAAAACAGCGAGACGCATGGAACGTTTCGACTCTGAAGGTCTGATAAATGAAGATAAAAAGAAACGATATTAGGACCTTGTCAGCGACAACATTGAGGGAGCTAACTACCAGTCTGACACTCTGAACTCTGCCTGGGAGAAAAACAAGGCTACTCTTACTAGGAGGACAACAAAGCGGATTTGTAGACGGAAAAAGCTAAAATGATGGAAGACCGAGGTTCTGAAAGTACAACAACTCAGCAAAGAGCGCAGTTCACGTAATTTCTTTAAAGGAATTACTGGGTTGCACCATACTTTCAAACCTGTGACAACTGCCATTCGGGACCGGAATGGAAACCTCTGTGTCAACATCGACCTACAGACTATGGAGATTTGCATTGAGCTTCCATCCCATGAGGAATTCACCAGGGCCATAAGAGACTAAAACGAAACCGCTCACCTGGAGTGGACTGCATTAATTCAGAGCTCTTGATATTCAGAGAGGATACTTTGTGGAACTGTCATTTCGACTTTATTCGATTAGTATGGCGAAGTAATGCCTGACGAATGGAAAGTGGCCACGATAGGCCCCATCTTCAGGAAGGGAGAACGCTTGAAGTGTGAGAATTATCGCGGTATAGCTCTCCTTTGCACAGCATACAAGTTACTGTCCTACATTATATTGGATAGAATTACCCCACTAGCGGAGGGCCTGGTTGGTGACTATCAAGGAGGATTTCGTCCGAATCGATCAGTCACTGATCAGGTCTTTTCGCTGCGGATGATTCGATCTAAATATTATGAGACTTCCATCCCCGTATATCAAGTGTCCCTGGATTTCCGGCAGGCCTATGACTCGATCAATCGAAAGTTTGTGGTCGGCGTTGGAATATCTAGGTATGCCAACAAAAAAGGTACGATTGTGTAGAATGACAGTGACACAGTCTCAATGCTGTGTTAAAGTTGAGAACAGGCGATCAAGAATTTTTGCGGTTAACTCGGGTATTCGGCAGGGAGATGCTCTGTCTCCGATACTCTTTAATCTCATGTTGGAGTACATCTTTCGTAAAACTGAAACACCTACTTTATTTTTGATCTATCAACTTTTCCAAGGTTTTCAATAGAATGGATTCAGAGTTATAGGTCTTAAGAGCTTATTCCACTTCTGTCCACTTCTTCGAAGTACAGGCCAGTTTTAAACACTCGTTGAAGATTACCTCCAGCCAGGAGAGAATAATCGATGAGCTGGTTTGAATGTCTGCTGGTATCATTCGGCCGGACCAGACAATTTTTAATGTTTGAAACCGATTTTTAATGTTTTTAGTTACGATATCCTCTGTGCGCAATTAATTCGTTTCTCGATGAGCACTACAGCCTCTGTCGAGTCGTTGAAGTTTCCTGGAAAGTGGGTTTCGATGTGAAGCTTCAAATAGGTTTCAGAAATTTCCTCCATTTTGTAATAGAAGCTCCTCGAAGACTTCTTTTGGGCCTTCTTTACTTCTCTTTTATATAATTTTAGGTCCTCCTTATAGGACTCCCGATCGCGAGGGTCTCTCGTATTTTTGGCTGTATTAAAGGCTTTCCTGCAAGCCTTTCTTTAGATCCCCAGCTCCGTGGACCACCATGTTAGTTTTTGCTTGACCCTAGTACAAGCAGTACTAAAGGACCGTTTGCAGTCGCTTGTGATGTGATCACATCCCTACATTTGCCTCAGTTTGTTTTTCTAGAATTCCTAAATGTTTGCAGGGTAGTAGGATAAATGTTAAGGCTATAAGTTGAATATCGATGATCAATGCAAGAATGTTCCCTTGCCACCCTCGATTCTCTGACGCGATGGGATTCTAGACAAGAACCTCCTGCCTATTTCTAGTAATAAATGTATATTCTCGCGCAATATTTCAAACTAAAAGGTTCGTATTTAATAAATAGTCAAAATATAACTCACCTAATTCGTTGATGTCCATGCTATTGCTACACCATATTGTGTAATGGGCATTAGCATCACCGAGTATCACAATGATCTTTCTTTTTTCAACTTTGAATACCAGGTTCCCCAGATCATCCGGCGGAACCTTTTGGTCCATATAAGCTGGAACCAACCAAATTTGACTGCTGCCAACCTCCAGGCTGACCGTAGATATGTCACCATTGCTATATTGAGAAAGTAGGAAAATATTTAAATTGTTTCTTCGCGAAGAATACAGGATCTGAATTTCCCAGATGTGCTTGAATATATTAGTTATACCCATTTATAAGCTGTTACATCGGAACGGTCCATTGGTTGGTGTATTTCTTCTCCCTGAACAGCGACACTTTGTGTGGATAGGGTGACATCTTTCGCAGGTTCTCCTGTACGCGTCTCAACTGTGAGAGTATAATCGATTCGAAACCAACGTCGATTATTCCCTTAGTTTTAGATAGAGGATCAAGGTTCTCTAGTTTTGGTCTATTGTACAGATCGACTGATGTGGAGTCTGAGCACGTCGTTAGTTAACGGTGTCCTGGATATCATCCCGAATCTCTACAGAGTGGAAATATCCTGAATTTTCTCATATAGGACCTTTAGAAAAACTGAATTCAGTACGTTGTATAACAAAAAAACATTGTTCCAATGTGAAGCTCCCATGTTCATAATTATTATAATGACGGTTAGCACCAACGCATGTTCCATCACAATAGTAACTGGAGCAGAACTAGGCTATTTGTTGACCGAATATGATGAAACTCGGTATGTTGGATCGAAGTGAGCTCCATAAAGGAGTTTTCACAGAAATTTGGTAATATGGTCAATACTGGCCGACTTTATGTGCCCATATTCCAAAACTTCCATTCAAGTTGGCACGATCCAGAACTTTATCCTAAAACTAGTTTAGAATCCCATTTCCATCAAATAATTCGAATTCATTATAATCGGTCAATTGTCGTTTTCCGTGTGTTTTCAATTTGCGTTAATTGTCGTTTTCGATGAATTAAGTTTCAAAGTTTATCAACTCCATCACATGAAATCATTTCTGGATTTATTCATTAATGCCGATATGAATCACCTATTGGATTCGACTCTTGGATTCAAGATTCAATTTTGTGTAGATAGTTTTAATATTACATAAACAAGTTAATGATTGAATCGCAAAAGCCATATACATCCAAAACTCTTGAAGAATATCCCTGTAATCAGAAGGCGAAGGCCCTACTTGGTTGGCTGATAATCATCAATTATGAATCTTGCGCATAATGCGAAATTGTAGTGCGTGCAATCCACGTACAAATCTTTAAGTCGTAGTCGATTTTAAAATCATTGGTGGTTTCTGATTGCTTTAATTGACAGGTAATTGTCGAATTTTTGCATTAGTATGTGTGACAATTGCAGCAGATATTCATACCAAACTCGTTCAGCATTATATTAAACCACAAAGTAGAAATGTCTTAACTCTATTAAATTCCAATCGAATGAAATGTTTCCAATCGATAAATCCAAAAAAGACTTTTCAATCGGTTCAAATTTCTACTAAAATAATTTTAGTAATTCTATCATCCACAATGTATAATAGTGTCGCCACTATAGAACTAGTTTTGCTACTACTCGTATACAATACAAATTCGGTTTGTTTCTTAGCTATACCATGATTTTATAACAATTGCCCCTTCTGCTCATTCGTTATTGTAAATCAAGCACATGGTTCCGCCAAACAAAATAAAAAGGGGTAATTCATGGTTTTCTCTTTTTGCCTCGTACGCTTCAAACATAAAATCAATAAAATTAAAATGAAACGGCAGTATAAACAAAACGTCGATTTCATTTCGGATATAATTCGTGTTATATATGTTCTTATCGGAAATTTTGGTTTTTTCTGACGTTTTGTTTTCATCATATATTTACATCGTCTATTCCGTCAGTATCAGTTGAAGCGCCGGATTATAAACTTGATTAAATGTGGTAGTGTAAAATTTTTGAGCAGAACATTTTTTTATTATTTTGTGAATTATTTTGATTTGTTAAAACCAATTACCTACCTAAATTGAAATATAAATAAAAAAATTTTTGTTTGTATATAATTCTACGGCTCGACGTTTGGGTATAAATTTATAGATTGGTATACATTGTAACAGTAATATTTTTGCATATGGAAACGAGCATCTAACTGTAAATACGTGTTGATAACTGTAATCCTGTGCTGCCAGGAATACCGTGAATTTCCGGTTTCGCAAACAAAACGATGGCTAAATTTGTAGTCGTTGACTTGAATACCTAAAATAAAAATATCATTTTGGATGGAAAATTAAATTGTGATTGAAAATCTTTTGTGTTGTGAAAAAAATCCTTGTGAAAATCAGTGAAAAGTGTATACGTATTGTTGTTCAAACGCACACATACAAAGCTTAAGACATGTGTGTGAGTGAAAAAGAGAAAGAGATCGGAATAAAATTGAAGTAACCTTGAAATATAATGTAGTACTAGTAACGAATTCAACCCTTAGGATTTTTTTTTGTTTATTAGTTTTTCCTGTGAAAAATTTTGTTTCTTTATTGTGAACAAATTTCATTTTGAATTTTTTTTTTCGTGAAAAATTACGATATGGAAAATTCATTAATTATGAATGGTGAATTACAAAATAATCGTGGTGGTGCGGTTAAACAAAAGCATCCGGGCACCACAAGTGATTTAAATGCCGGGGTTAGTGGTGGTGGTCGGAGTGGGAATAAAATTAGTAAAATGATAGTGAATTCAGTGGATTTGTGTACCAAACCAGATGACTGCCAAAGCCTTTTGGATATTTTGAAGGCATTCAATGCGCCCATTTCTGAAGAACAAGCATGGGCGCTCATCTATCAATCGATTTGCTTGTATCGGGATTGTATTAAGCGAAATGATTGCCATATGAAAAGTGTTTTTATGCCAAGGAAGACGGCTAATTTTAATGTGCATAAGGATGGCAGTGTCCATATAAATGTAGAAAATAAAGGTAAGCTTTTAAAATTCATGACAGTATGAAGACCAAGCTCAAGATCGAAACCGCTAGAGCTAAATTTTTGGCACAGTAAGTGGCCAGTGATGGCCTTTAAAAACTGTTTATTATTATTATTAATTACATATTATGGATATAGTGTAAGCTAGCTACCATCATGTAGACGCTGAACTTTATGTTTCTTCCTCCTCTTGCATGCTTACTGTATCTTAGATATATGTAGACTGTCGTTTAGGGTTAGCCGCCCTCGGTAGCACAGTAAGTAGCGTCCTTGCTTTGTTATTCGAGGGTCTCTGGTTCGATTCCCGGTGGTGACCAAAATCACGGGGGGCCTATTATGGTATTTTCGATAGCGTTTTTTTCTCGATATTATCGAAAATGGCCTATTATGAAATTATTTTATAAAAATTTCACAATAGGCCATTTTCGATAATATCGAGAAAAAAACGATATCGAAAATACCATAATAAGCCCCCGGTTGGGTGTTTTTAATGTGTAAGTATATGTGTTTGTCCGGGTATTGCACCGTGGGCCCATGTGGCATTGAGTGCTGGAATAATCCGCCCAACTTTAATTTTTTTAATTTTTTTAGGGTTAGCATGTTATTCATGTCATCAGTACACTTAAAATTAAAACCTAATAGGCAATAAATACTATTGTACATACTATGTATAAAATCTCTCGTTTGGTTTGACCACCTAGAACACATGACACAATACTTAAAAATAGTTTCGCAGGTCTCGTATAAGAGACGAAATGAAATCCAATTGCAGCCTATACGTATACATACACACATACATACTTACTTATATCACAGTTTATTTTTATTTACATCGAATGGCACAGCTAACATGCTGTAAGGTGATTTGTCACGCAATAGATTTGTGACTTGCTCGCCTAGCCTAATGGTTGTAATTTCAAATAAGCTGTGACAAAATGTTTATCGTTTTTTAATATAAGTACTTAAGACCAAAGCAAACGAAAATATTACGATTAAACATTTTATTCATAGCTTGATTTTTGCACATTTTCCTGTTTCTGTAGTAAGTAGTATTACACGATATCCAGTACTCCAGGATTGCAATACAATCAAATGAAACTTTTAAAGTCACATTTACTGCTTCCTTAAGTACTACATACAATCGAAAAATATGAATGACATCATAACATCCCGCCAATTGTACAACGTCGATTGAAAAATAGAGACGGCAAGTCACACAAGATTAAGTGCACGTTCTTCCAAAGAAATGCAGTAATATTCGAATTTATATCGATGATAACATGTTTTTATTGTTTAGATTATAGAATCAACTTGAACACATTAGATATAAAATATAAAAATTAAATTACAAAAAGTAGCCGATATAACTTTGTTAGCCCACTCCCATTTTCAATAAAATTGAATCCAATTTTAATAGTTTAGTACTTAAAAAAATGAATTGATAACATTTATCAAGAATTAGGTGCTGGGTTAACGAAGCCTACAAGTCGATAAATTCTGATAAATTTTAATCATAAACATTTGCAAAATTCCAATTGATAAAAGTCATAAGTAGAATTAATTTCTAATATCGATTCTATACACAAAAACACAGATTTACCATTATCAGTGTGAATGATGACAGTTTTAAATCGCTTAATTTATTAACCTAATTTAACTATCAAGACGTTATTGCACTTGCCGATTATTTACTGTCGCGTTATTAATCATTGTTTAGCCACATATTATATAGTATTAGATTTGCTTAGTAAGTATCTAACACAATGTTTGATGAATAATACTTCTTACTTCAAAACGCTGTTAGAAGTAGTAGAATGCAACCTCTGCACAGTTTATTAGTTTATTTTTAAAGAGAATGTAATGAACTTTAAGCCTCAAGAATTCATTGCTTGATTTTAATCCACAATTTGTTATAAATAATTAAAACACTTGAAAGATAAAGCATATTGTTTTTAGGTAGCCAAATTTAAAAACTGCACAATCCAATCCTATGTACTCTTATCATTATTCATTAATTGATAAAATACTGCTATCAACTCAAATTATGTGCGATATCGTTCAGAAATTATAGTTAAAATACGAAATATGAAAATACAATAACTATACACAAGGTTTTCGATCGATGAATACCATCAACAAAATGCATATATTATACAATATATAGAGATGAAATACAATCCAAAATATTGTCTTAGTCAGCATAAATTTTTTTTTTTAAACTAGTTTACTTTTGTTGTATTTCTTAAATCGCCGCTAGACTATCAGTTAGACGTATAGGTATTAAAATCAATAAAAAACTTGTTTTTATGTAACGACTTAAGTTAATTTCTTATATTATTATGATTCTTTCTATATATAAATATTTAAACATGAGTAAGTATAGAATTCATCAACAGATTTGGTCTTGAAAGGCGCACAAGAGATAAGACAGCAAATTTAAACTGAAACAATAAAATATAATTTAGTGTATACTGTGTATATAATCATAATGTGCTCGTTGATAACAAATATGATAATGATTTAAATGTGTGTTCGGTAGTGTAAACATTAAAAGTCGAACAATTTATGTGGTCGTATGATGAAATTAAACTGATTTGCTAGCCGCTTTTATTATATGATGGCATTGTTTATCTGGTGATTCGAAAATATTCGCTCGTTATCATTGTCGTTAAGGGATTTTACATGTTTTGGTTTGGAAAACAATAGAAAATAATTTTATCAGAGAATGACCAACTTTAAATATCGAAACCATTCCAATACCAATGTTGCTTAAATAAAAATATTTTCTTTAAATGCAGTAAGTACAAAATGAATTTTGAATTTAATAAGGCTAACACGACTAGTGAACGCTATCGCATGATGTGGTATCGTTTTACGCTATAATCATTGTGCAATCACAATATTAGTAAGTACATATTATTTATGTATATATGTATCAAAGCATATTTCATAATGTCACGTCTAAATATGAAAATGACCAGCGGATTAAACGATTGATTGCATTATTGTCACATATACATACATATGTAAATAATTACTCAAATGTGAGTGAAAGTTTTCTGTTTTGGATGCAAAATCATTTATCTCTTATCATCATATACGCGCGTAATAAATTATCTAATTATGGCATTAGAAAATATCATTTCCTTCTTTGTCTGTATGGTTTTTCTTTGTCTATATGGTCTTCTTGATGAGAAGTTACGTCTTATTAATTAGAAAGCTTAAAGATGTGTACGGAATGAAATTTTTAAATTTGATTTTAATTCTATATTTGAAATATTTACACATTTCTTTTATTTGGTCATTGCTATATGTCCGCTGCGCGCTAAAAGCATTTTAAATGGATGAATGTATCCATAGTGATTTAAGACGGAATTCTTTGTCTAAAAGTCGCAAGTTGTACGATTTAGATTTGGGCATGCTGGTTTGAAATTAAATAATAAAACTAATAAGTATTTGTTAATTAAGTAAACATATATGTATTATAACATATTGGCCGGTTATATATATATATATATATATGTATAAGTATTTGTGGGTGATTCGCATTTGATTCATATATTCGCATTTTAATACGGTTGGTGAAACCACATATGTATGTACATACTGATAAATAGCACTAAGTAAATTGTTATGATTATAAAAGTACGATAGAAATAAAGGGTGTTTTGAACTTGAAACTTGAAATTGTAAAAAATAACACAAAATTAAATTGTAATCAAAAATTTTTTTTTATTCGAAAGATCAATACATGGCATTAATATTTGAAAATGATTTCGGGCAAATGGGCACCGCGGCTGTTCTTGACGAAACGCATTCTGGAGGTCCAATTTTGGGGCACTTTCGAGCACTGCTGGCTGTATGTCACGAACAATGCTGGCCTGCCAAGGTGCCAATTGTTGCTGGTTTATCAGCATAAACCAGTGACTGCATGTAGCTCAACAGGAAATAATCGAGAGGTGTCAAATCGCACGACCTTGGAGGCCAATTGACAGGTCCACTTCTCGAAATCAACTTATCGCCAAATTTTGATTTTAATTCGATGGTTGCGGTCGCCGTATGGCACGTAGCACCATCCTGTTCAAACCACATCTCGTCCGGATCAATGTGATCTTTCGACAAGTCTTTGATCTTTCCAATTATCTGAACTGGAATTATTAGCATCTAATTTCGGTAATGTGCATTTGACATAAAGATCGAAAAGCGAATAATATTATAGTATCTTGAGAAACTAACTAACTAACATCTATTGGTTGGTATAAAAGCTTGTTGAATTATAACTGTAGTTATTTACAAACTTCTCAATTTTTGAAACTTGGCTTTGAATTAAAATTTCGGTAAAATGTTTGATTGTTTATGGTTCTAGTATTATATGTGCTTAACAGCCTTAAGTGTAGCCAGGCTGCTGTTTAATAAATCTCTATGTCTAGGACTTAAGTATAGCTTCGGAACCTAATTTTGTGTGCGGATTATGTTGTGATCATTTGCATTCCAGCATTAATTGTTACTACAACTATGAAAGTAAATTATGACTTTAAAACCACAATCATCGAAATATATTTAACTTGCGGTTACACACCGAATTTAATATCTATCTTAATATGTACATAAATAAGTATAAAGATTTTTCATTCCATTCCAATTTCATCCTATATAACATAACGAGCAGATATATAGACTCCATGAAATTTAATCTATAAAATATCAATTTACAAAAATTTTATTTCGTTTTTATTCAATAATTAAAAAAATTTTATAGTTTGTTTTTATTACTACATATTATTGTATATTTATATTGAAAGTAAATGTCGAAGAGCCATTAAATTAAAAGTTTAAACTATTTTCTTGGTAATAAACTTGTGTGTGTGTCTATTATAAGAGTTTAAATATGATCGAGGTAGAAATAATTAAGTAAAACAAAACAAAATGTTTGTATTTTTTCATAATTTTTTGAATAAACATGTTTAGAAAATTTATTAGAATCATAAAAAAATAAGATCACATAACCGTGATGTAAATTAATTCTTTGTAAAAACACCTGTAGTTTTTTATTTGTTGTTAGTTTTTATCTCTAGAAATCTAATTTTGTTCAAGATTTATATGACAGGTTGATATGAGTGCCTTTATACATTTATACATAATATTTGAACTTATATCATAGACAATATAGTTGTTGTCTATGCTTATATTATAAAACCAAAAAACAACAACAAAAAATTCTTGGCAAATGCCAAATTTCCAATCGGAAATACAGGTGACACAAATATTCCCCACAAATCCAAATAAAATTTTATTGAACTCGTAAAACCAAAAATAAATCGCGATTCTTTTTAATCATTGCAATACATATTTTATTTTGTAAAGATGCGCTGGATGTAAAAACAAAATAAGAAACAATTTTATGATGCATTTAATAAAAGCTGTAGGAACGGGGAGTGAACATTTGTTGATGATCTTTAGTCACCTTGGTATTTTAGTTACAACTAAATATTAGAATTTTTTTAATGGGAATTTTTGAGAAAGCCCGTTACCAATATTAAAATTTTAATCTTTTGTTTTGAGGTATGTACTTTCTGAAATTGTGGCGAGTAGAGTTTATGCTGCACGCTTCCCTAACCGTTGTCATTACACGAGACACACAGTTTTTCTGCGGTTAGCCAATCGAGTATATGAACTGTCAGATGTGTGAGAGTTAAGAGCAGATAATACCAACCAGAAGGAAATCAGTTCCCATCTAGTGCACAACAACATCTAGTGTAACACATATCCATAAAACGGTTCACCATCGCAATTATACATACTACTACCGTTACTATCGTAATAAAATTAATATCGTTTTATATTGTAAAAGAATAATATTATATACATACATACATACATACATACTACATAAGTACTTACTGTTCACGCATGTCGACGCTTTTCCTTAATTATAAATTGAAGAATACTTATCCTCTGAGTATATATATATGTACATATAGTTCCTTAGTTATTGTCAAATTAATAGTTCGGCCAGCAAATTATTTATATTAGTAACTAGTCGAATCATTCAATCATTTCATTTCAGAAAATGTGAAAATTTCTATGAAATTTTTAAAGGATATTTTAATTATAAACGGCTTTCAAAGATCTGGTTCAATTTGATTTAAGTCGTGTTTTTTAATTCAAAAATTTTCTTATTGAAATGAAGTTCTGGATAAGAATTTTCTCATTTTTTCAGTAAAATCCAAATGAATTTAATTTTTTATCAATAAATAAGATACATTTAATGTTAAACTACACATTTTAATTCACTATTATCGAAATAAAATAAAATTTAACTTTATTTTTCAATGTTCTGGTTAAACATTGGTTTTTTCAAGTTCGCGATAAATTCATAGTACACGAGCTCGAAAAATAAGGGAAATTTTAAAAGGAAATATTTTAAACAAATATTTTTCATTGTTTTATGCTTGCTACCTGTATTATTTCACAATAGACGTCAAAAAATACAGTTAGAAGTTGAAATTTATTCAAATAAATAGAACTTAAATTAAATATATTGGTTAAACTAAATAAAACTTCCCAGTATTATTCCCGATGTTCTTATAGAACTTGAAGTTCTGTTAATAAAAAAACGCACCTTTAGTAATTATATATTAAAATTTATATGCTCATAAGTATAATCACGAATATTCGTTCAATTTTTATTCGATACACTCTATATGTTAGGTTAGGTTAGTAAGGGTGGCCGTCCTAAAGAACTAGCATAGACACAAAATTGGTCCATAGCTGTACCACATTCGAGTTTCCTCCTCTTCACTCGCTAAACCATCCTGAGCTTACCAAGAATCGTTTAAAGTCCCGGATCTCGATCTTACTAAGATCCGTGAGGTCGTTCAAAGTTGAAGTTCCCATAAATTTTGTTCTGCTGTACGCTAGACTAGGACAGGTATGCAGAGCAGATGGAGTACATTTTACTCCTCCTCCTCATCACCACAGCTGCGGCAGAAATCGTGGGCTGGGACACCCAGCCTGCTCGCATGTTTCCCAATGAGACAATGTCCCGTTATAGCTCCCACAACCATGTCAATATGGTGCCGTCGAAGCGATATCAGTTAGCCTGATCTAGACCGGTCAAGTCCAGATCTGCCTGGTTATTACACACGAACTGGCGTTAGACCATCTGATGTTCGTTTCTTTTATGGCTTCTCCTGAAGCAGCAGTTTACATGAAGCAAGCGGTATCTTTATATCCCGCCTGCTTTGGGTTATAAGGCGTGTTGTACCCTTGCGGGCCAACTCATCTGCCATTACATTCCCTGTAATATTGAAATGCCCTGGCACCCACGTCAAGCGGATGTTGAACTGATCAGCCATCTCATTTAAAGATGTCAGACAGTTCTGGGCTACCTTCGACTTCAGGGAGTATGGTTGTAGCGTTTTAATAGCAGCCAGACTGTCCGTAAAAATACGAATAATAAAATAATAATTTTTGAGGTAGGTTGATAAATAATGCGAAATGAAAAATTCAAGCAAAGATTCAAACCAAAAAAAAATACTCAATTGTAGACTAGAATCTTTAGTACTCGTAGACTCTTTCGTAGACATATTTTTTAGTGAGAGTTTTTGCATCCAGCGCATGTAGATATGTAGAGTCTACGAATTTTTGGTAGACTACATGCGCTGGATGCGCCAAATAAATTCGGCCATAATATTTTTGTATAACAGCATATACGTAGTTTTAAACTAATAAATAAATTATTTATTTTTGTATTAAATATAAATAATTATACGTGTGATTATGGGTCAACAACCATTTTGACCATCATAACTGCAAAACTAAGAGCGCCACTGCAAAACTAATATCGCTAGCGATTGGATTGGTAAATAATTTTAATTTTGCCATTTAAAATATGCGAGGGATTTTAAATATATGTTAGTCACATTCGATAGATTAAAAAAGTATATTTAAAATTAAACTTTCGTAAAACTGAAACACCTCAGCGCAACATCTTATATCGCCAGTCCAATCAAGTGCTTGCATATGCAGATGACATATGCGTGATTGGACTGAATAGCAACGGAGTGAAAGAAATACTTGATCCGCTTGTAGAGTTTTCAGCTTCTGTTGGACTCCAGATCAATGAGTCCAAAACGAAATACCTGATCTCTGGTTTTAGAGACAATGGCACACCAGATTTTAGTAGTGGCCACCACACGTTTGAGGGAGTGAGGAGGTTCAAATATTTGGGCTCTCTTATCACTCACGATAACAGTGTGGGTGAGGATATTAAAGTGCGGCTGGCAGCTGGCAGTCGTTCTTTGTATCCTCTAAGGCCACTGCTAAAATCTAAACACTTATCAAGTGCCGTGAAGCTGAAGCTTTACAAAGCGTTGATCAGGCCCGTTGTTATGTTTGGATGTGAAAGTTGGGCGATGACGGATGAGTACGAGAGATGGCTCCTTACATTTGAGAGAAGAATCATGCGTGTGATTTACGGCCCTAAACGCGAAATAGATGGTACATACCGAGCTCTGTACAATTTCGAGATCAGAGATCTGACGAAGATCCCCGATATTGTACATGAAGTTAGATCTCAGCGAGTACGCTGGCTCGGTCACGTTCTGCGTGCTGATCCGGAACGAATTGTGCAGCGATCTCTGAAAGGAGAGCCACCATATGGTAGGCGCAGAGGTCGTTGCAGGCGACGATGGCTCCACGATGTAGAGAACGACTTGGCCTCTTCAGATTGTCTAAGACAGTATGAAGACCAAGCTCAGGATCGAAACCGCTGGAGCCAGATTGTTGATTCAGTAAGGGGCCAGTAATGGCCTTTAACACTGTTATTATTATTATTATTATTTAAAATTAAAAAAAAAACGTTCTTTTGAAAAAAAAAAATCAATTTATTTTGATAGACCATATTTTTGGCCTATAGTTTAAAAAAATCCGAAAGAGATGATATTCAACAATTTCATTAACAAATTTCAGTTTAAAAGATGGTTAATTTTTATGTACATATTATTGTTTTGATTTTGATGCATCTTATAAATAATATATCTTATAAATATTTAAATATCAGTTTTCCTAAATTTTAAGTGCATTCTTACATGTACATTATAGCCGATTTAAGGAGTTTTAAAGTTTGACTCCGGTTTTGCACGTAATTTCGAATAATTATATTTTATATTGTTTCTCGATTTTTTTTCTTAATTAATTTGGTGAAAGATTGATAACGGAACATATAAGTAAATGACTAGAGAAACCAGCCACAATAATTAAAACACGAATTTCAAATTCAATTCAATTTCAAATTTTTCATGATTGATTAATGATTTTTGAACTTTGGAAACCGAATACCATGTTTTATTTTTATTTGTTTGATTTAAACAATATTCATACACAGCTAAGTTAAAATCGAAACATCAATATCACAATATTATACAAAATTAGGGGCGGCGACCATAACTAACATTTAATTGTTAATTTCTAAAGTTGTTTATCTTTCATTTTCAATGTCTGTGTTATCGTAATCTGAAGCGTTTACAAGAATTAAGAAACAATTCTAAAATTTAAAGAAGTTTCTTAAATTTTTAGTGATTTATTTTAGGCTTTGAAATTTTTTTCTTCCAAATCTTAAAAGTTTACCAAATTATATATTTTATTCAAATCTAAAAACTTGATTATATTTAGTTTAAATTATGTGAACGATTATCAAAATAAAGGGTGATTCATCTAGAGGTGATTTGTGCAAAAGTTAAAAAACTCATAAAATTGAATTTAATTGTAGGATTTTTATTATTATTTGACAGAATATTTCTCGCCATTTATTTAGACTTTGGACTTTACGCAATCAGTCCCAAAGGAAAAAACCTAGAGGTGTAATATCACACGATCTAGGAGGCAAATTTGCCGGATCGAAGCGTGAAATAAACTGCTCGCAAAAATAATTTCTCAATAAGTGCATTGTTTCACGTCACTCTGTATGGCAAGTAGCGTTGGCTTGTTGAAACCAAATGTCGACGAGATTTCAGGCTTCAAATAATAATAATAATAATAATAAACAGTGTTAAAGGCCATTACTGGCCCCTTACTGAATCAACAATCTGGCTCCAACGGTTTCGATCCTGAGCTTGGTCTTCATACTGTCTTAGACAATCTGAAGAGGCCAAGTCGTTCTCTACATCGTGGAGCCATCGTCGCCTGCAACGACCTCTGCGCCTACCATATGGTGGCTCTCCTTTCAGAGATCGCTGCACAATTCGTTCCGGATCAGCACGCAGAACGTGACCGAGCCAGCGTACTCGCTGAGATCTAACTTCATGTACAATATCGGGGATCTTCATCAGATCTCTGATCTCGAAATTGTACAGAGCTCGGTATGTACCATCTATTTCGCGTTTAGGGCCGTAAATCACACGCATGATTCTTCTCTCAAATGTAAGGAGCCATCTCTCGTACTCATCCGTCAGCGCCCAACTTTCACATCCAAACATAACAACGGGCCTGATCAACGCTTTGTAAAGCTTCAGCTTCACGGCACTTGATAAGTGTTTAGATTTTAGCAGTGGCCTTAGAGGATACAAAGAACGACTGCCAGCTGCCAGCCGCACTTTAATATCCTCACCCACACTGTTATCGTGAGTGATAAGAGAGCCCAAATATTTGAATTTCCTCACTCCCTCAAACGTGTGGTGGCCACTACTAAAATCTGGTGTGCCATTGTCTCTAAAACCAGAGATCAGGTATTTCGTTTTGGACTCATTGATCTGGAGTCCAACAGAAGCTGAAAACTCTACAAGCGGATCAAGTATTTCTTTCACTCCGTTGCTATTCAGTCCAATCACGCATATGTCATCTGCATATGCAAGCACTTGATTGGACTGGCGATATAAGATGTTGCGCTGAGGTGTTTCAGTTTTACGAAAGATGTACTCCAACATGAGATTAAAGAGTATCGGGGACAGAGCATTTCCCTGCCGAACACCCGAGTTAACTGCAAAAATTGTCGATAGCCTGTTCTCAACTCTAACACAGCATTGAGACTGCGTCACTGTCATCCTACACAGTCGTACCAATTTTGTTGGCATTCCTAGGTATTCCAGGGCAGACCACAAACTCTCTCGATTGATCGAGTCGTAGGCCTGCCGGAAATCCAGGAAAACCTGATGTACCGAGATGGATGTCTCATAATATTTAGATAGAATCATCCGCAGCGAAAAGACCTGATCAGTGACTGATCGATTCGGACGAAACCCTCCCTGATAGTCACCAACCAAGCCCTCCGCCACAGGAGTGATTCTATCCAATAAAATGTATGACAGTAACTTGTATGCTGTGCAAAGGAGAGCTATACCGCGATAATTCTCACACTTCAAGCGGTCTCCCTTCTTGAAGATGGGGCATATCGCGGCCACTTTCCATTCATCAGGCATAACTTCGGTTCGCCATACTAATCGAATAAGGTCGAAAAGACAGTTCCACAAAGTATCCCCTCCGAATATCAAGAGCTTCAGGCTTCAAATACAGGCAGCAAATAGTCCGCTTTCATGGCACCATTCACAGTTACGTTTCGGCCGTCCTCATTTTGGAAGAAATTTGGACTGATGGTTCCACCGGCCCATAAACCACATCAAACAGTTGTTTTCTCTGGATGTAATGGCAGCTTTTGAAACTCTTTGGGTTGCCCTTAAGGCCAGATACGCAAGAATTGAAAAAATGACCTATAGATGAACCACTCTTTATAAAGTTTTACCAAATTATGAGGTTGGCAGATTTTTAATATGTTCAGTTTGCAAGAATTTATTTTATAATAATTTTATAAAAATATGTAAATTATAATAAATTCTGAATAATGTTATAAACACGAATCCAATTTCGAAAGTTCTGAGTTCCAAATATTTTTTTCGATTACATTAATTCATTAATATTATTTTAAAAATACTAAATATCACTTCAAACTGCGCAAATATGATGTGGGCCTTATGTAACGAATAGAAATAGCTGGCAGAAATTGTCGAAGAATTAAGGTAGTGCAACCACTTTGGCCATTACAACGCATGACTTTAAAATTATTATACAGATAAAAACGATACTAGCTTTAAATTAAATATCAATTTATATAAACGTATAAGTAGCAATTATTTCAAATTGTGAAAATAATAAAGAGTATGCTTTCGTTTTGCTCGTCATCGCGTCTGGATCATTGAATAACTGGAAAACATAGTTGGTTGTTACAGATGAAATACTGCAACTGCCAGAAGAGGCCAATGAGTGTGGCGGAGAATCGCAGATTGTTATGTACCGTGATGCGTCTTCTACCAAAAGATACCGTTTCATATCTGTTTTTAAAAACTGTGATTTTGAACTTCGGAAGATTATTTACTGATTTTTAGGATTTCATATAGAAAAATATAAATTGCAGTACTTAGTCATAGATATGCATTTTCTAAAAATTTCGCTAAAAAAATCTTTGGATTACAAATTAAGCAGGGACCGCATAAAATCACTATTTTTGCCATACTTATATTGCTCGTGGGGGTCTCTTTTTTGATACATGATATGAATTTTTACTACTTAAGTATTACTTAGGATTTTAAGACTACAAAGATAAGTAATATTTTCAATGAATTCGAAAAGGGCTGTAAAAACGAGTATCACATTTATGAAAGCTGGCAGACGTTGTAAATTCAGTTATGATGACAGAATAGATCGGATAGATAGACACTTTACAACTTTAATAACAATTAGAGATGATTTTTAAAGACTGCCCTATCCTAATAATGTACACATTTATTTAAGCTGTTGCGATGATTTTATTTTGATCTTGCCAACATAAATTAACTGTAGTTGTTTGAATATCAGCTAATCCATATAATAAATCTAAAATTAGAGTTTTAGGGTTACGTAGCAGGACTAGGACATAACATTTACTTCACATCTATAAAAAAAGTGAAGTAAATTTATATTTATAATCTACCAAAAAATTAAAGCGGAATAAGTTGAAAAAATAAGTTTCATTGATGAATTATTGTTTCAAAAATCTGAATTGAACATTGAACTCAAATGAATTAATATTCATTATCCTCTATAGACGCTTCACAATAAACAAAATTTTACAATGGCTACAATTGCAACTATGTCGTGAAATAGGACTATATAATCATATATAATCATAATTTTCTAAACCTATTCTACTTAGCATCGGCTATATAAATTCAATTCATTTTACTAATTGAACTGCTTTTCGAACATAATTATTGATTAGCCGATGACGTAAAATATACGCCAACCCATTTGAATTTTATTTAAACGACC
Source organism: Tipula unca (assembly GCA_951394425.1). Lineage (NCBI taxonomy): Eukaryota > Metazoa > Arthropoda > Insecta > Diptera > Tipulidae > Tipula > Tipula unca. Next base: position 117,345,814 of record OX596381.1, read on the forward strand.
ATTTTCCATGTCAAACTATGTATACTTAATACATACAACTTTCATTTAATTATATATAGAGCTGCAAAATTTGTAATCTATTGTAGAATAATAAAAGAAAATAGGCTCGCCACGAACATGCATGGCTAGTTTATGTGTATTAAATTCATTTCCATAGAGACAATTTTGTACATTGCAGATAGAACAGTGTATCGGCATTACATGTTCTTGATAACAAGGTTATTCCCGTAAAAAAATATTGAAATGCATGTGTTTGTAGTGTATATATTACAAAGGGGCAACAGTTTTCTTTCTTAATATACAAATTTGCAATTTATAAGCACCGCATATAAATGAGTATTATTTAACCTTTCGGCCTTTTCGTAATAACGTCATAATAATAGATAAAAAAATAAAAAAACTATAAGTATAGTTAAAGAGAATAAAGAAATCGATAAAACGAATAGACTTGATGGCGACCGTTATTTGGGTAACACATAGTCGCCGACTATTGATTCGACTCATTAAAATTAGCCCATCATCAGCAGCATCTCATTATAAATTCATTCGAAAAGTGAAAATATCAATTTAATAAGTAATTTGCTCGGTATATATAGATAGGTAATTGACCTGGGCAAAACCGAAAATCTTTTAATTAATAAATGATTGAAATGAATTGAAACAAACTGTGCTCGCAATCAATCTTTCGAAATTCATACACAATTTGCGGCCACATTAAAAATCACTTAACGCTGCTTATTTATAAGTTTTAAACTTTGTTGCATTTGGTGAAATTTTTTTATTTAATTTTAAAACCAAGGTTTTCATTCGATCAACATAATTACAATAATTCACTGTGTGATTTCATACACATACATATGTATATATGTATTCAGAAGGAAGAAAGTATTTTATTGCAATTAAAGATAATTCGTTAAAAAAAAATGTTTTACGGATGTACATATGATACAAAGACTTGTAGTTCTGATTTCGGTAGTAGGTAAGACAAAATTCCAATTTTATTGGGCGATTTTCCACGCAAGTAAAGCGCAAAAAACTTATCAGAGGAAATTAGGGCAGGATAACCCAATGCCACACCATACATATCTAGTTTCATGACATAAACATAACTGTTAAAAACTCATCTTCGACAAAATATATGTTTTAGTTAGCTAGAAAGATTGCAATAACTTGTATAAATTCATTATATGGGAAAATATAAACAATTCTACATTAATTCTTGGAGAATGTCTTAAGAGATTGTTTTTGTTCATTTCTTCTTATTTAACATTTTATACAATATATGTATATATTTATAGCCACAAAAAAAAAAATTAAATCTACATTAATTTTAGGTTAAATTAAATTAAATATGAAGAAAAAATTGATCACTTTATTATAACTTCACGACACAAAACATGACAACTTATGACGACGACTATACGAAATGGGTACAGTTATATAAAGAAAACGATATCAAACAATTCAAGGACAGGAAATTATAACATTTTTATTTGTTGTTTGTCAAATCTTATACCATATCGTGACTGACTAAATAATAAATTTGAAATTATAATTCGAACGAAATTTTTTCGTAATCTCAAAAGGTTGCGGTTCAAGAGTATAACTTTTCGCCGGTGCTAGAGAGAGAGAAACAATTATTATTAGCATTAAAAGTATACAAGACCAATACTGTATGTACTATATATTCTTAATTTACGTATTAAATTTTTTTATTGATTTTTCCATAAGGAATATTTTCTTCAAATAACATCAACAAGTCTTGAAGCAAATACATTTCTTGCCAATGATTTTTAATATTATAATTACATGTTAAATGTACGTGACGTTTTTCTCTTACACAAATTTGTAAAATGTAACAGCTAGAATGTTAATTAGACAAAGCGTTAGAAAATTCCATAACATCTTTATATGTACGAGTATTTAAATTGGGTGCGTGTATGTTGTTTTCTATATAGTTGATTAGTTTTGGTCGTCGTGGACACTTTTTTAAAAATACATTTATTTTATTATCTAAAATCTATAGAATATCAAAAGAGTGTCACACTAAAAAACATGATACTTCGTGAGGTCTCCATTGAAGCATATCGTTTACGTTTTTTCTATTACATATTATTATTATATGTGTTGTGATTATGGGATATTACAAATGTTATGTCATTTTTTTTTTTAAACAGTTTTAAAGACCATTAGTAGTAAAGGGTGTTTTACTGAATCAACAATTTGGCTCCAATGGTTTCGATCCCGAGCATGGTCTTCATACTTTCTAAGATAATCTGAAGAGGCCAAGTCGTTCCCTACACCGTGGAGCCATCGTCGCCTGCAACGACCTCTGCGCCTACCATATGGTGGCTCTCCTTTCAGAGATCGCTGCGCAATTCGTTCGGGTTCAGCACGCAGAACGTGCCCGAGCCAGCGTACTCGCTAAGATCTAACTTCATGTACAATATCGGGGATCTTCATCAGATCTCTGATCTTGATATTGTACAGAGCCTCGGTAGGTACCATCTATTTCGCGTTTTGGGCCGTAAATCACACGCATGACTCTTCTCTTAAATGTTAGGAGCCATCTCTCGTACTCATCCGTCAGCGCCCAACTTTCACATCCAAATATAACAACGGACCTGATCAACGCTTTGTAAAGCTTCAGCTTCAAGGCACTTGATAAGTGTTTAGATTTTAGCAATGGCCTTAGAGGATACAAAGAACGACTGCCAGCTGCCAGCCGCACTTTAATATCCTCACCCACACTGTTATCGTGAGTGATAAGAGAACCCAAATATTTGAACCTCCTCACTCCCTCAAACGTGTGGTGGACACTACTAAAATCTGGTGTGCCATTGTCCCTAAAATCAGAGATCAGGTATTTCGTTTTGGACTCATTGATCTGAAGTCCAACTGAAGCTGAAAACTCTACAAGCGGATCAAGTATCTCTTTCACTCCGTTGCTATTCGTTGTTATGTCATTTAAAATATTATAATATGTCTATGTGTCAAAAACATTTGATGTTACAAACATAACTTATTTATCTTGGGGTTTGCTTGCTAAGTAGAAACATTTTAGGATTATATGTAAGTTGTGTGGGTTTTTCAAATTTTTAATTTGTTTATTCTAAATAAATAAATTTATATACTTATATGTAAGCATAAAATGTATATAAGGTCCATGGGATGGAGTAGGATTAGATGAGCTAAAACGTTCAAGACAGATATCAATTTTGGATTTGGTTCAGACGCAGAACATAAATTCAAGCAAATCAATCTTGCAACTAGGTTTGAACATTTAAAAACAGTAAAAGGAACTCGCGGTTTTAATGCAGTCTTTCCAACAGAGGATATTTGAATTGTAAAAAATATTCTAATTCTGACGATTATCTTAAATTTAAATTGTGATTTTTAATTTGAATAAGATTTAATTTTAAACAATAAAGTAAAATTATCTTTGGGTTTTAAATTTTCAATATATGTAATTAAATTTGAATAATAAATACTAATAATTTATCTTGAGAACAGGCTATCGACAATTTTTGCAGTTAACTCGGGTGTTCGGCAGGGAGATGCTCTGTCCCCGATACTCTTTAATCTCATGTTGGAGTACATCTTTCGTAAAACTGAAACACCTCAGCGCAACATCTTATATCGCCAGTCCAATCAAGTGCTTGCATATGCAGATGACATATGCGTGATTGGACTGAATAGCAACGGAGTGAAAGAAATACTTGATCCGCTTGTAGAGTTTTCAGCTTCTGTTGGACTCCAGATCAATGAGTCCAAAACGAAATACCTGATCTCTGGTTTTAGAGACAATGGCACACCAGATTTTAGTAGTGGCCACCACACGTTTGAGGGAGTGAGGAGGTTCAAATATTTGGGCTCTCTTATCACTCACGATAACAGTGTGGGTGAGGATATTAAAGTGCGGCTGGCAGCTGGCAGTCGTTCTTTATATCCTCTAAGGCCACTACTAAAATCTAAACACTTATCAAGTGCCGTGAAGCTGAAGCTTTACAAAGCGTTGATCAGGCCCGTTGTTATGTTTGGATGTGAAAGTTGGGCGCTGACGGATGAGTACGAGAGATGGCTCCTTACATTTGAGAGAAGAATCATGCGTGTGATTTACGGCCCTAAACGCGAAATAGATGGTACATACCGAGCTCTGTACAATTTCGAGATCAGAGATCTGATGAAGATCCCCGATATTGTACATGAAGTTAGATCTCAGCGAGTACGCTGGCTCGGTCACGTTCTGCGTGCTGATCCGGAACGAATTGTGCAGCGATCTCTGAAAGGAGAGCCACCATATGGTAGGCGCAGAGGTCGTTGCAGGCGACGATGGCTCCACGATGTAGAGAACGACTTGGCCTCTTCAGATTGTCTAAGACAGTATGAAGACCAAGCTCAGGATCGAAACCGTTGGAGCCAGATTGTTGATTCAGTAAGGGGCCAGTAATGGCCTTTAACACTGTTATTATTAATAATTTATCTGAACAATTTCAAAACACTGAGAAATATCTATTCAAATATAGTTTTTCCATAAAAAAATGAAATAATGCCCTTACTAAAACTAAACATAAAGGGTGTTTTTTGAAGCCTGATAGAACTTGAAATTGTAACAAATAAAACAAAAAATTAAATTTTTATGAAAAATATACTCTAGCAGATCTCAGTATACTCTGGCAAATCATCATGAATAGTCTCACTCTCACACTTGAATAACGCGACGAAATCATTAAAATTTATTTTGAAAATCAGTCGTCGATTCGCGTAACTTATAGACGACTTCGTGATTTTGATGGCGCACATAATCGTCCATCTGAGCAGGCCATCCGTCGAACTGTGGATAGATTTCGTACCACATACTCTCTAGAGGATGCAATAAGACCCTACAGACTCCATTACATCCAGAAAAATGCATTGTTTGGTGAGGTTTACGCGCTGGTGGCATCATTGGACCTTATTTCTTCAAAAATGAGGCCGGGGATCGCGTTACGGTCAATGGAGATCGTTACCGCACCATTATCAATGATTTTTTGTTTGAAAATATGGATGACACTGATCCGGACGAGTTGTGGTTTCAACAGGATGGTGCTACGTGCAATACGGCGACCGCAACCATCGACTTATTAAATTCAAAATTTGGCGATAAGTTGATTTCGAGAAATGGACCTGTCAATTGGCCTCCAAGGTCGTGTAATTGGGTACCTCTCGATTATTTCCTGTGAGGCTACGTGAAGTCACTGGTAGTTTATGCTGATAAACCAGCAACAATTGACGACTTGGAGGGTCAGCATTGTTCGTGTTATTCGTGACATACGGCTAGCAATGCTCGAAAAAGTGGCCCAAAGTTGGAAGTCCAGAGTGCGTTTCGTCAAGAACAGCCGCGGTGCCCATATGCCCGAAATCATTTTCAAATATTAATGTATTCATCTTTCGAATAAAAAATAATGTTTGATTACTATTTAATTTTTTGTGTTACTTTTTACAATTTCAAGTTCTATCGGGCTTAAACACCCTTTACTTATAAAACAGATTTATAGATTCCATCAGACTATACCATCAAATCAATGTGACTAATCTCAAACGTACATTCACGTGTTATTTTCCGTTATTAATTACGCATTCAAAAATTGGATTTTCCGTTTTAATTAACCAACTGAAAAAAGCACGTTTTCTTCAAGCGCACAATCAAATTATTTTCATTTTATTTTGTCCGTTACGGTATCAACAAATCTTAATTAAGAATAAATTAATACAATGTGACAAAAATTTAATCCTATTTCAAGCGTTTTTATTCGTATTATTTATACACTGAAATGACTTCATCCCTAAATATCAAGAAAATTCGTTACAGTGACATCATATTATATGTACATAAAGAGCAATTTCGCGATATGTGATAAAATTTATTTATGTCATTCCACATATTTTTGTTGTGGTAATCTATCGTTATTACAAAAACATACGCGCTCTACTACAAGACGAGATTAATAATTCATGTTTGATTTAATTTCGAAAAAGAAGAAACGACAAAACTACTTCAGAATAAAATTCTTTTGTGTAGAAAGATCGTTAATGATGTCATAAGATCATTGGAATTAATACAAACAACATTTGATCGAAAAAGTTCGTTACAAAATTAAACTTGTTTTATGTGTGTATGGTAGCAGCGTATATGAGAGATAGTTAGTTGGAACGTGAATCGGCCCCCAAAAAGTCGTTAAAATGATATCATTTGACAAATTGTGATTAGTTTATGGAAATTAGATTTCAACGGCTAAACTCTAGGTGCAATATACTTAAGAAAGTTGTTTTGTATAATTTTCTGTGGTCTGTATAATTGAAGAAAGAATTTAAAATTTTTGAACGAATTACAATCTTTTATTTGCGTATTGATTTAGAAACCATAAGTTGTTCAATGTGTTGTCAAACAATTGACGTGCGAAATTAACAATGAGATCAGTGTGCTTGTAATTGATGCTAAATGAGTTGTTATGACAAATTATTTATGCATAATGTTGATGATGTGCGAAAAAATGTTAGGTTAATTTTACTGTAGTGTGTCCTAGTTTGATGAAACTAAAAAAAAATTGGCTAAATATTTTAATTTTATGTTAGTTATAATTGCAATTAGCATACACATGATTGACGATATTTTTGTTATGTTTAGGTTCCAACTTTTAATTTTTTTTACTTAGATTAGTTTAATACAATTGATTAAATAACTTAAATCCTCTATAGAATATTCTGTTCTAAATGGTAGATTTATAAGTTAGTAAATGGTAATTTTTTCAATTGTGTGCAACTGAAAAGGATGATGCAAGTTAAAAGTACTTTGAATTTGATTTTATATATGGTTATGAGATATTCAAAGTCAATTAAGTATGTTACTATGACAAACAATTAATAGTTTTTAAAGCTTTATTTTGTAATATTTGTTGGCCACCTATCTAATCTGCATTTAAAAGATCCCTAAATCTGTATCAGATATTTTTAATGTAATTGATACAATATATGCAACTGTAGTATATGTAATATATTATAAATATATCGACGATTTGAGAGAATCAGTTATCCTCCAAGCCTTATAACGCCTATAACTGGAGAAAATTGTTGCTTACTCAAGTTAAGTTCGAATTAATATAGAACCCCTCCAATTAATTTGTTAAATCAACAATATAATCAAATCCTTTGATTAAATTACTGTTTAATTCTTCAAATATCCCCGGTCGATGTTTTAAATAAAATATGAAATTCATTCTTGTAAGGCTCCAGATTAATACGCTTATAGTTATTATGTACTTTCTATGTTTCTTTATTTTCAGTTGAGCATATATTGATGAACTAAATAAATAAACCAAATAATTGAATATAGCATTGATATATAATAGGGATAAATTCGGACTTTTGAACCTTGAAATTACGCCACATTGTATAATCATCGACCGTGATTCAAATTGCCCCATACGTACTATTTCTTGTTCGTCACAGAAGTAAGTAAGTCTCAAATAATTTTATTGGATTAATTCGAACACCTTACATTGCCAATTTTTTTAATTATAAATTAGGATAGAATGGTTAACACAATTGACAGTAAACAAAGAAATCAACTTGATGTGGCGTTTCTACTTTTGACCAATTGATTTCCAATTAGATACTGTACTGAATTGTTTAGAAAAACCATGTTGATATTGACGACGATGAATAATATTATTTTGTTGATCCAAGTGGTTTAAAATTCATTTGTATATCACTTTTCGAACATATTTCTATAAACAGAAACAATTGAAACTGATCGATAATAATTTACCAATGATGAAACATCTACCTTAAAAATTGGTTTAGTTCGAGCACTCGGCACGTTGCAGGAATTTACGAAATATACATTCTCTATGAATTAACTGATATTATTAGCAATTTTTCTTACTAATTTGCGAGCTGCTTAACTAAATTTGTTGGGACATTGCCGAAAGCGAAAGTGGATTTTAAATTGTTAAACCTAAATTTATATGTTGCAGTATCTGGTATCAGATATTTATAGATACCAATTCAAACAAAAATTCGTTAAAATGGTTTGCAATCATTTACCATTTGATTAGTAATTATGTTCAACTATAAATTATAATAATATTTATAAAAATAACTTACAACTATAGATCGAGGATAATTTAGGGTTTGATGGCTTTTATAAAATATGTTGTACATATTTATGAAGAAACAAATATTCTTGGTTTTATAACGATTGATCTTTATTTTAAAAATATACTTACTTAATTCTTTAAAATGATTTTTTTGTTTATTATTGTTGTAAGAAAACGATTTTTAGTGATTACCACATTTGCACATGTTACTATGTAAATTATATCTGTGTAATCATTTTGTCCCCAATTTTGTTTATTCTATCAAGCAACGCTTAAGTATTTATATGTACTTTTAACAATGATTTACTGTAATTAATCGAAGTTATAAGTATATGGTTCTATACTGAAGTAAAGCCAATTAATTATGGCATTGTATAATCGCTGTTCCCACACTAATAATTTAAAGCTTTATGTTTTCCAAATCAATATCGAAGTAAATATTAGAGGTTTCTCATAACATACTGCATGTTCATTTGAAAACGGTTTTGGGTATGACCGGTGTAAGGTTAGTCATAAATTTACTACTAAATAATTATTTAATAACCTTTTCGTAAAATTAGAGTAAATTTTCTAGTATGTGGTCGATTTATGCGTTGAAGGTTTAATTTGCGATTGCTTGAGTAGCTCGTGTATGAATTATTAAATTGTTTTCGACCTACATATTTGCAATGAATATTTTGTGAGCGATTTGTTACCCACTGGACTCGAACTGAGTTTAGTGTAAGTAAATTCAGCTTGGCTGGATAGATCTGAATATTAGATCTATAATAAAATCACAGTATTATAATACCAAATCCATCTAAATACTTCAAATCACAGAGAACCATCTCGATAAATCATAAATTGAAACTAAATTTATATTATTTGTTATACTTTTTTTAAAAAAGTTTTTGATGAAATATCTCTTTCTACTGCATTTGATTTCGTTTCTACGATAATTACGAGTTTATGACCATGCGCATACAATCGAAGAGTTGGTGAAAGAACTAAAATGTTTGTACTACATACATATATCAAAAACTAAACGAATAGTTATGTAAGTACTGAATTACGAAAATTCAATACCAAAGAAATAAACACTTGCTGCGCTTTTCTGTATATACATATACCATAAACGCAAGGCATCAGATACCTCTTACCCTAGTATATTCGTTGTATGTGGTATAGAACGTAAACAAGTATAATAATATATTTCTCTAGCAATAACAACAAAAAGTACATCCACCTTTTTGATTTAAAATTCGATTCTATGTTTGGTAAATATTTTTATTTATACATCCTAAAAATACCAGCTTCTCGGTAATAAAGTTATTTGCAATCGATTTGTACCTTAGTATAAACCTCGTATCTAGGTTGATCAATATTGTGTTATAAAACTTTAAAATGTCAATAATTTTTTTATTGCAACATAAATAAATGTAAATTTGTAATTGATGTCATTAGAAGTCACACGCACAAATGTTGAATACGTCACGAGAGGTGTGATTTTAAATTTTGCATGTTATACTAATTCATAATTCATTGGCTAAATTTGTCAGTTCTAGTCATTTCTACGTACGTATAGTAGATTGTTATCAAATTTCTGTCCGATAATATAAATTAATTAATTTGCTGTGTCGTTAGCCGATATCAATACAGGCAAACATGAAATATCTATTTTATATAAAGTGTTTTATCTATATCTTGTCTTAAAATAATAGACTACGTTTTTAAAGTTGTTATTAGTCACCCCCAAACAATTTCCACTATTTAATATTTATATATATACTCGTATATATATATATATATATATATATATATATATATATATATATATATATATATATATATATATATATATATATATATATATATATATATATATATATATATATATATATATATATATATATATATATATATATATATATATATATATATATATATATATATATATATATATATATATATATATATATATATATATATATATATATATATATATATATATATATATATATATATATATATATATATATATATATATATATATATATATATATATATATATATATATATATATATATATATATATATATATATATATATATATATATATATATATATTTATATATGTATATATATTTATATTGACTCTTTCAAAATTAATTTTCTTTAAGCAAAGCGCGCACATACATTGACATCATGGTGTACATTGTTTATCACTTACAAAATAAAAAAAAATAAAAATAAAACTCTGTGTTGCCATTAGTTCTTAATACAGGTCGTGCCTGGTTTCGTATTATTTTCATTAAATACATACATATAAGCATATACCTCGTTATTAAAATGAAAACGCTGCCTTTGAGTCAAATTCTACTTCCACCCATAGAATCAACATTGTGAATACATTGTCATTATTACAAAATTTGGACAGCAAACAAATTTGATGATAAATCAACGTAGTTACGATGCACCGACTGTGTCCGAAGTGTGTAGTAATTATTTTCTTGTAATTTTTGAAATTTATTTCGGAGTGCAATATTTTGTTTCCAACAAACCATTTGGTCTCGGTCTGCGCAATAGAACATTAAAATTACTCTTACTTTATAGTGTAAGTATATGTATGTCCTATGAAAAATCGCCTTTTATAAGAGATGCGAACTTTATATTACTATTTTGTACGAACATATTTACATATTATTTCCACACATTTTGAAATGTATACACAAAACTTCATGAACAACTGTTAATAGCATTTGAAACTATTCAATCTAATTTAGGAATTTATAATTTGTCATGTCACAGTCCGCACTTCTATAAATTTGGGAGTTCATTTTTAGTTGTTTATTTTGAAATATGTTGCTTCTGTTAAAGTGTGGTAAGACACCTATTTATAATCAAGTAGGCTTCATATCTTTACCATCGAATTTTTGCAATGTAGGGAATTTCCTAATCAGTAAACTCTTTGCTATCTGGAATGCTTGGGATAAGGAAATTCCGGATAAATGATAATGATAATTCCGGTTATTTGAATGTTTATCTAAAATGTGTTCTATCCGTCCAGTTGGCTACATACTCGTATGTGATTTTTGAGGTATTTAGCTACAGATTCCCGTTTATTAGCTCTAATGAAAATTTCATTTCAACTTCAGTTTTTAAATTTTAATTAGTATTTTATGCAATTACAATTTATTGTAAACACTAGTAAACACACATATGCATCTTTTTAATTCTTTCCGGATAGACTGGTATTCTAGGCCCTAAAAGCGAGCAAATCAATCCAAAAATACTTGCTAAAAGCAAGGTGAAAACAAAAATGCATACAAGTTTATTGATATTATTTGACTCTGTCTTGTTGTTTGCTACATTCCAAGTCAGCAGGTTTTAATTTCAAGTGCAAATAGTTCATCTTCAACCAACAAAAGGTCCTGCCCAAACCCTGTAAACATTTGATATTTCACAAAAAAAATTAAAAACAATGTATTAGTTTCACGTTTGTTTTCTTTTACATCGTTATTACAAAACCAATATATTTTTCAATAAACAAATATGATATTTTGAAATTTGAAGTTTACTTTTAGATTAGGAAGCATGTGTTGATTTAAAATGTTTTAAGTTAAATTCGTAAACATTATTTACGATTTTTTATACAAATAAATGACAAATTTTTATTTTGAAATCCCATATCTTCAGTCAATTTATTAAGAGTAATAGATGGAAGCTGGATCGGTCAGAACTGAAAGCGTTACGAAAAGTTACTGGAATGTTCTTGGTGTGAGAATGTTGGGAAGGAGATTGCATTAAAATGATTACTTATGCATTAAATTTACAAAAATAAATAATGTTTTTTTTTTCAAAATTTCAATGCAGATGCAATTTTATAATAAGGCGTTCCTTAAATTTTGGCGCCAAAAGCAACCACCTATATTATTCATTAACGCGCTACTGGCTGTAGGTTATTTCTTACGAAAAGATGTTTAGCAATTAAGGAATTCTTCAATTATATATTTTGAATTAACGGACCGTTTAATATTAACGTTTCTTCAACGACTTCAAATCATATTCATAGATTCGCCTATGGGCTATAACTAATCAATATACAAATACCTTATCATTCAATCTTCAGCTCGCATATATAATAAAATCGAAATTTCCTTCCTGCATATTTTATAAACCTCACAAGCTTTTATGCAAATGCTACAATGCCATTATTAACATTTTGGCACATTCACTTTGCCGTTTCTTGTTTTATTTATCTTTATTATTTCTTTAATTGTACAATGAAAGAAAGTCCAGAAATACAAAATTCTTAAATTATACATTTTAGCAATAAAAAAAATGTAATAAAAACCAACAAATCTGTGAGCTACATAAAAATGAAATTTTTTATACATTTCTCCCAGAACAACAACTAAAAAATGTAATTGAAATGTATATGGCGTACAATGTACATTCCTCTATCATCATGACATCATCACCAAACTTAGAACTTTTAGACAAAATAATTAATGCGGGAAAATTTGAATGCGATGTAATAGAAAGTGTATTCATTCTAGAATTTAAATTTAGTGTCGATCAGGTCACAATAAATTTGATTGCTTTTTTTACGCACGGACCTTGTATATAAAATCTAAAAATAAATCTATAACATAAAGTCAATTTATACATGTTTATGTAAATTTCCAATGTCTGTGTTCGAACAAACGAGATATGAATTTTAAAAAGTGTTAAAAAGAAAATGAAACTGTTTTTTATATTAAATTCTTCACTTTTTATCAAAAAAAACTTTTAATTTTTAACAATCTTAGAAGCTTGTGTGATAATCATGAATTGTGTCTATAAATGCGAAAGAAAAGCTTTTAAAGTAACTACATAAAATGGAAGTATTTTTATGAACAATGTAAGTAGTGACAAGATATGTAGGTATACGTATATACATAGTATATACAAAAGAACGGCTGCTAAATATTTAGAATTTAATTTGGCAATCTTAATAATTACGATTTTTGATTTAATTATATACATATAATACATTTTTAATAATGTTTTATGTGGTATAATTTTCAATTAAATATGCCGCGAAACTTGATTTTTATATTGATTTTGAAATAATTGTTTGTGTTAAATAGCGTTAAATTTGTCACGTGACTATTTAATTAGCATTTATTTATAATTTTAATCGTAAGAGAAACTTCGATGTTGATGTGAGATTGTTCTAAATATTTATAACTTTGAAATAGAAATAGAAACACATATGTATATGTACATTCATATGTGTATATTTTTTTGCGAAATGATCACTAGATATATTGTGATCACTAGAATTAACACATTCGTATTTTATATATTTACTGTCACGAATCGGATATATAGGATATACAAAATATTACGTAAACGTCATTTTCAGAAATAATTTGTATTTCGGTTCGATAATCGCAACTTTGTTTTTAGTTTTCCTATATCTTTATATAGTAATAGAAAGAGAGACATATAATACTGAGAAAACACGTAAAATTCTTTTTAAAAATCAAATTATGTATTCAAGCAAGATAAGGGTATTTTTGAATTTTGTCTATTTGCACTTTTCTAGAATATAACCCCCGCATGATGAATAATATCAGCTAAATTAAAAATAATTATCTCTACAATTCGTATATTTTAATTATTAAATTAATCGCGTTTCGCCTAATTTTCCACGCTTTTCACCTATTTCCTACGCCTTTCGTCTATTCCAAAATTGAAACTATGGTATACATATGTATGTACTTACTATCCTATTGTAAAAATATGTATACTTATGTATAGGTCTATTTTTTAATTCACACCGAGCGAGCAGTGCGCTGTCAAAAATGTGCACTGCGTTTTTTAATTCAACCTGTGTAATTTTACTCCATACACTGTATTTTTTAATATGAACTGAGCCTACTCAGGTGCACAGACCGAGTGAAAATTTTTGCTCTGAAATGAATGTAAGTGTCAAGAATAATCAAAACATAACTTTAGTTGTAATATTTTTATAAAAACAGATTACAACAAATTTATTTTTATAAAAACATTTTATTTATCCACGCTGTTTTTACTCTGAGTACAGCGACCGATTTGACACTGTACTCTGTGTACACTGGTTGAGTAAATCTACTCGCTCGGGTTGAATTAAAAAATAGACCCTATAAGTATATGACTAACGCAAGCTTGCTACTGACCTCAAGTTCTCAAACTGTATTCAAATGGGCGACATCCCAAGCGATTGATGTCTATTAAATGCATCCAAGGCTGTCGTGCGGTGGAAGTATCAAAACGTAAATGTAAATATTACAAAATTTGGCGGTACAAAAAAACCGCGCAACAAAATTTCCCGTATATTAATCGCGCGCACGATTTGGGAAATTTTAATGCAAAATGTAAAGTCAAGCAAGCTGATTAAAACTAAATATTGTTAAGATATACTTAAGTCCGAATTTCGGGCTATCGGTGAAAAAATATTGGTTCGAAGATCTTCGGCCATCTTCCTTTGTGACATGTAAGTTCCTTTGTTGTTATAACCATGTGGTCATTCAATAAAGTTGCCTGTCATGTGATCCAATCTCAAGAAAAACTGTAGGTTAAATTTTATAAGATAACGCTGTTGGATTGAATTAAAACATTTTAAGTTGGTGTATATTTCAATTGCCCAATATATTCAAAAATGAAATTTTCTTCTTTGTTTCCTCTCTGCCAAATCGACTGTGGACTGGACTTAATAGATTAATAATACTTCTTTAGCTTTACTAAGCCTAAATAATAAAATATGTGTTTTAATAGTTCTGATAATCTTAATAAAATAATAAATTCTAGCAAATATAAAACTTCTGAACAAATCATTTAACTTTGGAATATTTTTTGTGGGATTTTAATCAACTCATTGTTTCAATTTATTGAGATGTTATATTACTGAAACCAAACAGAATTGGTCAAGCTGTATTTCGTATTATGTGAAATAAAAGCCATCCCTTTACATTTGTGTGAATTTAATATCTTACATACAAAGAAACTTTCCTATTACTTTCTTACTTATTATTTAAATAAAACGGGCTATATGGTAAACATCATTGATTTGAATGCGTTTCGAATAGATGAAACTATATATGAATATCGCGTACAATAAATCAGTAATAAAATCTTTTTATTTTTTAAAGAGGAGTGGCTACATGACAACGGGAGAAAAATTGTTTCAACTCGTCGGATCAAGTAGTTAATATGGGCTAATGTCAATTTAATTGGTTTTATTAATCGAGATATTGGAAGAAAAATACTATGGTATTTTCTTCTGATGATACATAACATCAGAAGAAAACACCAAATTTGACTTATGGTAGAAAATACCATAAGTAGACGATCTTAAAACTTAAGCTAAACCTTGATGCATTTGCTCGAATTAATCAACTAATTGATTTTTCCACTAGAGGGTAGTGGATACTCGCTCGATTAGTGATACATGTATTATTTATTCGGTTTTTTGGTAGAAATATTTCTTTACGTATCTACTAAAAAGTTAACTTATTTAATAAAATAGTTTAGTCAAATGAACAGTACATTTTAACAAGAAAGTTTAAATGCCGAATTGCGCAAAAAACATTTTCGAGTTTATTTGTTTAAATACCATGCATCGTGTTGTTCGTGTAAAAATGCTAATTAAAATAATTTACTAATCATTATAAATATATTACTTTAATACCGTCAACACTTTAGCAGTTATTCATAAATTGTATTCAAGATTAAAATCTGAATGATTGATATTGATTAAAAACTTCAATGTTGCTAATTTAATGTGTTATTTTTTTTCTAATTCCAGAGCAATCAAAGTGTTTAACAAATTCACAAAAGAAGGTAAATATCATAAATATTTCTTTTATAATTTATATAACGTATGTTATAATTTATATATGTATTTGTGTGTACTTATACTTTGCTGAAATATTTTATCCAAATTATAATATACATTCATTAGAATTCGAGATGTATGGTATAAGAGTATGTACAAGAAAGGTTTTTCAGAACTGATAGAACAGTAAATTAGAAGATAATTTTAGTATATCTATATATACACATACATACACAACATATATTGATTTAAAAGTAAATACTAGAATTATTTTCGAAACTATTTAGAAATATAAAAGTTCTTTGACCGTAAGCGTAAATATAAAAACAAATATTTTCAAGTATGATGAATGAAAATTATAGTCTCGTAGTTTCAAATTGATTTTGTTTGGATAGCGCGCGGTTTAGTTTGGTTTTTTGTCTGAAATTCATTCGACTTGGACATAGTTGGATGATTTGTGCAAGATCGATCGAACAAAAAAGTGTGAATGGGAACTTAAATAACTGTGTGAAAAAGTTGTGTTGTACATGTATAAAGATTATCACGGTATCTCCTGTGTATATATGTACTATATACATACTTATCTATAAGTAATCTGGAACGAGTTAGACAATAATATCTATATTTTCATATATATTGTATAATTTATCATTATTAGTAAGTGTATACAAATTAAAATATACACAAGAAAAACACAATTCACGCAAACATGAAGCAAATTTGCGGTTGAATAAATGCACAATCCATGTAATGCGTGTATAACGAGCTATCTCTCGACTACTTATTTAAGTAATGTATTCATAAATTTATAAACAAATTCAAGAATTCATTAACCTGTCACTCACAAGAATTGGTACTTGTCTTCTGGCTACCGTACTGTGTTTAGAAGGTTATATATGCATATTTTATATTGATTGATTACCTTAAATGATAAGCTATAAGATATACAACAATAAATTATTTTATTTTCTATAACTAATTAATTAAATATATAGATGTATATAAGACGCTGAATGATAAATGATTGCGGCGATAAGAACCGCAAAGCTATAGAAGACGTAAATTTAATTAACTTTCTATATACATACATATGTATATTACAAAATACTAATACTTACATACAACTACATATATAATTACGTTGTATATATATACATGTGTATTTATAAATATATGTATATGATGAAACAAGATCTCGTAATTGTAAATTGCATATTGATTACGATCAATTATAGATTACATTCCTATATAGAAAGAATTAAACTAAAATGCAGGTTGTATTTAATTAACCTGTCTCTTTGAGTCCGTCTGTCAATATAACAGCAAAAACTTAACAAAATATTCGTGCGATGATTAGTTGGCACATTTCAAAATTTATATTTATTTTTTTGTTGCCTTTTACGATCTGACTGTTTGTGTTAGAATTTTTATTAATGCATACCCATAATGTTAGAAATTTTAATTGAAATTATGGAATATATCCTATATATATCAGTTACGAAACTTGTAGATGCAGCCGCTGAGGGTACACAATATACGCGGCGCATCCCAGTAGTAATTACACTAGATATAAGAAATGCATTTAACAGCGCATCCTGGGAGTTAATTCTAAAAGGACTAAATAACTTCAAAGTTAGCCCATATCTGACGAAGGTACTTCAAAGCTACCTGAGTGAGCGACGAATTATTGTGGAAGCTGGAGGTACAGCAACCCAAATGGAGGTTACGAGTGGAGTTCCCCAAGGATCTATCCTAGGACCTATGCTTTGGAACATCTTGTACGATGGCAACCTTCGAATTCAGCTACCCGAAGATGCCAATTTGGTGGGGTAAGCGGATGATTTAGCACTTGTTGTCTCTGGCAGACACGAGCAGCAACTAGTTGAACGAGTGGAAGCGGGAGTAGAGGTGATTTCCAGATGGCTTCGTATTCATCGGATGCAATTGGCTCCAGAAAAGACTGAAGCCAATGATCTCCTTCAAAGTGGAAGGAGTTAAAGTAACACCGACAACCCACATCAAGTACCTGGCTAGACTACCGTCGCGGCTTTCAAGTTCATGTAAGGCAAATTACGACAAAGGCGACCCGGACAACAAAAGGGCTCATCGGATTGATGACAAATGTTGGTGGACCAAGCGCCGGAAAAAGGAAACTGCTCTCATCGGTTGTTTTATCCGCAATACTTTACGGAGCACCCATCTGGATACGAGCTTTAGATATTGCAAGGGCGTCCGAGCAGTTCGAACGCGTACAATGTACTCTGGCACTGCGTATATGTAGTGCTTACAGAACGGTAGGAAAGGAAGCAGCTTTCGTGATAGCAAACATGCCACCGGCCACTTTAATGGCGAAATGTAGACTAGCGGTTCTTCAGAGAACATCAAGCGTTGAGGCCAAAGAGGAATTAATGCAAAAATGGCAGGCACGTTGGGAGAGTGCCGACACTAGATCATGGACCAGAGAGATCATTCCGAGTCTAAGGGAATGGGTGAATCGTAAGCATGGGGAGACGAACTTTCATCTGACACAGTTCCTGACAGGTCACGGCTGCTTCAATAGCTATCTGTACCGAATGCATATTAAGGATACTCCTAACTGCGCATACTGTGAAGAGGACGACACACCAGAGCATACGATACTGTACTGTTCAAGGTGGGAAGAAACGAGGAAGAAGTGTACCGATACTGTAGGAGACATGACACCACGGAATATTATCTCGAAGATGGTAGGGGAGGAGAATAGTTGGTACGCTATAAGCAAAATGATTACGGTAATATTGACCATAAAAATGAGGGAAGAAGCGAGCACGACGACTTGAACAAACAAGGAGACAATAGACATCCAGCGGTCGAAGTAATGCAAACTTTGTGGTACCGAGCGCTGCGAGGAGCTGAGGTAGGGGGTTTTTTAGTCGGTAAGAGTACGGCACAACGTCCATGAGGATTTTCCTCCTACTGGGAAAAAAAAAAATATATGTATATATATGTATATATATATATATATATATATATATATATATATATATATATATATATATATATATATATATATACATATATATATATATATAAATATATATATATATATATATATATATATATATATATATATATATATAATATATATATATATATATATATATATATATATATATATATATATATATATATATATATTATATATATATATATATTTATATATATATATATATATGTGTATATATATATATATATATATATATATATAATATATTTATATATGTATATATATATATAATATATATATAATATATTTATATATATATATATATATATATATATATATATATATATATAATAAATATATAAATATATATATATATTTATATATATATATATATATATATATATATATATATATATATTTATATATATGTATATATTATATAATATTCATACTTATATATGTATGTATATGTATGCATATATTTAGTTTAGTTGGATTAATGCGATGTGGCATAATCTTTTTATAAATTTGGTGTGGTTGTGAACTAAATTTGATGAATTTGTGCTTTGATTTTGGTTTATTTGGATTCGATTATTGCAAAATTTGTACTGGGAGGTTGTAACATCGAACGTACGTTGTTTTCGAACTTGTTATCGAAATTTCAGATAAACCGGTTGTTTTAATATTTCCATCATTTTTTTAATTTCCTCACGATTGTCAAGTGAATTTTTAACAAAGGTTGCCATAATTTCATGTTACAATTACATTATATAGTAAAGTTATACCTATATACGTATATGGCCATCTACTTTGGTCCAAGTTCCCATCGTTTATATAATAAAAAATATATTTGGATTTGGGTCATATTGTAAGTAAGGGGTACGTTAACAATGAAAAATATTAACACAAAACGTTTTTTACTGTGTTTACCTATCTCTTCAATAAAAATGTTAAATTAAATTTACACATCATTTAAAACACCCAACCGTGATTTCTTGATAACCATCGGTAATCGAATTCAGAACCCTTGAATAGCAAAGCAACGACGCTTACTTTGCTAACGAGGGCGGTTCAATATGTTCATGGCATTTGTTAGCTCCATATGCTTATTATTTTTATATTTGGTGTATATTTTAGCTTATAAGATTTTTTTTATCATTTTTTATTAAAGCCAAATTTGAATTATGAAAAATTTACTGACAGTATTTAAATCGAAATTAATTTTTTTGTTTTTTTTTTAATTGTTAAACCCAGAAATGTTCGCATATAAACATTTTAGATCGTAATCGCAAAACGAAATGTTACTTTGCCTCAGAAATGGCGCACTACTCAAATAACCTCAGTATGTACGAAAAAGATTTCCTATTCATACAAAAAAAAATTCTATGTTGTACAATACAACAAACTCGCTTAATGCAACACCCGATAATAGCTTATTAAATTTTACATTCAACATTTTTTAAAATGCTATAGGGTTGAAAATTTAGTTTCGAAAATATGGTTTATAGTTTTCCTATTTCTTATAGTAACAGTAAGAGAGACAAATAATACTGAGCAAAATTGAATAATTCTTTTTAAAAATCGAATTATTGGACTAAAATAATAGTATCTTTGTATTTTGCCTATATTCGCACTCTTTTAGAATACTAAAATAAAACTAGTTGTCTCTACGATTCGTATGGTTCGTTTTAATTATTAAATTAAATCTTACGGTTTTCATATAGTTGATTGTAAAAAATGTGTACGCGATAGTTGCAAAATTTCGCTTATTGCAACTCGGCTGGATTTTAATTAGTTGCAATAAGCGAGTTTTGTTTTTGAATATTGAAATAGAAAATACTTGACTACACTTACCTATTTTGCAGTAAATTATGGCAGTATTATAAGCCTGATTCCCATTTGAAAAGTTTACTGACAGTATTTGTTTTACTGCTAAAACGGAAAGAGTTTCTTACAGTTAAAAATTCCATTAACGACAAAAAAAACTATTTATTTTTTTTATGGCAACATTTTATAGATAACTGATAATTTTCTTGTAACAACAATTTCATTAATTTCATAAATTTCATTAATTTCATAAATTTCTTTCAAGTTTAACAAAATCTAAAAAGAAATTTCTTTATTTTGGTTATTAAATTGTAACACCGAAAAATGCTCGCGTATAAACCTTTTATATCGCAAAACGAAATGCTATACTTTACCATAAATATAGCGAATTACTGAAATAAAACTTTCTTATACACAATTTCTATGTAGAAATATTATAATACTGCCATAAAAATACTTGATTCCTATTTTTCAGTAAATTAAGGCAGTATTACTAACACATGCATAAATATTTTTCCAGTATTTTGTACTGAAAATATTCTTGTTTGCTCTCGCACATCAAGGGGAATTTATATAATATATATTCACTGGCGACTTACTGTCCAACTGATCCAAACAGGGCAACAGATCTGATCGATATCTTTATAATCGTAATGCTGGCGAATCAGAATAATAAATTTTTGCCTCGGGTTGTTCGTAATTTTGGTATTAAAACTTGTTTTTCAGCTAAACGCGTTACCCACCGAAATTTCTATACTTCAAGCCAATGTTAGATATTTAGAGATTAAATTATAAGAATAACACAAACTATAAGAATAACAGCTTAAATTTCTTTACACTTTCCTATTATGTGCGTAATCAAAACCTTTTTCCGCCTTACATCACAATCTAAGTCGTAACCAAATATCCCCGTGCATTATATCCAAACGTTTAAAATATTTATTTTAACAAATTTTGAATTTCATCGCAAACCACATCAAGTCGTATATACAAACCATCATTTAAGGTAGACTGTAAATTAATCTTTTTATTAATAGATTAATTTACATATTATGCAATACAATGCACACAAACATTTTTCTTCTTTATGTTCGTGCACTAATTTAAATGCAGAAATATATAAAATCTGCGAGATAACCTGTTAGAAATATGCATACCGTGGTTTTGAATTACAACAATTTTGATGTGGCACGAATGAGTTAAATTTGTATCTTATGCATAATTTAAAATAAGTTTTTAAACGATATTCAATCTATTTAGATTTATGATAGATGCGGGAAGAAAGATTATAGTAAATCGAGACATAAATATTTTGTTGGATAATAAAAAACAAGTTGATAGTTTTTGTATCGCATGCACTATTATTATATAGAAATTTAATATGTTCTCAAGAATTTTTTATGGTTAGTTCTGAATAGCATGTATTATAATATAGAAGTTTATTTTCCATAAATCACTTGATTTGATGAAATCCATTTAGTTTTGGTATTTGTATCACGATTTGAACAGGTTTTCTTTGTTGGTATTTCTATTTAGTAGCAATATCACAAGAGAGCATAATATTGAAAACAGCCAGACTTGCCAAGTGATTTATGATATACAATGTTTAGTGAGGTACAGTACATGGTTCTGGTTAAATTCAACCTACCCAATTTTATCCTCTATATTGACAAAAATAAATTGAATCGGTGAAGCTTAGCCAATTACTTAATGGATTTCTAATTATAAAATAATACCAATGAAACACCATTTAAAATTATTCATTTGTGCGAACAACATTGGTGCGTTCTCATCATAATTGTTTGACATCAAATTTGACTAGAAGAAATTCGATTGATTCTTAAACTTTACATTGATTCTACTCATT
This sequence comes from Tipula unca, assembly GCA_951394425.1. Lineage (NCBI taxonomy): Eukaryota > Metazoa > Arthropoda > Insecta > Diptera > Tipulidae > Tipula > Tipula unca. The sequence goes on from OX596381.1 coordinate 117,368,475, forward strand.
TTCAAGACTATAACCTCTATTGAAAGTTACCCGGTACGGGTCGATAAATCTACACTTATCATCTTCCTCTCAAACGGCAGTTTTCTTTCACGCTTTCAAGAATATATGACTCTGTTTTGTACAGAGCAGTAATGATTCGAAGTATCAGTTTTTTTATATGTTGTTATCTTACCCCGTATGATCTATGCAAGTTGGAAATAGCTTGGGGAATAGAACAAAACTATAAGCATGTCCAATGAACTAAATAATAAAGCAATAATATCTGCGGAAGAACACCATTTCGTGAGATTTTTGTTAATCGATATTTCCTCATATTAATTATGCATTTTTCTAACATTCTCATTGAATCTGACAACAATTAACAATACCGCCCCTAATTACATAATATATGGAATTTAACTACTACAACACAACGATGTAATCTAATGTCATTTATGTTACATTAAGAAATGTTTCTTACATCTTTTGTATCAACATACTCATATTGAAATATTATCTTTTGTGAGCGCAAAATATGAAACAAAAAAGATTTATCTTCATTATTATATAAATATATGGGTGATGGCGTACAATCCTAATGTATTAATTTCAAAAATTTCAAAATTGATACAACAAAGCTAAACAAAATGTAATTTAAGAACACGAAAAGATGATGAAGATTTCATTGAGATTAATTTTACTAACTCACCTTTATATAATAGAACTAGAATAGTTTCTAAATAGAAATTTAGATTATTTATTCTTTATCCCTAAAGCATAAAAAAATCAATCAAAAACTGTATTAGAAAATGATAAATGTGGGTCAAATAATTGGTTGTGTTGTGTGTGATCCAAATGAAATGTCTGTGAGAATATTTCTATTTTTTTTTATAATGAATTTATTATGTATGTACATATGTACCCATCGGAATTTAAATCCCAGAATCTATAAAGTTGAATTTATTTTAATCATTAAAAAGAAAACCACATAATCATTTCCTTCTATATACATTTAATATGAATGTATGTATATATATATATATATATATATATATATATAAATAAATATATATATATATATATATATATATATATATATATATATATATATTATATATATAAATATATATATATATATATATATATATATATATATATATATATATATATATATATATATATATATATATATATATATATACATATATATATATACAAATATATATATATATATATATATATATACCTATATATATATATATATATATATATATATATATATATATATATATATACATATATATATATACGAGTATATACATAAATATTTATAATATTATATGTATTGCATTCAATTACGATGAAAATTGATAAAACGTAAATGTATGTATGTAATTGAATTTAATTATAAATTATATTTGATGAATGAACAGAAATCAATAATTTTGTAGGTAGAGTTCTATCTCGCGAAAAATCAAAAACAATTCTAGAAGGCATTTCAATCGTATGTATGTATATACAGTTAAAGTAAAACATAATTTCGTGAAGGTACTCGTATAACAATCATCTGAGAATTACATTAAAGTATTTGAAATTAAATTTTCTTTGTTTTCTTTTCTCGTATTAAGTAATTTAAAGATCTGTAATGTCACTTTGTTTCGCTTGTTATAATGTGTTAGATGCAAAACTAATGAAATAAACTTCATATTAGTTTATAGTGTAAATGCCAGTCAACAATAAACCACTACCTGATGTGTTCCAGGTTGTCGTGGTGGAAGCATTTGAGATATTTGGTTTCGTAAATTATTCGCATCTAAATGATACTTTCATATAAATGCGATTCAAAATTGTTAGTATTGTTTATTTTTGCATTTGGACAGCTCGGCAAAATTGCTAATAATTTTGTAGTTAGCCAACAAATTTATTAAGTAGCAATTTTTATTGACGTAAGGTCTATACAGAACCAAACTGCGACCATTTGTCGGCCGGCAATATCGCTTGAGTAACCAGAATAATAAGCGTTAGCACCAAAGCGTAGAAAGGCTTTTGTTTTAACTTGTGTACATACATATACTATGTATATCCCTGTTAACCACTGTGGTCGGGGGGCTCTCACATGTCTCGTAAATCTAAATTGCACGAACATGTTTCCCAAGAATACCACCACAGTATCCTTTGCTTGTCGTAGGAGGCGACTAAACGGTTGGATCGCTAGGCTGTCGACCCGCATCCTTAAAAGAAATCAACTGTTTATAAAGTCAACAAAAAGAAAAATGGATACCGCCAAAAAAACACCGGACTCCCGCTCAAGTACCCGGACACGAGATTTAGGATCGGCATGTGGAACGTGCCATCACTTAGAAAACCAGGAGCGTTGGAGGGCCTAATCACGTGCATGAAGGAGTATCGGCTGGAACTCGTTGCTCTTCAAGAAACTCGCTCGCCTAAAAGTGGAGACCATGTGTCCCGGGCATTACGTTGCTCTACAGTGGAGATGACCTCGGAAATCTTGGAGCTGAATTTCTTCTTGGGCCGCAGGTAAAGAACGCTGTTTTGGATTTCCAAGCGTTCAATAACCGATTGTGTAAGCTTCGCTTGTGTATGAAATAAGCCAACCTGTCGATAATTTGTGTACATGCGCCTACAGAATTCAGCCAGCCCCAACATAAAGACTCATTTTACAATAACGTGGACAGTCTGATGAAATCTATACCCGAACACGATGTTAGAATGGTAATTGGGGACTTTAATGCTAGAGCTGGCAGAAATCAGACCGACTTGTGTGAAAACATAGGTCCGTACTCCCGACACGAAACTGCGACCGATAATGGTGAGAGATGTACTTTGCAATTGCTCATGATCTTAAAGTAGCAAGCACGTTCTTCTCTCACAAACAGATACATCTAGAGACATGGACACAAACTCGCGGAACCTCCCGCAGCCACATTGACCATGTGTTAGTTTCTAAAGGACGGGCTCGGGTTGTGCAGGATGTGAGAACTTATCGGTCAGCAACCAAATACGTAGGCAGCGATCACCATTTGGTCGCTACGATGGATGTTTTCGTACAAGTCTGGGAGCACAGCGAAACGCATGGTACGTTTCGACTGTGAAGGTCTGATAAATGAAGATCAAAAGAAACGATATCAGGATCTTGTCAGCGACAACATTGTTGAAGCTAATTACCAGTCTAACTGCGTGAACTCTGTCTGGGAGGTACTGAAAACTTCGGTTGTCAGTGCTGCTCAACAGACTTTAGGTATAGTGAAAGTCAGACCCAAGAATAATTGGTTGATGACGAGTGTCGTCTTGCAGTTGAGCAACAAAATATAGCCCATAGTGAAGAGCAACAACGTCTTACAATCGCGAGGAAAAACAAGGCTGCTCTTGCAAGAAGGGCAGCTAAGCGGATTTGTAGACGAAAGAAGCGAGAATGGTGGAATGCTGAGTTTCTGAAACTACAACAACTAAAGTAAGAACTGCACTGCACCATACTTCCAGACCTACGTCAACCGCAAATCGGTGCCGGGATGGAAACCTCTGTGTCAACATCGACGTAGTACTTGACGCATGGAGTGGACACTTTACTGACCTGCTTGATGTTCATCATGCGTCACAGACTGTTGTTGAGCCACCTCAAATACAGACTGCAGAGATTTGCACTGAGGAGCCATCCCATGAGGAATTCACTAAAGCCTTGCAGAGATTGAAACGAAACTGCTCACCTGGAGTGGACTGCATTAATTCGGAGCTCTTGATATTCAGAGGGGATACTTTGTGGAACTGTCTTTTCGATCTTATTCGATTAGTATGGCGAACCTAAGTTATGCCTGACGAATGGAAAGTGGCCGTGATATGCCCCATCTTCAAGAAGGGAGACGACTTGAAGGTGCCCCTTTGCACAGCATACAAGTTACTGTCATACATTGTATTGGATAGAATCACTCCTCTAGCGGAGGGCTTGGTTGGTGACTATCAAGGAGGATTTCGTCCGAATCGTTCAGTCACCGTTCAGGTCATTTCGCTGCGAATCTATCTAAATATTATGAGACATCCATTCCCTTACATCAGGTGTTCCTGGATTTCCGGCAGGCCTATGACTCGATCAATCGAGAGAGTTTGTGGTCTGCCATGGAATACCTAGGAATGCCAACAAAATTGGTACGACTGTGTAGGATGACAGTGACACAGTCTCAATGCTGTGTTAAAGTTGAGAAGAGGCTATCGAGGTGTTTAGCAGTTAGCTAGGGTGTTCGGCAGTTAGATGCTCTGTCCCCGATACTCTTTAATCTCATAGTGGAGTACATCTTTCGTAAAACTGAAACACCTCAGCGCAACATCTTATATCGCCAGTCCAATCAGGTGCTTGCATATGCAGATGACATATGCGTGATTGGACTTAGTGAGAGAAATACTTGATCCGCTTGTATAGTTTTCAGCTTCAGTTGGACTTCAGATCAATGAGTCTAAAACGAAATACATGATCTCTGGTTTTCGGGACAATGGCACACCAGATTTTAATAGTGGCCACTACACGTATGTGGAGGTTCAAATATTTGGGTTATCTTATCACTCACGATAACAGTGTGGGTGAGGATATTAAAAACCGGCTGGCGGCTGACAGCTGGCAGTCGTTGTTTGTATCCTCTAAGGCCACTGCTAAAATCGAAACACTTATCAAGGGCCTTGAAGCTGAAGCTTTACAAAGCGTTGATCAGGCCCGTTGTTATGTTTGGATGTGAAAGTTGGGCGCTGACGGATGAGTACGAGAGGTGGCTCTTTACATATGAGAGACGAATCTTGCGTGTGATTTACGGCCCAAAACGCGACATAGATTGTACATACCGGGCTTTGTACAATATCGAGATCAGAGATCTGATGAAGATCCCCGATGTTGTACATCAAGTAAGATCTCAGCGAGTACGCTGGCTCGGTCACGTTCTGCGTTGGGATCCGGAACGCATTGTGCATCGATCTCTGAAAGGAAAGCCACCATATGGTAGGCGCAGAGGTCGTTGCAGGCGACGATGGCTCCACGATGTAGAGAACGACTTGGCCTCTTCAGATTGTCGTAGATGCTAGATATGCTCAGGATCGAAACCGTTGGAGCCTTATAGTTGACTCAGTAAGGGGCCAGTAATGGCCTTGGAAAACTGTTTATTATTTACATACTATGTATATAAAAATGACAGCCAAAAATATAATTAACAATTATTCAAGATTGGTTATATACTCAAATACTCAATGTATGAGAAGTTAGACCGAAAAAGACATTTTCAATTTTGGTATGTTTCTATACTAAATTTTACATCAGGATAAAAAATTATATGAAAAAATGTAAGAAAACACATAATTGGTGTAAATTTGTAAGTAAAAGCTTGAACAGATAAAGTTAAATCAGCCGGAAAAGTTATCGAAATTTGTAGAATATTAGATGTAAAAATGCATCAGTGTCCATATACAATATAAGAATCACCTCCAAATAACTTCTTCTGGATTATTATAAAGACCATAGTAATAATTAATTACATTTTTTCTTCAATAAATACATAGGTACGTTTATTCTTCAAATAATGCCATATAGCCTAACTTCATATCATGGAACTAAGTTTCATCTAGCGTCATTTGTCCTAATAGATTCATCAGTACGTATACAAATTATTTGAAAATTTTATAATTTTTTATAAACTATCTGGATTATGGTCTTTAAATTGGTACATTCATCTTACAAATAATGCCATATAGCCTATCGCCGTTTCATGAAGCTAAAGGTTTCATCTAGGGTTATTTGTATTAATTGTTTCAATAGTTTGTTTATACGAATTTTTGCAGAAAATACTCGAGATAACCCTCTCTGATCTTCAAAAATATAGGTACATTCATTCTCCATATAAAGCCATATGGCCTGCCTTCATATCAATGAACCTAGATGAAACCTTTAACTCCATAATACGGAGATAGGCCAAATGGCATTATTTGTAAATCGGATGAAACCTTTAGCTCCATGATACGGAGATAGGCCAAATGGCATTATTTGTAAGATTAATGACCTATTTTTAGAGACCATAACCCAAATGAGGTTATCTCTAGGATTTCCCCCATAAAATAATGAAAATTGGGGTTAATTTTTATACGTACTATTGAAACTATTACGTATTAATGTTTATTGATAATTAATTTTGTGTTTTTTTATTAAAATAAATAAGAAAAGTTTTTGTTTATAAAATAAAATAAAAATTGAAAATTATTTATGAACAGTTTATTACATTTTTGTCAAATACAATTTTTTTGGGATGGACTTTTCAGTTTGCTTTATTTTCTATAGTATTCGTGCTGAAAACGAAGACACTCATGATATTTAGCACGGAAACATTCTGGAAAGTGATTATTTTTTCGGAATGGAAAGGTTTTTTCGGGCTAACTTCACATACATTCATATACATAACTATATAAGGTTGGTTAATATATTTCCAACTTCAGAATTACTTTAATCTCAAACATAGGTACATATATCGGTTTGGTTGTCTTGGATTTACTCAAATTATATATCACTTTTCAATCAGTAATTCGCAAACTAAACTAAAAATTAATAGAACCTAAACAATCCATCCAATTTGATTAATTCTAGCCATAAGCAAAGCAATAAATTAAGTATGTATGTGTATTATTATATTCTATTTCATGGGAAATCAGGCCACTATACCATATATCTAAAATCGAAACATACTAAAATGAGCTGAATCAGCTAAACAAAATTCAGAAGTTTTTCTATGTCATGCAATTTAACAGTCAATTAAATCAATTCTCAATAGAAATTCGCTACATATTTTTTATGTTTAAATAGAAGAAAACTAAAATAATCGCGATCTTCAATTAAGATAAACGTTTTTTTAGTTTTATTTTCGTTTCTATAACAAAAATTCATAATTTAGAAATTTAGCATTACAAGAACAAGAATATTTTTTTTTCTCTATTCCTGTTTGCATTTTGGTTTGTATATATAGTATATAATATTATATTTATTAGTTAGATAGGTAGAAAGATCGTGAATTTGTTTTCAGTTTATATATATTTTATTTATTTATACACATTCATAACAAAAATCGCGCTACTTTCAGACTTTGTTGTTTGCAAACAAAAAAGAAAATTTAGAAATTTCAGAAATATTGATCTAATTATGCTCTACTATACACAGTATGTCATCGCAATATCCTTAAAATTTTTTCTTTTTGTAACGAGTTTATAATATAAGAAAAACGAAATATTTACTCAAGAGCTACATTTTTCGAGGTGACTCAATTTTAAGTTACCAATACATATTTTTGTCATTGATTTATTGCAAACAAATGCAAATATAAATTTAAATATATACTTATATATGTATCAATAAACCAAACATGAAAAAGCGATTATAAAATAATTTATGGAACTTGAGATAATTGTATATAATATATAAGAACAACATATAGAGGAAATGAATTTTCATTTTCATATATATACAAACTCTGACATCGTAATATCGGCAACAAATCGATTACAATAAACGCAAATGAGATTTTTTTAACCAAAAATTAGAATTTTATATGTATGTACGTATTTGTTTCTCTTCACGTTTCTCAGCCTGTACTCTGGTAGTGGATCGGCGTCATTATTTATATATTGTAAATACGTAAACAAGAAATGGGAAGAGAATATTTTAATTATAAATTAAATTTAAAATCCACGTGAATCTATATAAGAAATAAATGCAACATTTCTTATGTAAGTATACATTTACATATGTTGAAGATGTTGTTAGAACTTTACGTTGTTGTAATTCATACACATTTTTAAGGTGGGAAATTAATTTACCCCGGTAACCTTACGGCCTTTGTACATTTTTTAAATATACATTTGCTGTGATGTTTATTATTCTTTTACATGAAATGCGTTTGTGAATTAAACAAGAAATATTGCGGAGAGTACGAACAGAAAAAATGAATAGTTTAAGATCTATCGTATATACCAACAACTAGCTGAATATGTACATATATACATACCTACATATAAGAAGTAATAAATTATGTTATGATTATTTTATTTTTCAATTTTGTGTAGAAAAAATAGCTATGGCGGCGAATTTGATACCAGACAATAGAATTGCCATTGTTAAGGTTAGATAAGTCATATGAATATAGATTTTGTTTAGTGTATGTGGAAATTTATTACTGCGCCGCTAACTTACTGGACTTTTGCAGTACTGAAGAACGGTATGTTAAAGCTAATCGAATTTAATAAGAAATACTAGATGTACATGGAGCGGTTATTGTATTGCTAATTAAGTTTGGCTGCACGACCTTTATCATCCGAAACAATTTCCCATTCCCACACGATGTAGTTTGATATATTTTCGTCCATTTTCAAAACATTGCATAATGCGTCATTTTTAGTGATTTTTTTTTCAATTGTACATCTTTTCACTAGTAGTTGAGCCACCTCTAATACAGACTGCGGAGATTTGCACTGAGGAGCCATCCCATGAGGAATTCACTAAAGCCATGCAGAGATTGAAACGAAACCGTGCACCTGGAGTGGACTGCATTAATTCGGAGCTCTTGATATTCGAAGGGGATACTTTATTGAACTGTCTTTTCGACCTTATTCGATTAGTATGGCGAACCTAAGTTATGCCTGACGAATGGAAAGTGGCCGCGATATGTCCCATCTTCAAGAAGGGAGACCGCTTGAAGTGTGAGAATTATCGCGGTATAGGTCTCCTTTGCACAGCGTACAAGTTACTGTCATACATTGTATTGGATAGAATGACTCCTCTAGCGGAGGGCTTGGTTGGTGACTATCAAGGAGGATTTCGTCCGAATCGATCAGTTACCGATCAGGTCTTTTCCCTGCGGATGATTCTATCTAAATATTATGAGACATCCATCTCCGTACATCAGGTGTTCCTGGATTTCCGGCAGGCCTATAACTCGATTAATCGAGAGAGTTTATGGTCTGCCCTGGAATACCTAGGCATGCCAACAAAACTGGTACGACTATGTAGGATGACAGTGACGCAGTCCCAATGCTGTGTTAAAGTTGAGAACAGGCTATATCGACAAGTTTTGTAGTTAACTCTGGTGTTCGGCAGGGAGATGCTCTGTCCCCGATACTCTTCAATCTCATGTTGGAGTACATCTTTCGTAAAACTGAAACACCGCAGCGTAACATCTTATATCGCCAGTCCAATCAGGTGCTTGCATATGCAGATGACATATGCGTGATTGGACTGAATAGCAAGGGAGTGAAAGAAATACTTGATCCGCTTGAAGAGTTTTCAGCTTCAGTTGGACTTCAGATCAATGAGTCCAAAACGAAATACCTGATCTCTGGTTTTAGGGACAATGGCACACCAGATTTTAGTAGTGGCCACCACACGTTTGAGGGAGTGAGGAGGTTCAAATATTTGGGTTCTCTTATCACTCATGATAACAGTGTGGGTGAGGATATTAAAGTGCGGCTGGCAGCTGGCAGTCGTTCTTTGTATCCTCTAAGGCCACTGCTAAAATCTAAACACTTATCAAGTGCCGTGAAGCTGAAGCTTTACAAAGCGTTGATCAGGCCCGTTGTTATGTTTGGATGTGAAAGTTGGGCGCTGACGGATGAGTACGAGAGATGGCTCCTAACATTTGAGAGAAGAATCATGCATGTGATTTACGGCCCAAAACGCGAAATAGATGGTACCTACCGAGCTCTGTACAATATCGAGATCAGGGATCTGATGAAGATCCCCGATATTGTACATGAAATAAGATTTCAGCGAGTACGCTGGCTCGGGCACGTTACGCGTGCTGATCCGGAACGAATTGTGCAGCGATCTCTGAAAGGAGAGCCACCATATGGTAGGCGCAGAGGTCGTTGCAGGCGACGATGGCTCCACGGTGTAGGAAACGACTTGGCCTCTTCAGATTGTCTTAGACAGTATGAAGACCATGCTCGGGATCGAAACCGCTGGAGCCGAATTGTTGACTCAGTAAGGGGCCAGTAATGGCCTTTAAAACTGTTTAAAAAAAAAACATCTTTTCACTGTTTTATATGAGGAGTTGCGGACCACTAATGTGATTATTGAATATAATATTTGCAATGGGATTTTTCTACAAAAGTAAATAATAGTTTTCAGTGTTCAGCAGATTCTCTCGGCTAATAGAAGTTCTTCTATGAGTAAATTTCGCAAGGAAATGAAATAAACTTAAGAAGTAAGTATAAGAAGTGCATTTGCAGTGAGTCCGGACTGAATTGAATTTTGCTGAGCTTAATCTCAAATCGCGGCGACGGAATTACTATAGTTCATCATGAATAAAGAGTCGTTAGTTTAATAATGCTCTGTAGAATTGAGTGCCTTTGAACGTATAGAAGCCTTTCTGAAATTGGTATTTTTTTTTTAGCAATTATTTGATGGAGTCTCAGACGGAATACAGTATTTATCAAATTTTGTCTGGCCCTAATTATTTGTATTGGTGAAATAAGCATTAGGTTAGATTAGGTAAGGGTGGCTGTCCTAAAGGACTAGCATAGACACATAATTGGTCCGTTATAGCTATACCACATTCCAGCTACCTCCTCTTCACTCGTTAAACCATCCTGAGCTTACCAAGAAGCGTTTACTACCACCAGGGTGGTCCAGACTTACCCAAAGGCCTACTAATAGGACATGCACCTAACAAGGCCTTGTTAAAAGCATCGGATAGCTTGGTTACTAGAGCATCAAGCTCCTGTTTAGATGCAGGTGGGTTTGGAACCGATACCGGTAATGAATTACCCAGAATGGTTCTGAAGCAATCCCAATCAGTTTTCCTCCTATTCCTGAAGGAAGGTTTGCTAGTGGGTTTTGTATCCACTTCGTACTGGAGATAACAATGGTCAGAAAAGGAATGGCCTTCGGACACTTTCCAGTTCAATACCCTCTCCTTAATATAATCCGCGACAAATGTGATGTACAGCACTTCTTGTCTATTTTCAGTAATGAAGGTTGGCTTACATCCGATATTACATATATTTAGGTTAGTACTTAAAACAAAATCAAGGAGTAACTCATCTCGCTTGTTGATATTTGTACTTCGCCAGATTGAGTGATGCGCATAAGCATCACTGCCCATGATGACTCCTACTTTTCGTTTTTGAGCCGCCGTTATCCGCACTGCACCTGGTGGTATATTTTCCTCCTCTTACGGCAGGTAGGCCGATATAAGCCAGAGATTTTGCCCATCCATCTCGATGCTACCCACCAATACATCAGCGTTGCTGTAATTTAGTAGTATACAAATATGTATTCAAATTATTTCTAGCGAGAATGCAGGAACGTATCTTACCTTCAGTTTTCGCATGTAGTATTTTATATTTAGAAGTTCTGAGGTTCAGCAACCGATCACCACTGACCCAAGGTTCCTGAACCAGAACCACATCAATGGACTCAGATTCCATTTTGAGCAGAAGGGCTGCTGATGGAGGTAGATCTGAAGGATCTTAAGTATTAGATAGTGCTTACTTCCACCATGGCAGACTCCTCTTCTGACGGCGATTCGTCCATTTGGAGCGCCCACTGTAGTCCCAATGATCTCGACATCTCCGAGTCCAGGGATAGTGTCTCCTGAGCGTCTTCCGGGATGCTGCGGACTTCTGGGTCACCAACACCAGACGGGACACCACAAGTGGATTCCCCACCTGCTGCAGATGCCCCACATCTATCGACGTCATCGCGCTTTTGAGCGTAATTGCTCCAAATCCTGATCAGACCTCCAGATTTTGACAGAGCACCCAATGATTCTCTGTCAATAATAATGACGGCCGATCTTTAGGCAATCGTTTAGCGCCGTAGTCTCGCCTAGTACACCATATAAAACATGGAATACTATAGTTGCCCGGTGGTCACCACGGGGAGGTAACACGCACACTTGTGGAAGCTGCAAGATATGGAGCTGGCAACAAGTACCAACTTGATTCTCCCAAGACAGCTTCGCTCCAGACCACCAAAAAATAAGCATTAAAGTAATAGACATGTTGCCAGGACTAGTATTATTCATATTTCATTTGTATAGTGCTGTTTCCTCAATCCTGACAAACTTAGGTCTCAAGACACTAAACACAGTAATCCAAACTTAGAAAGCGGATGCTGTGGTTATCTATAGATACAAAGATTATGCTTCTCCGGGGAATTGGGTGGCACAACATAGTATAGTTATAAAGAATTTCAGGGTCACTTAGGGTCAACAATTTTAAATTTAGGGTCAACAATTAAATTTTTTAATTTTTTAATCCCTCGGATTTGCTTCAAATTTGTACTTCAAGTTTCCCCCTGAAACTAATATATTGCGTTCATCAACCAATTCCAAGGACATAGACTTCTACGGCGGCGAAAATTAATGAAACAATATGTCACGGTCAACATTATGTTGCCTTAGTGCGAGTTTGCATCCACACTGGCGTCAGGCGTTTAGTGTCCCTTGTGTCAGACAACGCAGCCACATAATTTAATTGTACACAGAGTTTTGGTCGATTAGAGCATTTAATTCAGTTGTTCAACTGATAGTTTAATGACATACATACATGCATACGTATATAATTTTAGTTTTAAACGGTCTTATCTCAGCCAGTATTCAGCTATGACCAAGTGTACGAGCCAGTAAACTACAGTAAGTAGATATATACTACGCAAGCATACCTAACATCTTATCCGTAAACAGCATCCAAAATGCAGACAGACATATAATTTGAGAATTGTATTCAAAAACTTTTAACTATCATCTTATACATACCAAACTATTTCCAGTATGGACTGTAAATGTTGTTCCATAAACCAATCCAATCTACCTTCTGTTGCATAAACTTCCGTCATTTTATTAAAACTCAAATAAACAACAATCAACCTCTATACACAATGTAATGTAACTCGTATTGCAATTAAACTATTAGCAATATAGACATAGTTTCATTTCTACGTAAGTTAGTTTCAATTTCAAATAAAGCTAAAAAAAATTGTTTCTTAAGAAAGTTATTTAAATGTCAATCTTTTAATAAAAATTCTTTTCATTATACTCAAACCAACCACATTTTAGTCTTGTATAAGAGAAATGTTACTTGAGTGATCAACATTAATATTTATATTCGTCGTAATAATAAAATAAATTATGTAATCTAAACACCGAGATAGAAATCCTAATTTGTGTTTGTTATATATAGGTATAGTTTAGCTGTACAAAATTAAATGACGGTCGTTTACATATATTACAACTTTATATGTATCTGCATGTTGTCATTATCGGCGGGTGGAACAAATTCGTAACTTTGATTTAAAATGGTTTACTTTCGATTTATATTATATACTCACGTCTCTTTTTGTAATACATATAGTGTTTTCATTATGTTGCGCAAAATTTGTGAAGCAAAATAATTCATGATTTTATACGTCAATGCGTGCATAAATTTGCTTCCATCAAACCCGCCTGGATATTATTTCCTGCCAGTTAAATTATTTATCAAACTGTATTATTATAATCGATAATTTTGCAATCATTTAGACTTAATACAAACAACACATATGAGAGTTGTGGGTGGATTAAACCCACCTACTTACCTAATTCTATTATTATACCGTTAACGCCACACATATTAACCTAATCAATTAACACGTTGGCATATCAAAATATGTATATAATAAGAGATTCGATTTGAAGTAATAAATAAAATTAATTCTATTTATTAATTTTATTTAATTAAAGCGTTTTAATTTTATTTATACACATTTATATATCGTTTGCCTTGCGGGGGCGTGAGAAAGTTTATTTATATGACCTGGATTTGAGCTTAAAGAAAGAGTTAAAAACATATTTTTTATTACTGTGTCTTCGACTTCATACATATGTATATACATATAATATGTACGTATGCACGTACATTTGAATTAAAGTGGATGATTCTCTTCCGAACATCAATATGTACCAAAAATCTACATAATATGCAGTATTGCAATTGAACATAGACAACAATCGCTTTTAAACATAGGTCAAGAGTTTTTCTTTTAAATGATTTCTACTGTACAAACCGCGCCTTATTTCATGTAGTCATATACAGTGATTTCCAATTTCTCGTTCAACAGTGAATCTTGAAATAAAACAAGGCATGGCTTAGATTTTGAGTTGTGCTCTATGCATTAAATATTCATAATTTGTATTGAGGTGGGAAATATCCTGATGATTACAATTTTCCGCTTAATATGGAAAATATATGTAACTATTTTGGTTATCTATTTAGAGTCTCGCTGATCAATAATCTAACTTATGGCTGGTTTACATTCAATCTTTAATCTTTTTTCTAATTCTATTCCTAAATCAAATATGTAAATAAAAGAAGATACGCTTATAAATGGAAAAAATTAATGTGTGGAAAAGACAACTATGTTATAAAAAAAATTCACAATTTGGCTGCAAACTTTACAAAAAATACCAAAATAATGAAAAAGAAGACGAACCCGTTCATCTTTTTTTTGAAAAAGGCAATGTTTATTTGACTATGCCTACTTTATTTTTTCATGCAAATCATATAAATGTTTGTTTCTTTTACGTCCATATTATGGAATAGAGAAAAAATTGAATGAAAATCAGCCTTTAATAATTTAGGCATGAAAATGCCTATTATTGTCGCTGATAAGATCCTGATATCGTTTCTTTTGATCTTCATTTATCAGACCTTCACAGTCGAAACGTTCCATGCGTTTCGCTATGTTCCCAGACTTGTACGAAAAAACCGTAGTTTGCAGCAACCAAATAATGATCGCTGCCTGCGTATTTGGTTGCTGACCTATAAGTTCTCACATCCTGCACAACCCGAGCTCGCCCTTTTGAAATTAAAACGTGGTCAATTTGGCTGCGGGAAGTTTTGCGAGGATGGATCCATGTTTCTATATGTATCTGTTTGTGAGGGGAGAATGTGCTTGCTACTCTAAGATCGTGAGCAATTGCAAAGTACATCATTCTCTCACCATTAATGGTCGCAGTTTCGTGTCGGGAGTACGGACCTATGTTTTCACACAAGTTGGCCTGATTTCTGCCAGCTCTAGCATTAAAGTCCCCAATTACCATTCTAACATCGTTTTCGGGTATAGATCCAATCAGATCATCCAAGTCATTGTAAAATGAGTCTTTATGTTGGGGCTGGCTGACTTCTGTGGCGCATGTACACACATTATCGACAGATTAGCTATTTCATGCGCAAGCGAAGCTTACACAATCGGTTATTGACTGCTTGGAAATCCAAAACAGCATTCTTTAGCTGCGGCCTAAGAAGAAATCCAGCTCCAAAATTTCCGAGGCGCTCTCCACTGTATAACAACGTATAGCCCTGGGACACATGGTCTCCAGTTTTACGCCAGCGAGTTTTTTGAAGAACAACGAGTTTCAGCCGATACTCCTTCATGCATGTGATAGCCCTCTACTGCACGTTCCACGTGCCGATCCTTAATCTCGTGTCTGGGTACTTGAGCGGGGTCCGGTGTTTTTTTGGCTGTATCCATTTTTAGTTTTGTTGACATTATAAACAGTTTATTTTTTTACGGATACGGGTCGTCAGCCCAGCAATCCAACCGTTTAGTCGTCTCCTAGCAAAGGATATTGTGGCGGTATTCTTGGAAAACCTGTTCGTGCAATTTAGGTTTACGAGACCACAGGGTCAAATTTTCTATTTGTGAATACTGTGGTTTAACCTCTATTCACAGCTGATTCATAATGCATTGATTGGTGTTTGTGTGTAGTATTGTAATTACTCATTATCAATTGTAAGAATATGATGTTAGAATGAAAATTTATATAAATTAACAACGACAGAATTGGGTTTAAAATGATGTGTGAAATGAAAATTGTAGATATTTAAAATAGCGCTTTATTGATTAGAAAATATTTGTCTATTTTTAAATGTATTTGTATTTTATATATTTGAAAAATCTTATTTCGTTTATTATTAGCTCGTTAAAGAGCCTTGGGGTTCTGTATATATACAAACAAATATGTCGTTTGACTTTCAGTATGGTCTCAAAGCTTTTAATTTGCTTAATTTTACTGTAGTTACCTACAATTACTCTAGATAAAATAAAATTAATAAAATATCCGCTTTAGGTTAATTCCAAATTAAATACCCTCTGCTCATGGATCCGTTCTACATAAATTTAATCTTAAGTACAATTAGAAAAATCTTAGGAGAATTAGAAAATATATATACTTAAATACTATACACGTTTATGAAATAGCTTATTTAATCCCCTGTAGCCTCTTCTTTTCTTCGTCATCGTTCTGTTTCTTGAGTTAACGCATTATTTTGTTGCCAGAACGCCACTGCAAACAAAAATTGTAATCGGTTTTTTGTACTTATATTTTAGAATTTGTTTAAACATTAACATATTATTTAACTTCATGAAGATAACGGCAAAAACGAATCTTTCTACTTTGTATACTTCTTATTATTATAAATTTATTCTTAAGATGTTAACTTCTTTTTTTACTCTGGTACAACGAGTATATTTCTTGTATATATTATGCTGCATATATGCCTTGTAAAATTTTTGTATATGAATGGATTGAAACATGAAGAAGAATAAAAACAAAAACTAAGTACGTTGATTCGTTGTATAAGTTGTCTATACTCGGTGCGAGTAGAGAAGGTGCATAAGGTGAATTAAATAACGTAGAATTTTTAAATTAAGAAGAACAAAATAAAAGAAAAAAATCTTAAGGTTTATATACAATAGAAACGACATATTTATTTATATCTTCTTTGGAGGCAAAATATAAACTTTAAATTTGTTGGACAGTTCTGGGCAAGATGATGGTCAGTTAATAAATAATAATTTAAAAAAAACTAACCAGCACTATTGGAATTGGTACATATGTAGGTAACACAATTTTAAAAGAATTTTCGATTTATTCCTTAAACGAATAAACTGTCAGGTTCGAATTTTAAATAATATTTCGTTTAAACCGGTGTTGACTTATATATTTAAAAGTGACATTTTTATTATTAATGCACTGTTGTTTCTGCGACTATTTTCATTAACTCTAGAGCAAGGAAATGTATTGCTATTTATTGTTTATTAAAGAGCCGTAAACACTGTTTGAGTTAAGTTTACTTAAATTCAAGGCTGCGGTCCAAATTTTAGGTATTTGTATATCGTGTAGTACAGTAAATTTAGTTTTAGCACAAATTCCACATACAAAAAATTGAAAAATTTAAATGATTTACTTTTTGCCTGTCGCATATTTACACAATCGGAGTTCAACATACTGTTTATACTAAAAAATGAGAATCACTCCAGCGCCAATCTCATTTTAAAAAATCACATCTAAATCATTTATATTTTGAGCGCTCTGACTTATTTTTTACTATAATATTCACTGTTAGAACATTACATAGATAAAAGTGGCAATTCCTCGAAATAAGGCCCACAAGATGCAACGGCAATAATTAGAATTGCACCAATTCTATTACTAACAGAATATTTAAACTTAATTTAAAATTGGCATAATCTTTCTAAATTCAGTTCAAATGCTGTTAGCAAAATTAAAATAGTAAATATAAGTTACAATTCGTAAACGTGTGCTCCATAGTTTTTGGGCTTAGATTTCCAAGGTTGTATGTAAATTCGCAGTATAGAAGTAAAACGAAAAGACGCATAGCTTTTAATAGCTTGCCAAGATGTGCAGGCATGTAGTTATCATTTTATAATCTCGATAATAATACAACTACATATTTCTATTATTACGCACTAACAGCAAATCGTGATATTACTTAAACTGTCGTGGTATCTTTAATTTCCTGATCATAACCAATAATAGTGGTAGTGGTTTTTTACATGTTTATCTGCACAGAACAATGCACTTGATTGAATTCTGATTATATATGATCTGAAGTGCATCAATATTTGGAGTCTAATATTTCAAACCGCACAGTATATACAAATCACAAATCGAAACATAGTAAATTGATATTAATTGTATACTGGCAAGCAAGACGTAATCGTACTCTTAACTCACCTTCCTTGACATTGATCATAGTAAAATATAAAAGAGAGAAGAAAATAACTATAACTACAAGAAACGTTTACGTATTCCACAAGCCAGCTGCTTAATAATTTTTTTGTTCGTTGTTTTATATTCGCGCATCATTACCCATCCATCTCTCAGCACAAATTGTTTGTAACTTTTATTTTCTTCTTTGCGTTATTGTTATACAACTACATAAAAGATAAAGCCATAATAAATGTAAAAAAATTTCATTCATAATTAGATTTAGACATGGACACGCAGTATCATGATGTTTGGATTACAAATTTTAAGATATATTTGACTACTTGAGATAAGTTTACAGGGATGATAAATAATTGTTGGTGTCTTTAAATTTCGTTGCACAATTCGATCTCCTGTGGTACATTTGTGTGTAAATCGGTAATAAATTTGCTTATTATGTACCAATAAGACAGTATTCAGTATATAGCCATTCCATTCACTTTTTTAATTGATTGAATATAGCAAAAGAAATATACGAATTATGACTAAAATACTTTACCTGTCTGCTAGCCCCGCGATAGATGATGAATTAAAAATATTTTAATTTAAAAGAGTTAAAAACTCTATGTTTATAATTATAATATGATGTCTGTTTTGTTATTGTTGGGTGTGTGCACTACATAATCGTTTTCAATTTGCATTTTAATCTTAAAGTGTGATAAATTATAAATAGACTGTAAAACTGTTAATATTTTATGCGATTGAATTCAGATTTTTTACTTTTCTTTTTATTTTTTATTTTGAAATTCCAATTTAATTTGATTATTATCGACATGTATTTCAAAAATAAATAAATAATTGATTGAATATATAATTTTACATTTTTGATTTGTTTACTTTCAGATATTACTGAATCTTGGAATGGTGATTTATAATGCCTTAGACTATAATATTCCTTCGGAAAGCGCATGTATATTAACGCCGGAGTTAACTAATGTGATATCGTATATGACTTTAGAGGGTAAGTCATTTTTTCTATTTCATGAATTTTTATCTACTATTGGTGAACTCAAATTTCTTTTAAATTTTGCAACGATCTGCTGCTAATGTTACTTTGTAAATTAATTTAATTGATTTGAGTTTAATATTTTGCGATTTTGTTAATGAACTGAACTCGGAACGCTTAAAATATGCAAGTAGATTCTCTTTTTCATTGTTGGTACTCATATACAGATATCACCGACATACTCACTATAACGTGCGTGACATTCTAAAAAACCTAATTTTATATTTGGCCGGCCGTCAAGCTAAAATCCACCCGGCATTTTAATCTAAAAGTGATGGGATAGTTAAAGAAAAATATAAAGTGAATAATTTTCCCATATAATTAAAAACAATTTAATTAGATTTGGTTATAAAATTATATTGTAAAATAATTTAAAACAATTCAAAAGTAATAATTATTTAATAATTTAATTATAAAATGAAGAAAAAGCAGCAGTAGTAACTTCAATTTAAAAAAACGAATACAAAAATATTTAGAATTCATTGACCGTTTTAAGAGATATTTTCGAATAGGGAATACAATAATAGTCTAGCTAGAGTGGTAAACCATGATCGTACGTAATGGAAACTTAAAGAACAGGCGAAGTACAACAACAAAACGACGTAAAAAAAAAGTATATAGAAAAATGATTCTATCATTTTTATGAGAAAAACTTTAAAAAAATAAAAACTCTTTTTGTAATTAATGTCTAACGTTTGTTACTTTTCTCATAATCATATTAAATAAAGACTCGATCGTTTTATTGTTTTTCAAATTGTCAGTTAAATATATGTATTTGTAGTATATATGTACATATATGTATATATATATATATATATATATATATATATATATATATATATATATATATATATATATATATATATATATATATATATATATATATATCATTGATATATATATATATATATATATATATATATATATATGTATATATATATATATATATATATATATATATATATATATATATATATATATATATATATATATACAGCTATATTATTAAATTAAAACATCTTACTATTGTTCTGTAATTATATACGACGTATTATACATACGAGTATCTATAGTGATGAGATGTACTTATTAATGTTACTCGTAGGATAACAAATTTATTAAATAAAGTAATGAAATGGTGCCACATGCGTATCTGATATTTTAGCATCGTTAATGTATTTCTAATCTCAATTAATTAAATTGCAATTTTTTGGATGATAATTGCGCATTTTTTTAAACCCATCGCAATTAAATAAAATAAACATTTATATACTATAAACATTAAGAAATTTCACACGCAATTCAACCAACCGATACCGGACTTATCTTTATTTTGATGATCTAAATTTTATAACTATTTTTTAATTCTTAATGAATATAGCAACAAATCTAAACGCTTTTATTAAACAAAAAGAAGGACTATTAAGTTCAATAAATTATGTAAAAAAAACTTAAAATACATACAAGAAAGAGTATTATCCATGCGAAACACAACAAGTTGTTATAGACTTAGAGAGTAAGCGAAAATTAATTAACCAAATAGTTGCAATTTTGTTCCGCAAATTCCTATAGTGGCGAAAAAAAAAATTGATCTTGTGTTCAGTTTTGTAAATATGTACTTTCCGCGTTATAATTTTTCGTTAAATAACGCATTTGGGTATTGCTCTTTTTTATTAAATCAATTCCAACAAAACAGTGGAGACTCCCTTTTAAAAATTAATTTTATGGTTCAGGTACCACGCACTAAACTATAATGATTTAGTTCATATTTACAATATTTTTAGTTATTTCCCAAGAAAATGTGGCGGATGTATAGCGATTTCAATCTAACAAGAAATACCCTTTTATTAAATTTCAATGTGAATTTAATTAGAGATGAACAGACAATACATATGTATGTATATATATACAACTAAGGTTAACCGTTGAAATCAGTGGGAAAAAAATCTGCTCTAATTACAATACTTCATTTGTAAAATTGCTTCGACCGAAAAGTTTCTGCAACTAATCTGAATCGAATTGGCTTTGTTGTCTTAAAAACCAAGTTTGGATCCTATAGTTTCTATTTTTTGCGTATAGGGTATAGCATATAGGAAGGTTCCATAAATATAGAATAATTGTAACTATGCTATACTAAATTAAATCCACTGTCTCTTAATTGTTTCGTACATGTATATTAATCTCCAAATTGTTTCTTACTAGTATATTGGTATATTACATACTATAGAATACATATCGTGATTGTAGTGGTCTGTTTACTGGATCACTACATTTACCGTATTTACCAAATTACTAAATTATTAGATGTCAATTTGAATTTATTTGGACGTAACAGCTATTTAACGATTTATATATTTATCATCGATGATTCTGCTAAACATTAGTTTTTTGTTTGGCTATACTTCTTTTTTGAGTGATAGAACGAACTTAATGTAAAACTTTCCACTAGTATAAAATGTATTTCTTAATAAAGTATCTTTAGCCAAACGTTTGCTTCTCGCATCTGCTATACTCATCGAAAAAGTAAAAAGAAGACTTTCAATTAATTATCTCATCCCAACATACATGCATGAACAGTAATTATCGAGAAAGCTCTGTGCTAATTGACCAACAGATTCGCTATATTTTCTATTTTTTTTGGTCAAATGGAAACCGATCTGATTACAAATCAAAATTCTAAACTAAATTAGTTCGCTTAAAGCAATTAAATAATCAATTTATTTTAATATTATAAAAGTATAACCAAAACGGAAAGTTCTAGCAGAATTTTCAACAGTCCCTGTTAGTATTTAGTTGTGTAATTGTCAAATTTTATTTATCAAAACAATAAAATTATTTCTCTATAAACAATATTTTTAATATTTTAACTCTGTGATCATCTTCATCCTGCTCACTTTATTTATAACTACCTTGACATCAGTGAGAGCCTTCGCGGAACTGAATGCTACATACAAGCTGTCCTTGCGTAAATACTGGTTTAGGTAAATTTAATTTTCTTTTAAACATCTGCCTCCGCGCTTTGTTTATAGTAATAACAAATGCGAGCCTTAATGGCAATTGCAATCTTTGTATTGTGAATGGTATATTTGGAAAGCAGTGATCAGCTTTATTTTGGCATAAAAATAATATTACGTCTTGCCACATTCGCCAGGAGCTTCCAAGAAGATTAATTTAGCTGCTACATGACCTAAGTTTGCGTGTAGAATTAAATTTACTACAATTTGTTGATCATTATTTAAATGATAATACATATTAGCACCATACGAACAGTGTTCAATTTGTTCCCACAGTTGACGTGACACGTGTTACGTGTGCTCTGCATTTCTTCCAAATAGTTGTATCGCCTCCTTGAAGTTTCCAAGGTTACCCCATTGTAAGAGCGCAAGTCATAAAAACATTTAACCTGTATTACATGAAGTACCAGTATAGTAATATGCGTATATATAAAATGAGGTATGTCTTAGCTACGATCAATGGTTGGTTCCTCACCAGGGTAACTAGAGTTTTTTTGATGGATATTTATTTGAGTCGACGACCGAGGTTGATAAGATGAGTCCCTTTGTACAGAATGACCATTATTCTTCACCACAATGTTCGAGAAGTAAGGCGTGAACAAAAACCATCGGAGGAGAAATGAAGAAAGACGCGGCGAGAGAGAGAATACAATTAATGCGCAAATTGCAATGATTACGTCACAGATTACTCGTACTCTCGAATATATACCCGCATACTTGGACAATTTTCGTACAACAACGCAATATATAGAAAGTTCGAGACCTGCATTGCACGGATATATGAACGCAACGTTGCAGAGTAAGATCAGTTTAAATTAAACCAATGATCTAGTAAACAAGTGAGATAAAGTGAAATAGTGAAATTGTAAAGAGCTATAATTACTGAAAAGTGTTGTAATATTTATTCACTGATAAATTGGCAGTATTAATAAAATAGTTCAAGCGTTTTATTGCAAAATCCCTTACGAATCCTTAGAAGAGTTGGAAATTCGTAACAACATCTTTATTGATGACCATTATTGATGCGTCTGACAAATTTGATACACACTGATTCATACCCTTTATTGACATATGTATATGTATTTAAAATGTTATTTTACCGATCGGATACTGAAACAAATTTCCAAATTTATGTGAGCATTGACATCAACTGAACATCAAAATGAACAATAGTTCATTTTTAAATACACTTTACAATTATGCAAATATAAGATGTTAATTATCTATATATAAGATGTTAATTTTCAAATGAAAAAATATCTTATATTTTGAATATGATTGGATAAACTTTTCAAGATACTCGTAAGTAACTTATCTTTCTATAATATATGCAAATCTGAAGAGAAAATCTGACCTGTCTAACCGAGTATAATACTCAAAAATCAATTTGTATTTTGAGAAAATTCAGAAATTTGCAGAATCTTTATACATATTTTTATAATATATGTATGACAAGAATATGTTTATGTGAGTTTTCAGGATAAAAATACAGGTTTTCAGGGTGAAATATATTTTCATTCAATATCAATATTTAAAAAAAAGATTGTATCCCATGATAAATGGATGTGAAAGTTGAGCGCTGACGGATGAGTACGAGAGATGGCTCCTTACTTTGGAGAGAAAAATCATGCGTGGGATTTACGGCTATAACGCGAAGTAGATAGTACATACCGAGCACTGTATAATATCGAGATCAGAGATCTGATGAAGATCCCCGTTATTGTACATGAAGTAAGATCTCAGCGAGTACGCTGGCTCGGTCACGTTCTATGCTTGCTGATCCAGAACGAATTGTGCAGCGATCTCTGAAAGGACAGCCACCATATGGTAGGCGCCGAACTCGTTGGAACCACGATGTAGAGAACAACTTGGCTTCTTCAGATTGTCTAAGACAGTATAAAGACCAAGCTCAGGATCAAAACCGTTGGAGCCAATTTATTGACTCAGTAAGGGGTCAGCAATGGCCTTTTTAAAATCTTTTTATTATTTATCCCATGAGTTAAATTTAACAAATTATATATTGCATTTGTATATGAGTCTTAATATAGAGAATGATCGATTTTTGCGTTAACTATTCCACTCATATATTAACAGTCCAAGATATTAAAATTTTGGTTGGGTTTAAAAATTATTCATTCCACAACGCAAATTTATTAAAGTATTAAATTTCAAACTGCAATGAGTTAACATATACATACGAGTATATGAGTTATTCATTTGATAACTGTTGCCCGAATAATAAATTGTATTCTTTAATATCTAAAACACAAATGGAACTATTTACTATAAACTTAATTGGGCAGATTTCTATTTCGGTTTTATAGACAAGAAATTTTGATATGAATTTGTTCGCATAAACATATTATAATTTGTTAGCAATACAATTGAGCCGTATCGTTCAAGTTTTGAATCGATTATAAAATGTTCTAGTAACAGAACTTAAACGTTAACTTACGTTTTATTTAAATTTCGGTTGATTTAGTGACTATCCACAATTTATCAAATAAATTGCCTTAATCTTATCTTCACTCCACCGCAAATAATTTATCAAGTCGTCTAATCAACCGAACACACTATTAATTTTGTGATTCAGGTCGCACTAATTAAATTCTATGTTTATTATCGCACAGTTATATAAATTTAGCGCAAATATATAATAATGGGTGTATAATATACATACTTATATGTACATATTACAAAGAAAATGGGTGTATAAATAGACTAATTGTAGAAAATTGCTAATTTTGATATCAAATCAATTCCGGTGCTGCTCAAAGGAAATTAAGACAAAAAAGTAAAACAGGTAATTGTAAACGGAAATATAAGTATCCCAGTTTCATGTACATATACTTGGAAATTTTTCTGTGGATGTAAAAACATATAGGTGAAACAGGTTGTTGTAGCGCAATTCTAGTTTTCGTCAATGTGCGGTGCAATTATGTATGTATATACATTGTGCGACAAAATGCGACTACGAAGTAGAAATTTTTTCATTGGCTTAAGATGGTCGGCGGCCAGTGATATTTATCACTAGGTCTGTATGCTAAAATTCTTTATATTATTACGGATTAATGTCGCATACGTACAACGAATAACAACTGATCGAAATTTGTTTTGATCTTAACTGTTTTATGTAATAAACAAAACAGCCAAGATTATTATTATTATAATTTTTACAGGAAAATTACAATATTTTTATATAATAAAACGAGTAATGACTAAGTACTGGAAAAATTAACACAATTATTCTTATAAGAAAGAGATAAATAAATCGATCCGTACCATACAAAAAACTCGCTGAACCATATACAAATCACACGCCAATCGGATAGCACGCACAAAATAAAATAAAAAGTTTAAAATTCTTTGAGATTGAATGAAGATCTCAAAATTTAGAATGTTAGTTAAAAAAATCAGTCTCACTTATATTCTATCCTCATCATCTGTATACTTTCATTATATATTTCTACTTCATTAAGCATTTTATATGTGTACTTTATGAAATTGTTGCCACTTGTATTCATTCGAAATGGTTTTCAGTCATGTTGAAAGGAATTTTTAATTTAATGATGCATGGAAAATCACGACTAAATAAGAAATTGTGATGTTTTTTATTTTAGTTTATACTACCATGGTGATATTGTCTATTAATTAAAACAGTTTTAAAGGCCATTAATGGCCCCTTACTGAGTCAACAATTTGGCTCCAGCGGTTTCGATCCAGCGCCCAACTTTCACATCCAAACATAACAACGGGCCTGTTATTGTCTATATAGGAAGTAAATTATCGACATACTATAAACTTGGATTCTCTAAATAATTTAACTACTATCATTAGATAAAAACTAAAAAATCACTTAACAACTTGCCTTCGAATTTGATAATTAAGTAAGTTTCCTTAAAACGTAAATTTGCGCACACTTTTTGTATGTATACTATTGCATATTATCATAATATGTAGATTACAAATATCTTAAGCCCAAAGTAATAAAGTCTGCGGTGATAGTATACGATTTAAATGTCATAATGTCAAACAAACCACAATTTTTGTGCATTGTAAATAAAACTACATACATAACGGGTAGCAACTATTTGCAAAAACTTTACAAGCTAACTTTTGAAATATTGAGATATCTCAAAGTAAGATCTAAAACACAAATGGTTGATATGAATACCCTTAATAAATGGTGCATAGCCAACTGTTCGTTAAAACAGTTTTAATAGTGATAATGGCTTCGAAAATAATAATAGAGAAAAGTTTACTGTAAATCATTTGAAAGCTGAATTAATACCAGAAAGGATAATTTTAAAAGAGTTCGTTGGTATCTGTCGGAAACCTATACCATAATGACCCCAAGTAACATTAATTCTTTAAAGAAGCTTTTCAACGAAGAAGTATTAGTGAACGAGATGCTGCCCGAAAATTCGATTAAACACATTAAATAAAATTGTAGTAAGGCATAAGCAGAAATCACCTAAGTATACAGAACAACTATAAACAGTGACATCACACTAACGTCGAAATTATCGTGGACTTATGTTTTGCAAACCCCACCAACTTACCACACAGTGTCGTTTTTTCAACTGAATGCGATACCATTTGTAAAAGCAAACTTCATCAACTTACCACAGTGCCGTCCTTTTGAGGATTTTTTTGGAGCACTGAGTGCCGAAGTTTAGAAAGCAACTGGAAAGCAAAAAATATGAAAAAATTTATCATTATAGAATTCAATTATGCATTCGAAAAAACAATAAATGACGTGTACAAAGTGTATGTCAGGTCGTCTCCACATCATTACGCCGTGTGGCTGATAATGGTCTATTTGACCAAGTACACTAATTTGCTATCAAAATAGATATTGTAAAGAACAATTTGGAACATAGTTTCAATAAATCTAATCAAAATTGAAATTTTAAAACATTAAATTTAGTGGAATTTCCTAGCTGCCACCCGTTATATATATAGTTTTCTATGTTGATTGTATTTGATACAGCAATTTTAGCACCAATCAATCCACTCCTATTTGCAGCATTGAAATATCTGTTTTACTTCAATTCCTGGATTGATAATATTTAATACGATATATTATAAACTTTTTTTTATATTTCAGACCGTGACGATGATGAGGGAATCGAACACGATTCTGAGGATGATGACCATGAAAAAATTATGGAAACCGATGAATTGGATCTCGTTTTAGAGGTAAGAAAATATCAAATTACCACACATCTCAATTTCCTGACTACATATTTCCAAATTAAAAATTTTCGGTTCCTCTGTGACGGCATTACATAAAAATCATTCAATGTTATCATTTTGGTGTTTATAAATAAATGTGATTTACAACTGCATATTTATTCCATAATTATACATACATGTAGCTATAAAATGTTTACTACGGTTCGTCGAATTTTGTATATTGTTATACAATTATATTATATATGCTCCGCATGACGGAATAGCATATAGTGTAGGGAAGAACTTGAGGTTGACATTCACTCTGTCAAAAAATTAACTGTTCTACATGCGAGAGGAAACCGTAAATTATCGAATAAAATTGACACTTAAGTTTGGAATTTTTTAGTTGAGACAATCGATATTCTTTCGAGGTAATAGTGCATAATTTACGTTAGCAGCATGAAAGGCATGTACCTATACGATATAAATAACATTCTTGGCAGTTAAATATATAATTAATCAATCTACATATATAATTAAACGTAATGGAGTAATAAATTTAAGGTAAATTTAATTCAATTTTCAATTAATTTTTTTATGGGTGTGAATCAAATCCAATGTTTCAGTGAACTGGAACAATTTTATCGAACTAAGTATTTTATTAATTTTTTTTTTGGTTTAATTCACTTTTATAAATGACCCATCCATTTCTTGATCGATTTAAAGATGCATACTTCAAATGCCACTTTCATCTTATTGTGTATAATTAAAATGTAACAATGAGCTTCAAAAAATTTAACAACAATAAAAACTAAAATCGTGGGAGACAAAATTGGTCGAGTTTCTTTACAATAATAATTTGTAAAAGTTGTGCGCGTGTGTGTGTGAGCGCGTTTTCTTGTATACAATTTTTTTTAAGATCAATTCTATTGTCTATGTTTGGTTGTTTTTTATCATGACGCAAAATTTCGTTGTGCAAAGTTTTATGTGTCGAATCATTAATTTATGTGGGGATTTTGCTGTTAATTATTGTGATTTTAATGTTTAAGATTATGATGGATGAAATTTTTTTTGGAATGATAATGGTATACTTACGAAATGAAATCGAAAAGCTTTACTTTTCATGGTAATTTTGATTTATGGTATATACAATATGTATATATCATATACCGCATATATGTAATTTATATGCGGAAGTAGGCCTTTCTACGTGTTTTGTCGTGGACGTTAGGTAGTTTTGGACGCAAAAATATATATGTTATAACTTAGATGGAGATGGTTCAGTGATTAATTAATGTGCGTTTACGTTTAATATAAACAAATATGTAATGTAATAATTCGCATATTTTGCGGCATAAATAAATGTGATTTTGGCATTTATCATATTTGCAATCTGAAATTCAGAAGAATTTATTATAAGAGTTAACACGCTTGTTAAGCTCTTAACAAAAATTTCCAGCTAACTAAACTGAAAATCCAGTTTAATTCGAATAGGTGGTTTGCCAATGCAGGTAAAAATATTAATATTTATTATATACATAATACATATTTAATATAGACCTATACATTTCGGTCTTCTTAAAGTGATCCTTCACCGCTTAAGAGAAGGTATTAACAAAGTCTCTTTCGATACTACATATCCATAATTTTGATGATTTAAGATCACCGTATCGATCGTAGACCATAATCCCATAATAAATTTTCTATAGAGGTTCAATATTTATCTTTATCTTTTGTATGTTTAAATATTATTAGTTTAGACTAGAGAATTTGATCCTATTCCTTATCGGGTTTTCGGAAAGCCATATGTTATATCGATTTGTTCTGCTAGTGTTACCATAGCATATTCTTTTTACGAAGCAATTAATGAATTCTAGTTTCAACATCCGCCAAATTTTCAAGGAAAATTGGGTTAGAATTTAAAATGTTTAAATAGGGCCTATTAATACATGAAAATTCAATTATTATGTGACTTTTAGGATTCGAACAATATAGATAAACAATCTATCTTACTCTGAGCTAGAAATCTCCGCGATACGATGACTTTATAATTAATAACCTTTTGTTTAATCTGATATATTTAAAACTATCATTTAGCTAATAACATTGGTTCTTCAGATTCAGAAATATGCAAAATAATAGCATCAATAATAACCTTTTAATTTGGCCTCCAGTGTTGAAAGTATAGCATATAAGATCAGTCTTCCGTTTACTCAAATGTTTCATTTAATTGGCTATGCGAATGGTTATCGGCCGACAAACATTAAGTATTGAGTATGTTTTTATGCAGTTGTCCTGGCAACATTTTAGAGCAAACTCTAAACCTAACACAAATGAACTGGTCTTTTTAATATTTCCCTTACACAAATAGTAAAATCGCATGTTTTATAGAGAGAATTTGTCCATGCATGTCCCCACAAGCTCAACATAGAAATTTAAACGTTCAACTGCCTATCACGACTAACATGAAACATTTTAGTTCGCATGATATATCCTTATATATCCTTATATATATATATATATATATATATATATATATATATATATATATATATATATATATATATATATATATATATATATATATATACATATACATATATATATATATATATATATATATATATATATATATATATATATATATATATCCTTTATGATTATTTCATGTTGAGATAAGTTAGAAGAACTTCTATTTCCTTATAAGTTTAATTTTAATCCATTACTTTGGTTCTACTAATGGTTAACATTTTATTTATGGTACTCCCATAATTTTAATTTAAACACAAATGAAACACTGCAAAAAATTTCAAATAGTATTCGATCATAGTTCCATATACAAGCATTGAAACGCTTTTCAGGCCAAAGTAAATAAATATTCAATTCATTGACCACATAAATAATTTAATCTTGAATTACAAATTCATTCATGACATAGGTCAATTAAACTATTCATTATATTCAAAGGTTCATATATAAATAATGCATAAGTAATAACAGTCTTCATTTAGTCAATAACTCTTACCTAACAATTTAGTTATTAAAAAGTAAGCATATCGTTTAAACATAAATTAAACTACAGTCAAATTTTGTTAGCAAGAGGATTTTGACAGATAATATAGCGCATGTAAAAAAAAGTAACATAGCCACTAACGCAGGAATGTATTTCAGGTTGTTTATTTTTATTTTTTGTTAACACGGCCATATAGTGTTTTTATTATTTATTATGATAATATATGATAACATAAAATAAAATATAGTATAATTTTAAGTAATTAAAACATAAATATTACGTTTTAATTAATTAAAGAAGAAATGAAAAAAATAGTTCATGTTATCAAAATACATCTATAGAAGTCTAGTTCCAAAAATCAATTATAGTTTTCATTTAATAATAATAATAAACAGTTTTAAAGGCCATTACTGGCCCCTTACTGAGTCAACTATCTGGCTCCAACGGTTTCGATCCTGAGCATGGTCTTCATACTATCTAAGACAATCTGAAGAGGCCAAGTCGTTCTCTACATCGTGGAGCCATCGTCACCTGACTCAACCTCTGCGACTATCATATGGTGACTCTGCTTTCAGAGATCGCTGCACAATTCGTTCCGGATCAGCACGCAGAACATGACCGCGCCAGCGTACTCGCTGAGATCTTACATCTTATGTACAATATCGGGGAGCTTCATCAGATCTCTGATCTCGAAATTGTACAGAGCTCGGTATGTACCATCTATTTCTCGTTTTGGGCCGTAAACCACATGCATGATTCTTCTCTCGAATGTAAGGAGCCATCTCTCGTCAGCGCCCAACTTTCACATCCAAACGTAACAACGGGCCTGATTAACGCTTTGTAAAGCTTCAGCTTCACTGCACTTGATAAGTGTTTAGATTTTAGCAGTGGCCTTAGAGGATACAAAGAACGACTGGCAGCTGCCAGCCGCACTTTAATATTCTCAACCACACTCTTATCGTGAGTAATAAGAGAACCCAAATATTTGAAGATCCTCACTCCCTCAACCGTGTGGTGGCCACTACTAAAATCTGGTGTGCCATTGTCCCTAAAACCAGAGATCAGGTATTTCGTTTTGGACTCATTGATCTGAAGTCCAACTGAAGCTGAGAACTCTACAAGCGGATCAAGTATTTCTCTCACTCCGTTGCTATTCAGTCCAATCACGCATATGTCATCTGCATATGCAAGCACCTGATTGGACTGGCGATATAAGATGTTGCGCTGCGGTGTTTCAGTTTAACGAAAGATGTACTGCAACATGAGATTAAAGAGTATCGGGGACAGAACATCTCCCTGCCGAACACCCGAGTTAATTGAAAAAATTGTCGATAGCCTGTTCTCAACTTTAACACAGCAATGAGACTGCGTCACTGTCATCCTACACAGTCGTACCAATTTTGTTGGCATGCCTAGGTATTCCAGAGCAGACCACAAACTTTCTCGATTGATCGAGTGATTGAGGCCTGCCGGAAATCCAGGAACACCTGATGTACGGAGATGGATGTCTCATAATATTTAGATAGAATCATTCGTAGTGAAAAGACCTGATCAATGACTGATCGATTCGGACTAAATCCTCCTTGATAGTCACCAACCAAGCATGATTCTATCCAATACAATGTATGACAGTAACTTGTATGCTGTGCAAAGGAGAGCTATACCGCGATAATTCTCACACTTCAAGCGATCTCCCTTCTTGAAGATGGGGCATATTGTGGCCACTTTCTATTCGTCAGGCATAACTTAGGTTCGCCATACTAATCGAAGGTCGAAAAGACAGTTCCACAAAGTATCCCCTCCGAATATCGAGAGCTCCGAATTAATGCAGTCCACTCCAGGTGAGCGGTTTCGTTTCAATCTCTGCAAGGCCTTAGTGAATTCCTCATGGGATGGCTCCTCAGTGCAAATCTCCACAGTCTATC